>JANUYF010000002.1:100674503-101227003 GCA_026167975.1 Phrynosoma blainvillii
CCATTTCCACCCTCTGAGGCTGAGACAGTGTAACTTGGCCAGGGTAATAATCCAGTGCCTTGGAGTAATTTCTGGATCATTTGGATCCTACCATGAGGTTTTCCTGGCAGATTTCTTCAGAGGAGGGAGTTTGCCATTTCCACCCTCTGAGGCTGAGACAGTGTAACTTGGCCAGGGTACTAATCCAGTGCCTTGGAGTAATTTCTGGATCATTTGGATCCTACCATGAGGGTTTTCCTGGAAGATTTCTTCAAGGGGGGGGACTCTTTCCACCCCCGTCCTGGGTGCTCCAATGGACTCTTCCTGGGATGGGAGGATGTCCTCTGACCCCAGGAAGAGTCCATTGAAGCACCCAGGACGGGGGTGGAAAGAGGAGGAGCCCATTCAACTACCCAGGAAAAGGGGACTCTTTCCACCCCTGTCCTGGCTGCTCCAATGGACTCTTCCTGGGATGGGAGGAGCCCACTGCAGCACCGAGGCTCAGGCTGAAATGAGGCCTACTTTTAGCCTAGGCCTCGGCAGTTTGCCCTCAGCTTTTATATTCGGTTCATTAGGCGCAGCAACTTCCCCACCCTCGTTTTGGGGAAGAAAAAGTGCGTCTTATATGCCGAAAAATACGGTAAATTAAACCAATTGAATAAGTAAATACATAATTACGTAAAGTAATCCATTTTAATTGTTTTGTGTTTTATTGACAATTAAACCTTATTAAACATAAACCAACAATAAGTTATTCAACTTTTGAGACAAATAAAAAGAGATAAAAATTATTCAGTGGAAATAAATTTTTACGGTTCATATTTTATGCTGAATGAGCATTATGGGATGCTTTACCCTAGAATAACCATGCTGATAAGCAGCTTAGATTCTGTCTGCTCTACTTTTTTAATTCATTTATATTTTAAACAAATTTAACAAATATTAAATGTGTGTTGGGGAACCCTTCCTAGAATGTAATTAAGTCATAGGAAGAATGACTATAAGTGACATTTATAGCTATCAGTTATTATGTGTACTGAATATTGTACTATATTAGAATTAAATGACTTCCCGAATATAACCTTACTTTCCTTGTAATTTTATTTCTTAAGTTACCCAGTGCCAGACGAAGGAGATGTTTTGAAGTTTAACTCCAGATTTGAGTCCGGAAATTTACGGAAAGTTATTCAGATCAGAAAGTAAGATATTGTTGTTATTTATTCTATCGTTGCACAGTAGATGCTGTTAATTTTAAGACTTTTTTGTTGCACTCATTTTTAGAAATGAATATGACCTCATTCTGAACTCTGATATAAACAGCAATCATTATCACCAGTGGTTTTACTTTGAAGTCAGTGGAATGCGGACAGGCATTGCTTACCGATTTAATATAATCAACTGTGAAAAGACAAACAGTCAATTTAATTATGGTAAGACCTGTTTTTCTTTCTTATTGCAAAAAATAATTTAGAAAGTGTGAGGAATTAGTCAGTTCTATGAATCCTTCAAACTTTTTTTCTTCATCACAAGGCCAAGGAATTTTGAATGCTTTTAGATCCTGTCCCATCCTCTGAGAAATCTCAATCTACAATAGGGCTTGTGACTCTTTTAAAATTAACAGCCTTTCTCTAGTGGGTTCTTAACTGACTTTTTCTGTAATTGCATTCTTTAGGAGTTCCTCAAGTCAATAAGGAACAGGACAAGTAAAGGAACTGAAGGCAAAACATTTAACTCTTTATTCCTTTCTTTCTTGTATGAAAAATAGGACATTTTATCAATATGTGAGAATTGCCTACCACCACTATGACCATCATGCACAGCATGCCATATATAAAATGAGTAGGTAACAAAGCCTGCTGAAGTAATTAGAATTTGCACTAGTCATTTTGAGTTTTGATTGTTGGCCTATCACTGCTAATAATTACAGTATATAAATTATGTGACACAAAGATAAATAGATTACAGAAAATGAGAGTGAGTATAGCAGAATCTTCCGATTTTAAAAAAACATGCTGAGGAAGAATAAGAGTTGCACAGATTTCTAAGCAGTAGATAATAAGAAGAGAAAAACCTAGCCTAGAAACATGTTAACCACATTCTGATGTCATCCAATTCTCCAAATCATAATATAAAATGGGGTTGACAACTTAAACAGATCCAATAAATCCCCCTCACAGCTCCATCTCTACTGCTGTTGCACTGCCAAAATTTCACAGCGAAGGGAAAATGCTGTTTAATGCTGGTGTTTTTTAGGCTTGCCCTGAATTTCAGCAGCTCTTCTGCAATCTTAAAAAGAGCATTGCCTTTTAGTTTTAAAGGAGAATTTCCAGTTTGTTGCTTAGATTTGATGATGCAGGTTCCCAATGAACTTCAGCAGAGTGGTTTGGGGGACTGGGGGCCACAAAAGTGCCATTGAAGGCATATGCACCTTGTATATGCCCCTCCTCTGCTTTAAAAGGTTAGTATTAGTCATATACACGTATGCTTTCTCACCTTCCCTCAAGTGCTTCACTTAATTAATCAAATCAATTTGGAGGTCATGACAAACTGGTTTAAACAAATACAGTGAACAAATATTGCAAACCCTACTCTAATCCTAGTCCGCAATGCTAGTTTGGCAGTCTCAGTCATGCCACAGTATCCTCAACTGAAAGCTATGTCTTGTGGAGCACAAGAGAAAGCAGAAAAAACAGACTCTTATTCTCAGTCCTCCAAATCATATCTTGTTAACAATAGCGATCAGTGCTAATTGTTTATTATCCTCATGCTTTCTGAGGATCAAAACCATGACATTCAAATGCAACCATTGCTTTCAATAGCTTATCTCATATACAAAATTAGAAACAATCCAAAAGAACCTTGAAACGATGAATTGCTATTTAATTTATAATATCAGTAATCAAAGTAATAACCTAAACTGATGCTGTATCATAGTATATTCAAAATGCAGAATAATTCCTATAATATACGCTTCTTCACTGGACAAATACAGCTTTCTAATACATTTTTCTGGAAGGTATGCAGCCCCTCATGTACTCTGTTCAGGAAGCGCTAAGTGGACGACCCTGGTGGATTCGTGTGGGAACAGACATTTGTTACTACAAGTAAGTTTTACAGTGTTTAAATCAAATATTGAATTAATACACTAGAAAAAATAACTTGAAATTTACTAACAGAGAGCTGTATGCAACACTAGACATCCACTGGAGGAAGTATATAATCCAGACTTAGGGAAGGAGCAATCTTCTCTTCCTGCTGCAGCCCTGAACATTGCAAAAACCTGTTCTACAGAAACCTGTAAAGGAAATAAAAAACCCCAGCTTTTATTAGTTTGTACTAGAAGTAATGTTTGGAGAAGTGATAGGTGTCTTTAATTTATTTATATTCAATGGTAGAAATAATTGTCACTGCATCTTTAAACTAAAGTTGACATTTTATTTCTAGGAATCACTTTTCAAGAAGTTCAATTGCAGCAGGAGGCCAGAAGGGAAAATCCTACTATACAATTACCTTCACAATCACTTTCCAACATAAGGACGATGTTTGTTACTTTGCTTACCATTATCCGTATACTTACTCAGCTTTAATGGTAAGTTAATTTTCACTCGGATAAATTCATGGTAACTTGTTTCTATGTATGATTTATTTTAACATTAAACCAGCTTTATTAGAAAATAACTAAAAGTTGAGGAAATTAAATCAATGGGCCATGGTAACAAATGCCATAAAACATCAGCATTAGGATTTACACTCTTAGATCTAGTAAGTCAAGGCTTTGCAGGTGTAGACTATATAGTTCTTACTATTGGTTATTATGTGTACAGTATATAAAAAATAAAAATTGGATATAAAATAAGAATCCAAATAAATGTAAAATATAATACTTTTATTTTGCACTCTACCACACAGTTTTCATACTAGAGGTGACACTTTGTAAAGGCCAAGTGAAATCAGCCACTTACAGTTATATTACCAAGTGTTAAGGATTTTTTAAAAAAATAGCCAGTGGGTTTTTTCCTGCCATAACTGAAGAAGAAATGTTCTGGCTGGGCTGTTTAGAATGCAATAGAACATGTCTTCTTACATCTAGGCTGCCTGTGAGCAGACTTCTATACATGGGAAGTCCCCAGTGGAGGAGTGGAAAAGCAATTCCTCTTTCCACTTGCAGTTCCCCATGCACACACTTGTTAAAGAGCCATTTGAGAGAGTCAGGGAAGCCATCAGATGTCATTGGTAGATAGCATGAAGAACTGCAGAAAGAAGAGAGGTCAGCAGAATTTGCTTCTTTCCTTGGAAGTACCTCTTGTGGACCTTACTCTGTTCAGTGAGCCAAAGGAAACCCTTATAGTCTTAGCAGGACAATGCTAATCCAACCTATATTATCTATATGCAGCCAGTGTTGTCCATCAGTGTTCTGTTTTTAATTGTGTTTTCAGTTGATTGACTTTTATGTTATGTTTTACTCAGTATTTTATTTGAATACTGTATTTTCATATTGTTAGCTGACTTGACCATCTTTGGGAGCAGAAAGTCAGGGTAGTAATTTAATAAATATGTAAATCCCTGCTTGGCCATGGAAACCCACTGGGTGGCCTTGGGCCAGTCACACACACTCAGCCTCAGAGGATGGCAAGGGCAAGCCCCCTCTGAACAAATGTTGCCAAGAAAACGCTGTGATAGGGTTGCCTTAGGGTTGTCATAAGTCAGAAATAACTCAAAGGCACACAGCACACACAAAATGATAACTGTTGTTATTGTTATGTGCCTTCAAATTTACTCTGACTTTACTTTGGCAACCCTATCCTAGAGCTTTCTTGGCAAGATTTATTTAGGGGATGTTTTGCATAGTCTCCCTGTATGGCACAGAAAGAATTACCTACTCAAGATGGTTTCCCTGGTCTCTAGGTCCTGTTGGTTATATGTAGCAAGGAAAATGTGGTTAAAAGTTAAAGACAATCCAAAACCATACACAGAAACAAAGTTAGAATGAGTCAGTGTAAGACTGTTACTCAGTATTTTTAAGCAGTTTTTTTTAAAAAATAATAATTATTTATAAAGTTTCTGAAAATGAAAGGTGCTGAGCTACAAGTAAAAGATACACCAAGCTATGGACATAGATTTACTGTCTCATTCTTTTTGTGATGAAGATGCATCTCCAAAAACTAGAATCAACACACAATCCTCAGCAGATATATTTTCGACAAGATACTTTGTGTGAGACCCTCTCAGGAAACAACTGTCCTATTGTAACTGTAACAGCCATGCCAGAATCAAATTACTATGAACATATTTGTCAGTTCAGTAAGTATAACCTTTTCCTTTTCTTTGCTGTGATTAGATTAAAATAGTATCAAATGAAAAAGCTGTATTTTTGGCTTCCCTATGATTGTAGGTACACTTTTTCCCAATCCTATGATTATGGGGGCACATACACATATACCGTATTTTTCGGCATATAAGACGCACTTTTTCTTCCCCAAAACGAGGGTGGGGAAGTTGCTGCGCCTAATGAAGCGAATATAAAAGCTGAGGGCAAACTGCCGAGGCCTAGGCTAAAAGTAGGCCTCATTTCAACCTCAGCCTTGGTGCTGCAGTGGGCTCCTCCCATCCCAGGAAGAGCCCATTGGAGCAGCCAGGACGGGGGTGGAAAGAGTCCTCTTTTCCTGGCTAGTTGAATGTGCTCCTCCTCTTTCCACCCCCATCCTGGGTGCTTCAATGGACTCTTCCTGGGGTCAGAGGACATCCTCCCATGCCAGGAAGAGTCCATTGGAGCACCCAGGACGGGGGTGGAAAGAGTCCCCCCCTTGAAGAAATCTTCCAGGAAAACCCTCATGGTAGGATCCAAATGATCCAGAAATTACTCCAAGGCACTGGATTAGTACCCTGGCCAAGTTACACTGTCTCAGCCTCAGAGGGTGGAAATGGCAAACTCCCTCCTCTGAGGAAATCTGCCAGGAAAACCCCCATGGTAGGATCAAAATGAGCCAGAAATTACTCCAAGGCACTGGATTATTACCCTGGCCAAGTTACACTGTCTCAGCCTCAGAGGGTGGAAATTGCAAACTCCCTCCTCTGAAGAAATCTGCCAGGAAACCCTCATGGTAGGATCCAAATGATCCAGAAATTACTCCAAGGCACTGGATTATTACCCTGGCCAAGTTACACTGTCTCAGCCTCAGAGGGTGGAAATTGCAAACTCCCTCCTCTGAAGAAATCTGCCAGGAAAACCTCATGGTAGGATCCAAATGATCCAGAAATTACTCCAAGGCACTGGATTATTACCCTGGCCAAGTTACACTGTCTCAGCCTCAGAGGGTGGAAATGGCAAACTCTCTCCTCTGAAGAAATCTTCCAGGAAAACCCTCATGGTAGGATCCAAATGATCCAGAAATTACTCCAAGGCACTGGATTATTACCCTGGCCAAGTTACACTGTCTCAGCCTCAGAGGGTGGAAATGGCAAACTCTCTCCTCTGAAGAAATCTTCCAGGAAAACCCTCATGGTAGGATCCAAATGATCCAGAAATTACTCCAAGGCACTGGATTAGTACCCTGGCCAAGTTACACTGTCTCAGCCTCAGAGGGTGGAAATTGCAAACTCCCTCCTCTGAAGAAATCTTCCAGGAAAACCCTCATGGTAGGATCAAAATGAGCCAGAAATTACTCCAAGGCACTGGATTATTACCCTGGCCAAGTTACACTGTCTCAGCCTCAGAGGGTGGAAATGGCAAACTCCCTCCTCTGAAGAAATCTGCCAGGAAAACCCTCATGGTAGGATCCAAATGATCCAGAAATTACTCCAAGGCACTGGATTAGTACCCTGGCCAAGTTACACTGTCTCAGCCTCAGAGGGTGGAAATTGCAAACTCCCTCCTCTGAAGAAATCTGCCAGGAAAACCCTCATGGTAGGATCAAAATGAGCCAGAAAATACTCCAAGGCACTGGATTAGTACCCTGGCCAAGTTACACTGTCTCAGCCTCAGAGGGTGGAAATGGCAAACTCCCTCCTCTGAAGAAATCTGCCAGGAAAACCCTCATGGTAGGATCAAAATGATCCAGAAATTACTCCAAAGCACTGGATTAGTACCCTGGCCAAGTTACACTGTCTCAGCCTCAGAGGGTGGAAATGGCAAACTCCCTCCTCTGAAGAAATCTGCCAGGAAAACCTCATGGTAGGATCCAAATGATCCAGAAATTACTCCAAGGCACTGGATTAGTACCCTGGCCAAGTTACACTGTCTCAGCCTCAGAGGGTAGAAATTGCAAACTCCCTCCTCTGAAGAAATCTGCCAGGAAAACCCTCATGGTAGGATCAAAATGATCCAGAAATTACTCCAAAGCACTGGATTAGTACCCTGGCCAAGTTACACTGTCTCAGCCTCAGAGGGTGGAAATGGCAAACTCCCTCCTCTGAAGAAATCTGCCAGGAAAACCTCATGGTAGGATCCAAATGATCCAGAAATTACTCCAAGGCACTGGATTAGTACCCTGGCCAAGTTACACTGTCTCAGCCTCAGAGGGTGGAAATGGCAAACTCCCTCCTCTGAAGAAATCTGCCAGGAAAACCCTCATGGTAGGATCCAAATGATCCAGAAATTACTCCAAGGCACTGGATTAGTACCCTGGCCAAGTTACACTGTCTCAGCCTCAGAGGGTGGAAATTGCAAACTCCCTCCTCTGAAGAAATCTGCCAGGAAAACCCTCATGGTAGGATCCAAATGATCCAGAAATTACTCCAAGGCACTGGATTAGTACCCTGGCCAAGTTACACTGTCTCAGCCTCAGAGGGTGGAAATGGCAAACTCCCTCCTCTGAAGAAATCTGCCAGGAAAACCCTCATGGTAGGATCCAAATGATCCAGAAATTACTCCAAGGCACTGGATTAGTACCCTGGCCAAGTTACACTGTCTCAGCCTCAGAGGGTGGAAATGGCAAACTCCCTCCTCTGAAGAAATCTGCCAGGAAAACCTCATGGTAGGATCCAAATGATCCAGAAATTACTCCAAGGCACTGGATTAGTACCCTGGCCAAGTTACACTGTCTCAGCCTCAGAGGGTGGAAATGGCAAACTCCCTCCTCTGAAGAAATCTGCCAGGAAAACCCTCATGGTAGGATCCAAATGATCCAGAAATTACTCCAAGGCACTGGATTAGTACCCTGGCCAAGTTACACTGTCTCAGCCTCAGAGGGTGGAAATGGCAAACTCCCTCCTCTGAAGAAATCTGCCAAGAAAACCCTCATGGTAGGGTCAAAATAAGCCAAAAACTCCAAAGGTACCAGTCCATCTGATCTTGGAAGCTAAGCAGGGTCAGCCCTGGATAGTCCTTGGATGAGAGACCGCCAAAGAATCCCAGGTGCTGCAGGCTGTATTTCAGAGGAAGGAACTGGCAAAACCACTTCTCGAGTCTTCCTTGCCTAAGAAAACCCTAAGAAATTCATGGAGTCACCATAAGGCGACAGGAGACTTGCAAGAAAGTTGGGCAGGGAATTTGTGCAATACCTGGCCCTGCTGCTGGCTTAAACTTACATTTACAACTTAAAATTGTTCTTAAACTGCTGTTAACTTTATACAGTTGATATAAAATATTTTACTACAGTATTTGGTTAAGAATCTTTTTTTTCTAGATTTTCCTCCTTTAAAATTGGGTGCGTCTTATATGCCGGAGCGTCTTATATGCCGAAAAATACGGTAGTTATATTATGGGCACTCAGTAAAATATAGTGGGCACATCCCCTAAGAGTAAATATTTTAAGCCCTGTTCATGTTACTGGGTGAGAATTGTTTTATTTTTTGCTTGATGGAACAATTAGAGTGTAATCCTTTGGTTCCTGGGAAGGCATACTAGGCCATAATGGAGTTACAGAGTTTCTTCTTTATGCTGAAACGTCTCTGTATGTGGAAATGGAAGCCCTGTACATAGGTTGTTGCTATCTTGATGGTGATTCTTTGGTTGACTGAGTGGTCTTAAGCACATATGGTTCTTTGATACCCCTCCTCCCAAAGCTGGAGCCTGGACCTATCCTAATTCATTCCTCATCTGGTGTCAGTGAGAGGGGAAGTTAAAAGGAAAAACCCAGCTGCATCCTGCTGTAGCTATAATAAATTGAAAAGACATAGTAAGGTGCTACAGATTGTCCTCTAGCAATCCATCTCTTTATTTAGAAGCTGCTTTTTTCTTTAAGACTTTGGTTTTTCCCCAAGATGCTGATGATGGCAAGGTCGGTAGTTCAAGACCCAAGTGCCATGTGATGGAGTGAGCTCCTGTCAGTAGTCTCAGCTTCTGCCAACCTAGCATTTCGAAAACATGTAAAAATGCAAATAGATAAATAGGTATCACTTCAGTAGGAAGGTAACAGCGTTCTGTGCAGTCATGCTGGGCACATAACCACAGAGTCATCTTTGGCAACGCTGGCGCCTTCAGTTTAGTAACGGAGATGAGCACTGCCCCCTACAGTCGGATATAACTAGACAGACTTGTCAAAGGGAAAGCATTTACCTTTTACTTTTCCCCCCAAACTGGGATTTGAAGCAGCTTCTAGCCTTTGTAAAATGGCTCTGTTAAAAGTCTCTGGATGAATCAAGCTCACAGTATTCATAAACTGCATGACTGTAAATAATGTGGTCAGAAATTACTGAAATGACTATGTTTTATATTTAATTTCTTGTTTGTGAATTAATAATAAGAAGATTGCTATGGTGAGTGATTGGTTGTATAATACCATTTTGTTTGTGTTCATTTTAGGAAATCGTCCGTATATTTTTTTATCTGCTCGTGTACATCCTGGAGAAACTAATGCAAGCTGGGTTATGAAGGGAACACTGGAATATCTCATGAGTAATAATTCTACTGCCCAGAGTTTACGAGAATCCTATATTTTTAAAATTGTACCAATGCTTAATCCTGATGGTGTCATCAATGGAAAGTAAGTTTTTAACTGAAAGCAGTAGCAGGGTTAATACTATATGAACAATCCTAAACCCTGTGAGGCTCCTTCAGTCTGGAGCAGTCTGTCTGCCTTCCTAATCCTGAACAGAGCTAGAGCTTTATGTATTTTGTTTTATTATTTTGTGTAGATTTAATGGATTACTATCTCTTGCACTTCCATGATTTACATTAATATGTCTTGCCAACTTTATTTAAGATCTTACGCATGAAAGTTTCTACTACTAAAAACTGAGGGCAGGGAGGTATGGTTCTTTCAGGGCAAGTTGAAATCAGATTGAGGATGGGTGAGATGTATCTTTTCAGTATCTTACTTCATTTTAACAGAACCTTATTTTTATTGAACAGCTAAGGACAAGATTTAAAATAAATTTCCTTTTTTATTAATAAGATGGCAGTGGAACTTCTAACACCCACAAAAGTTATGACCATAACATTACTTGGGGAGGAAAACATTTTTATTTGGCAAAACAAGATTTTACTGTAATTATATTTCCATTGTAGTCATCGTTGTTCTTTAAGTGGGGAAGATTTGAATAGACAATGGCAAAATCCAAATGCAGATCTGCATCCCACAATTTATCATGCCAAAGGACTGCTCCAGTATTTGGCAGCTATAAAACGTTTGCCGCTGGTAAGTCTATGTTTACACAGTTTAATTCAACTGAAGACATGCTGTCTTTGCATAAAAATGCTATTACTTTGCAAAATGCTATTACTTTGATAATCAATCTTTGTGTACTTACGGGGGGGTATTGTAAAAGTTTTAATTATCACCTTTAAAAATTTTTGACAGAAAGTTTATTTTGATGTGTAGTTGTTAACTTATTTCTACGTAGTCACCATCCAGATTTACACATTTTTCCCAGCGTTTCTTCACCCTCCGAATACCATTATTGTAGAAGTATGCAGACTGCGCCTTAAACCACACTTCCACTTCATGAATGACATCATCTGTGTTGTCAAATCTGCGACCCTGCAACAGATTTTTCATTTTTGGGAAAAGAAAAAGTCATTTGGTGATGATGACACTGACAAAATTTCATCACTATACCATAATAACTTCTGGGGTGGTTATTATTATTTTATGATACCCCTCATATGACTGGTTGAAATACGAAGATGATTCCTTTGCTTCAACTGGATGATTAAAAGTCTTCTTGTGCACTGCCATCTTGTATCTGTTAGCGTGGTTACGCAGCACGTGATGTTCCATGTCAATGTGTGGCACCAGAGTCACCACCTTCTGGGATGCACGCAGCAGCTTGTGTGCTAGAGAAGCACCTCTCCCCTTCCAGACAGAGTACAGAGACACTTCAGACAGGCGTCTCAGATGAGGCTTTTAATCTTGGTTCCTCTATGTACAAGGCTATTATACCACTGTACATTAACCACGATCCACTGACAACACACAACAATCCACCAACTCACAACCGTCTCCACAATCACCACACATGTGGAGTCCTGAGGCAACTCCCTTACATAGCCAAGGCTCCATGTGGCCTTCTGGGCCTGCCTCTTCCTTTTGACACCTGTCACTCAACCATGGTGACTTTGCAGTTTTGCTGCCTTCCTGCAATGCTTTATTGCACCAGGTGACCATCTTCCGATGTTACTTCCCTTGACTCAGCACCTGGTGGAAAGTGCTTAGTCGTCATGGCTGCCAGTGACCCTTTGTTGCCTGGTCACTTCTGTGTCATCCCACAATGTACATTTTCCCTTGGGACTCCATCCCAACAGTGACAACTCCAATCAGTATTGGAGTTCTGCTGGCAAAATATGGAATTTGGGTTTATTTCCCATCACTCAGACATTCTTTTTGATAACAACACCTGCACCGCATGTGTTGATGTGTGGATGGGCAAACAAGTGACCAAAGAGATGGCTATGTTTGCCAGGTCAAGTTTGTCCCTGCATTCTTTTTTTTTTAATTGCAAATGAGAAGATCTTTTTGTTTTGTTTTTAAACATGTTTGAGACATTTGGGAAATGTTTAGTGTTCTTAACAAATTTTCCTCAGGATTTATTCATTGAAGATTCTATTGTTATATGAAATAATATTTTTAAAAGATTAACATTGTTATTCCATTGCATTTATTAATATTTCTGTAATAGTTCCATCTCCTATTTTGGACCACATTTTACTTTGAGCAACTACAATGTAACGATCCCAGTTTGATTGTCTGAGCCAGGGGTAGGCAACCTTTTTGAGCCGGGGGCCAGGTTGCTGTCCCTTAGACAATTGGGGGGCCGAAGCACCAAAAAATTAATAAAAAAATAAAAAAAAATAAAAATAAAAAATATGCATGCACACTCTCTCAGCCCCAGAAAAGCCTTGGCAAACCCCCTGTGGAGATTTTGCCAAGAAAACCCCAAGAACAAGTAATAACAACAATAATCAATATTATCATGGTGGGTGGCGGCGGCGGCAGCGGCAGAACTGGCCTGGGGCCGGTCCAAAGGCCTCAGGGGGCCACATCCGGACCCCCGGGCCTTAGGTTGCCTACCCCTGAGCATTTGCCTGCAGTTTTGTGTGTTTATTTTTTTACAGCTTGTCCCATCCCTGTCCTTCCTCTTCTTTAGGAATCTTTTAAAAAAACAAAACAGTTTCTTTGACATGTGAATCAGGAAATGATGGTTTAGCAGGGAGTCTTTGAACCAGGGATTCCTTCTTTTGACATAAGAAGCTAAGGTTTAAAGTGAGATATCTTTGTAAAATCTAGGCATGCAAGATGAGCATGCACCATTTCCCTAATTAGATAAATCATAGTATGTTGGACTATTACATCTGAGCCAGACATCTGACGCCCTATTTAGGAAAATCTATAGATCAAACTAAGAAAAGACATCACAGAAATTGAGCAAATAATATTCTCCTGATGAATTGGAATGTGAAAACATCTCATCTCTATTTTTGATATGTTTAAGGATTTATCTTAATTTTTTGGAAAATATTGTTTTTGTAGGTTTTTTGTGATTATCATGGTCATTCTCGTAAGAAAAATGTATTCATGTATGGCTGCAGCATCAAGGAAACAATGTGGCATACTAGTGCTGCCTCTTGTGATCTGGTTGAAGACCTCAGTTATCGGGTGAGTTACATTTAATCAATATGAGGACACAACAGACTTTCATATCCTGTTTAGTTTTTGTCTTATGATACTTGTTGAACAATAACTTGTCAGTCAGTAGTGCTTTTGTAGAAACTTAAGATAACAAATCCTACCATTACAATATTTTGTACCACTCCCATTATTTTCATTTGGTTCTCAGTTTCTCTGCACAGATGAGTAATGCCCAAAGAAAACTGATTAGTACTTGAGGAAGAATCATAACTGTGAGACAGTATATAATTTGTTTGCTGATGATTTTGATTGATCACCAAACATATCCAGACATCATTTATTCTCCGTGAGACTGAATATACAGTCCACACAAATGGCAGAATTCAAAGATATAGCTATGTTAGTCTGTATAATTAATTTTAATAGTAGATAGATTCTGCAGCACCTTTAAGACTAACTGAAAAAAAATTAAAAAGTTGTCATCATGAGCTTTCGTAGACTTCAGTCTACTTCTTCAGATGCTTGTAGAATATTAGGGGGACCTTCACGTGCGCATCCTCCAATGTAATTTATGCCATACTGTGTCATCAGTGTCCATCAGCACTCTACATTGGGCAAACAGGCCAGTCACTACGCCAAAGAATAAATAGACATAAATCAGACACTAGGAATGGGAATACCCTAAAACCAGTGGCAGAACATTTCAATCTCCCTGGGCATTCCATCTCAGACCTCAAAACAGTGGTCCTTGAACAAAAGAACTACAAAAAGAGATTGGAAAGAGAAACAGCAGAATTGGAGTTCATCCATAAACTACAGTCCCTCAGCAATGGATTGAATAGAGACAATGGCTTTCTGACCACTACACACATTTCAACACTATCTGACCCCATCCTCAGGAGGGTGTCCTACACTCATAAATCCACTACTTCTGGGTTCTCCTCATGCTAACTGAGTCTGCAGGAGCCAACATTCTTTTTCAGTTTTCTTCCATTGAACTCCTGCCCTCTGGGTGGGATATAAATTTATTATTATTATTATTATTATTATTATTATTATTATTAATTATCTGTTCCTGGCTTCCACTCCACCACAGGCATCTGAAGAAGTAGACTGAAGTCTATGAAAGCTCATGCAGACAACTTCTTAATTTTTTTCAGTTAGTCTTAAAGGTGCTGCAGTATCTATCTACAATTATATCCACACAAATGGGTAATTTCCTCTTGCCAACTCAGTCAAGTAGGATCCCACAACATTCCAAACCGTTAAGTCCATTGCTTCTATCCTCTCTTCTCAGTTGTTTCTTTCCTGCCTTGCCAACTGGTCAGGAAATTCCCTTTTCTCCACGGAGATTAGTTATTTACAGAAATTAGAATATAGGAAAATCTAAAATCAACCCATTATTAAGTATACTATTACTTTGGGAAATAATAATAATAATAATAATAATAATAATAAATATTTTTATCCCACCCCTCTGAGTAACGCAACCGGAGCAGAAAGAATGGCTGCTGATGCAGGAAATAAGAAACAGAAACAGAGAGATTTAGAGGATGGTGTTGGCAATGTTTTAATGCTGGACAAATGTAAACCACAGTCAGAAAGTGGGACAGAGCTTTCTGATGCCCCAAAAGCTGCTAGTAAGCAGTCTGTAGAAGGCGAGGTCCATGGAGACTGTACATAAATAGTACTTCAGCCAAAAGTGTGACTGGTTACTGAATCAGGTACAGAGTAGCTACTGAAAAAGATTTTTCTCTCGTCCAGCGTGAGTGAGTCAGAAAACCAGTCACTGCAGCAGTCGAAAACCCAGTTGTAATAGGTGAAGTACAGTCAAATAAAACAGGAAAAGTAAAGAAGGATACAGTAAAAATAAAATCTAAGGTAAAGAGCATACCTGGGTCATCAGTTACAATTGGTGTTGCTTGCATGGAGAATCCACTTCTGGTTGCCATTTTGAAAACGGCAGTTCGGCCCACAAAAAAAGGTGGGCCAAAGTAAGGGAACCGACCAATCGGCTTATTTCCTGCATCAGCAGCCATTCTTTCTGCTCCGGTTGCATTACGCAGAGGGGTGGGATAAAAATATTTTTTATTATTATTATTATTATTATTATTATTAATAATAATAATAAATTTTATTTGTAACCCGCCCCTCTGCTCAGCAATCGGGGCGGCGTACATCAATTAAAATATTACAGTTAAAATCCACATTCTTGCCCTTCACCCACTACCCTCCCCCCTTAAAACAGTATTAAACATAATAGAGTTAAAAACAGACATATAACTAAAATAAGTAATAAAAGATAAAACAAAATGCCACTCTCGGTAGAGAGACCAGATAAGTGGCTCAGCTGTGCATATCCCTGTACAGAGTTATTCTGGGAAGGCCTGCCGGAAGAGCTCCGTCTTAATTGCTTTCTTAAAAGTGGTAAGAGACGTAACAAGACGTATCTGATCCGGCAGGCCGTTCCATAGGTTGGGGGCAGCGACTGAAAATGCCCTTAGGGAAGTCTGCTTGAATTTCGTTTTAGGTTGTGAGAGCAGATTTTTCCCCGCTGAACGAAGGGCACGGGGGGGCTCATACAGGGAGAGGCGGTCCCTAAGGTAAGATGGACCCAAGCCATGTAGGGCTTTAAAGGTCAAAACCAACACCTTGTACTGTGCCCGGAAACTAATTGGCAGCCAGTGGAGGGATTTAAGCACTGGTGTTATGTGCTCCCTCCTGGATGTTCCAGTGATTAACCTGGCTGCCATATTTTGAACCAACTGAAGTTTCCGAGTTAGGCACAAGGGTAGCCCCATGTAGAGTGCATTGCAGTAATCTAATCGTGAGGTTACCAGTGCGTGCACCACAGTTTCCAGGTCCTTCCTGTCCAGGTATGGGCGCAGCTGGCGTATCAGCCGAAGCTGATAACAGGCGCTCCTGACTGTCGCACTCACCTGATTGGTCATGTGAAGCGACGAGTCAAGGAGTACCCCCAGACTGCGCACATGGTCCTTGGAGGAGAGTGTGACCCCATCCAGGACTGGGGGCTGTAATCCCGAACCTGGATTCGGACCTGTAACTGTGAGCACCTCCGTTTTGTCTGGATTCAGCTTCAATTTGTTTTTCCTCATCCAATCCATTACCGCTCTAAGACAGTCATTGAGAGGAGAGACGCCATCAGAGGTCTGAGACGATGATCTGGTCATGGAGAAATAAATCTGGGTGTCGTCAGCGTACTGAAGACACCGTGCTCCATGCCTCCGAATGATCTCCCCCAGCGGCTTCATATAAATGTTAAATAACATCGGAGACAGGATGGCGCCCTGAGGGACGCCACAATTAAGCTCTATTTTAGAAGAGCAACTGTCCCCGAGCCTCACCCTCTGGGATCTGCCAGAGAGGAAGGAATGGAACCACCGCAAAGCAGTGCCTCCAATTCCTAACTCTCTCAGCCGATCCAAAAGAATGGCATGATCTATAGTATCAAAGGCCGCTGAGAGGTCCAAGAGCACCAGCAGGGTCACACTTCCCCTGTCGATGCTCAAGCGGAGGTCATCGGTCAGAGCAACCATGGCAGTCTCAACCCCAAATCCTGTCCTAAAGCCAGTTTGAAATGGATCGAGATAATCGGTTTCATCCAAGATAGCTTGGAGCTGGGAGGCAACTGCCCTCTCGATTACCTTGCTTAAAAATGGCAGCAAGGAGACTGGTCTATAGTTGTTTCTGTCCAGGGGATCCAGGGAAGGCTTTTTCAAGAGTGGCCTAACTGCCGCCTCTTTTAAGCAAGATGGTATACTGCCTTCCCTGAGGGACGCATTGATCGTGTCTCGGAGAAACACCCTCAACGCGTCCCCACCCTGGACAACCAGCCATGATGGACAAGGATCGAGAGGGCAAGTTGTCTTCCTCATCCTTCCAAGCATCTTGTCCACGTCCTCGGTACTCACAAATTGAAATTGATCCAGTAAAGTGCCATCAACGGAGTTACTGGACGCCTCGTCTACAGATTCTGCCGGAATACTGGTGTCCAAGTCGGCTCTTATCCGAGAGATTTTATCTGCAAAGTAGATATTAAATGCCTCACAGCAGGCTGTCGTCGGGTTAAGTAGAGGATTCGGTGCAGGGGAAATCTGCGTCAAACTATTACTACTATTTCCCAAAGTAATAGTATACTGAATAATGGGTTGATTTTAAATTTTCCTATATTCTAATTTCTGTAAATAACTAATCTCCGTGGAGAAAAGGGAATTTCCTGACCAGTTGGCAAGGCAGGAAAGAAACAACTGAGAAGAGAGGATAGAAGCAATGGACTTAATGGTTTAGAATGTTGGGGGATCCTGACTGAGTTGGCACAAGGAGATCACCCATTTGTGTGGATTGTTCCTTCAATCTCACGAGAATGACTATTCTCGGTTAGTGTCAACTACTCATTCACACACACACACACACACACACACTTTAAAAAGCAACTGACAACACTGTTTTTCAGGTAGAACCTGGATCCTAGAAGGATACATATTAAGAACATATAATAAAATTATTGAAAGCAGGTTTTTTATAAATAGCATCAAATATTGCCTTCCTCAGTGCCATAAGTTGGAATGGGAGACATAAATGGTATCCAGTAGCCGTTACAGGATTCCCAGTGTCTGGATTTAACAGGAAGCAAGAGTGGTATTGTCCTCTAAATTAAGACTATTTAGTGCCAAGATGTCAAGTTTGTAAATCAAGCAGTTTCCCCTCTTCTTGGACATGATTGTATCACAGGATTTCTCTATTGGAAATAAAGCCATGTTGGAAAGACTGTGGCTCTTGAAATTAAAATGTTGAACAACAGATTGTGCCAACTTTTGGGGGGTAATATATATGATTCCTGAATCTTGTGCTAAGATTAGTGATAGCTTTATCGTCATATGCTGCGTTTGAAATCACATATATGACATTGATGGAAATGCGACCAATGTTATGTTTAATGTGATATATTTTACATGTGCATCTGCTTTTAATAATTGTTTCATATTTTATTTTATGTTACATTTCTGTATCCATAGAATGTAGTTAATATCATATCTGTTCCACTTTTTGGGAAAAGGCAGGTTACAAATAAAGTGATTGATTGTACCAGGTGATTAAAGAAGAATGGTACAAAGGTAAAGCTGTTCTTATTTGGTGTTGCACCATTTGTTTTCAATCACTCTGCACCATGCTTTCTGGTATATATCAAATGTATGCTTTCTAGAATGTATAGAAAACAGATACATTTTGTTAGAAATAATAATCAGTACAAAGTAATCAGTACAAAATAAATGGCCAATCTAAAGTAGCTGGATTGATGAAATCTAAATTTTGCCATTTTACCATGAATTTCAGTTTAATATAATGATCATATGTTTTAATAAATACATGTACTGATAATTTATAGATGCCTTTGTATGGGAATGATTTGCAGCCATCCCATCAGGGGTAAAATGCAGTAAATTTGGTAAAATGCAGTGAATGGCAAGTGCAGTCAAAAAAGGGTATTACATATTTTAGTTAACATTTCTATAAATCATTATTGCAAAAAACTGGGTAGGAAAGAATTCTTAATATGAGCTTCTTAGATAGAGTATGCTAAGGAGAATGAGTATTGAGGTGGTCTGTGATGGAAGACCTAGGACCACTTCCTTAGTCCTGCTGAACTTGTACCAGTCAGCACAGAAGGTATGGGGATAGATGGTTTTTTACAACTCTCCCTTCCCCTTTTTTTCTTTCTCTTTCTCTTTCATTGGTTTGTTTTTTCATGTAAAACATATATAGAGCAGACTTCAAAAGAACTTTTCATTTTGTTCTTATATATTCTCATATATTAAAATAAGTGTTGCAATTATATTAATTATACCTATTAAATGTTATAAAAATCATATTGCCTTTCAAATGCTTATTCTCTATAGACTCTTCCTAAGATTCTGAGTCAGACAGCCCCAGCATTCTGCATGAGCAGCTGCAGTTTTGTCGTGGAAAAGTCTAAAGAGTCTACAGCACGTGTAGTAGTTTGGCGGGAAATAGGTGTTCAAAGGAGTTACACCATGGAAAGCACATTATGCGGATGTGATCAGGGGAAGTACAAGGTAACAAAAAAAGTTTCAGTGCAAAAAACCGTCTTATCTTTGTTTGAATTTGAAATATATATTGTCCAAGGGTGCAACTATACATGCTTCAACTCAAAGAGCCACACTCTGTAATCTATATATCCTTCTAGATTCCAGAACATGTTTCTTTTCAGATTTATGCCACTACACTATAATTTTCTGCCAAAACTGATCCTGCTAATGGCTGCTGTATTCCCCAAATTACTGTTTTTAGTACATAGCCCCTTGATCAAAGGTGAATTTCAATGGAAAGGTCCCCAGTCTTCAAAATAAAACTCACCAGTTGAAACCCTTTTTAAAGGCATGTAGTTTGTATGGGGAACATCAGCCCAATGAAGGTATTAACCCCCCACCCTACCCCTAGAAATGTGAAACAGAAAGCAAGACCTTGTATGCTATGTCATTCCTCTGAGCCTCAGTTCCTGACTTTCCTGTATGAAAAGAATTCTAGGTGCATTTAACCAAAGCACAAGAATCTTTCTCCATACCTTCCTGCTCTGTGTAGGAAGGTCAGAATGTAAGTGGAGGGAATGAAGTTAGTAGTAACAGAATTGACACATGCATCTCATCTCTCCCTCCACTTTTACTTTGAACTGATGGAGGAGGTGTGAGTGCTAGTATCTTAGAAAGTTTAGGGAACTTCTGGTTCTTCTTCATGGTCTCTGTGACTCACACAAGTAGAGTTTGCCTTTCCCAGAGACGCACTGCATTACGAGTCAGTATTTCAACACATGCAATATATTGCATATGATTACTCTAAACTGCCCATTCATATATATGTTTTTCCTAAATAGGGATTACAGATTGGGACACGTGAACTAGAAGAGATGGGAGCCAAGTTCTGTTCTGGTCTATTGCGTTTGAAAAGATTGACATCACCACTGGAATATAACCTGCCCTCTACCCTCTTTGACATTGAAAATGAACTGATTGAATCAAGTTGTAAAGTGACAAGGTAGTACAATTTTTTTTAAAAAAATAGTTTATCCTCTGTGTTTCCTTGTATGAAATAACTTTAGTAACGGGCAGATCATCTAGCAAGTGAATACCTTAATAAATGTAACAAATAACAGTGATATGAAACATTCTAATTTGGAGGCATAAAGATAAGTATTAAACCCATTATAGGGATGCAATGGCTCAGGTGGTTAAGACACTGACTCTGCTGATTGCAAAGTCAGCAGGTTGGCAGTTCAAGGCCCAGGTGCTGCATGATGGGGTGAGCTCCTGTCACTAGTCCCAGTTTCTGCCAACCTAGCAGTTCGAAAGCATACAAATGCAAGTAGATAAATAGGTACCACTTCAGTGGGAAGGTAAACAGCGTTCTGTGCAATGATGCTGGCCACATGATCACAAAGTAGTCTCTGACAACGCTGGCTCTTCAGCTTAGTAATGGAGATGAGCCCCGCCACCTATGGTCAGACACGACTTGCCAACCTTCTCAATGGGGAATACCATTATCATTACATTATATTAAACCCATTATTCATCCTAGGATGTAGGAACTTGCACTATTTTCTCTGTGTGAGAGCATATGGGTTACTGTATACACAATTCAGACACTGGTCAAAAATTTTGAATCCAACACCCTCTGAAGCAGTTTTTATGCAGTATATACATAATTAGGTCTTACTTGTTGGGTTTTTAAACAAAACACTTAAGATTTAAAATAAAATTAGAGTTTAAAGATTAGGCTTGCTTAATATCTCAGATTAAATCAAAGATTAGGGGCCAATTAAATCTTAAAGACTGGATTTCTTGCAGACGTAAGTTTTAACAATATTATATGATATATTTTAAGATTAGTTTGAGTGAAAAATTAATGTTATATTTTACTGCATTCAAATCGATAGTAACAAATGTTTCTGATTGCATGGGAATTGGTAGAATTTTCCTTTCTTGGATGGCTGATACGTCAGCTGCGCCCTTTCCTGGAAGTAAGGGACCTTGAAACTGTGGTGCACGTGCTGGTAACCTTTCGTCTTGATTTCTGTAATGCGCTCTACATGGGGCTACCCTCATGCTTGGTCTGGAAACTTCAATTAGTATAGAACATGTCAGCCAGGTTGATCTTGGGGACATCAAGGAGAGACCATATAACATCTGTCTTAAAGGCACTTCACTGGCTGCCTATTAGTTTCCGGGCTCAGTACAAGGTGTTGGTTATCACCTTTAAAGTCCTAAATGGCTTGGGTCCATCCTATCTTCAGGATCGCCTCCTCCCATATAATCCACCCCGCGCACTCGGTCCTCTGGGAGGAATTTGCTACAGCCTATGAAAACGAGGCTGTCTGCAACCTCCCAGAGGGCCTTATCGGCAACCGCTCCCAGATTATGGAATAGCCTGCCAGACGAGATCTGTCATATTACTATCTTGAGCAGCTTTAAGAAAGCTGTGAAGACGAATCTCTTCAAACAGGCCTTTTCTGACTAGATTTCCCAGCCTTAAGAGTCAGCCCACCCTTCTTTCCCCTACTCTCTGTTACAGCCAGGGTTATTGTCTCTTTTAGTGGTATTTAATTTTTGTAAGTTTTAAATATGATATTGTTTAATACCTTTTTAAGGGTGGGTGGGTTTTGGGATCATCTGGGGTGGGATTGGGATTGTATTTTATGGAAATTTTAATGTTGTAAGCCACCCCGATTGCTCTGCACAGGGGCACGATATAGATGATGATGATGATGATGATGATGATGATGATTATCTTGGCATTTAACATACAAGGGGAGTTTGCCATTGGTTCATTTGTTGAGTTATCCTAGAGCCTTTTGCTTTGATGACATACTGGTGTGTACTGTTTTAATGGGGTTCTACAGACCGCCCGAAAGGGGCAGCTCAATTGCTGCTTCTGGGAGCACTGGATTGGGGCCACAGTAACTGCACACTGTGGCCCAGTCCTACACTTTGCCAGCCTCAAAAGGGCTGGCAAAATGTCACTCCATTTAAAAGTGGCAAAAAGGCACCTTTGCTGCTGCTGTGGCATTTTTTTTAGTTTTCTGCAGTGCAGCATGTTTAAACACTGTGCCACAGAAACACCGCCCCCATGCGGTCGAGCGGACAGTGTGATGCTGGCGTCAGGGCGTGCAGTCATGACATCTCCACTCCACCCCGAGGCTGGCATTTAATGCCGGTCTGCATAGCCCCATAGTCTCTTCTCTCCTTTTGAGTCATACTTCCTTGGGTATGTTTGAGATCGCATTCTCTATTTTATACTAGTGATATTATTATATAATATTGACTTTCCTATATAAATATGGTTTATAGAAAAATGCAACATACTCTTTATTGTTGGAAAGGTAAAGCTTCAGTGAACATATTTGTACTATAGAGACATCCTTCTAATTGAATTAAATGTATCCTTAATTTTTGCTTAATATGAATTGCCTGTTCCTTTTTACTTGACTCATTAAAATCATTACTACCTTGAAATAGTAATCTTAGAACAACGTCCTTACAGACACTAGTCTTGGTAATGTTGCTGTGGAGATTACTTTTTGGTTATTGGTTGCCTTTTAATTATGTTGGTTTGAGGAACTAGTTTAGGCAATTATGCATCCCACATACTGCTAAATTCAAGTGTTACTCAATATACAAAAAATAGGAATTTTAATTTGCTAGGTATTGTGTACACCACTTCATTGAAAGTAGGCTTCCATAGGTCTTAAGTGTGCATGCTAAGTTCACAGCTCAATGATTTGTTAAAGCTGAACAGTGCTTGTATTTAGTGGTTAATTTTCCTGCGGATTAAATTGCACCACATATCCTCCAGTGTAAACCCTTTGTATCTGTTATGATTTCCTTTGGGCTCAGAGCTAAACACTGCAACCCTGTTCTGGCTCTTTGCACATAGAAATCATCATTGAAGATCTTCTGGATCCCCTCTTCCCACTCCTGCTGGGCTGAAGGGAATCCCTCTAAACCACCTTTTTCCAATAGCTGCCACCACCTGATGAATTAGATTGAGTTCCCTTAGCAACACACCAAGACTTTGCTAAGTGATTTATAGAGTTCCTTCCCTTGCCAGCTTAGGCAAAGCACTAGCCGAGCCAAAGGCACATGAAAAAGGAGTATGAGAGAGGCAAGATACTTTAAAGAAAAGCTTTATTCTAACTAAGGAATTCTAGAGCAAAGTGTACCATTACATGCAGGACCTCTTGTCCTACAGGCACAGAGAATGTAAGTTACAGAATACAGTCATTTCAGCCAGGCCAGTAACGTAACCAAAAAATTCTAACGCCACTAACTAGTACATGTTCCTAATCTTACTTACAACTCAGATGGGATTTGTAGTCCTTGATGTTTCTGGATATCTGGGAACCTGGACTCCATTGTCCAGCTCTACCAGCTCCTAATGGTCTGCATCAGTGCATATAGCCCAAAAGGTAAACAAAAGAAGACTCAAGCCTTGTGGTGCAAGGAGGCTTTTAAAAATCTTCCAAAGATTCCCGGTTCTGCCCAACTGATTGGTCAGTTGGTGTCTCATCAGCTATGATGTAAACCCTCGCTAGAATTCACCTCCCCCAACATTTAACCCTTTGTTGTCTAGAAGAAGTCCTCTGATAAATGGAGGACCCCATTTATCACAGTATCTTAAAGTAGCAACTCAATAAATTTCTTAGATACATGTCCAAGAACAAATTAAAAATAATGTGAAAGATAATGTGCATTAGGATCGTGCCTATCATGATAGTAAATCATTTCTCATCTCTAAAGAAATGAATGGTAAAAATTAAGGCAGAGGGCAGGATAGTGAGGTGAGATTCCTGTCACATTGGATAGATTGTATGAAAAATTTCTAGTTCTAAACCAGTGTAGACTTGTGAACTATCTTGATTATCCTTTTCACAGCAACCATTTGCAAGGTAGAGATCAGAACCTGTGGTCTTCTGATAAGGTTGGACTTCTATCAGCCCCCATTAGCCTGGCTAATGGTGAGGGATCCTATGAGCAGTAGGTGATGGGAAAGCTGAGCCACATTTGCTCAAAGTGGGAGCCTTTTCCATAGCACTTTTCAGTAAAGTAGACTTTTCAGAAACAGTTCATGCATCCCCTCCTCACCATGACAGCAAGGAAGACATTATGGTATTTTAGTGAAAGGCCAGATTTTCAGGTAGACTGATTATAAAATAGAATATACAGTTATAAACGAGGTAAAATAAAATACAATCTGACAGACCCAAGATGATGATGATAATAATAATAATAATAATAATAATAATAGTAATAATAAAAATATTTGTATCCTGCCCCTTTGAGATCAATCGGGGCGGCTAACAACAGTAAAATATAACGTACAGCAATAAAATCTAATTCCCTCCCCCCTTAAAAAGTTATTAAATCAATTACAAGTTAAAACATACAATATAAAATACAACAATAATATTTAAAAACAGTTCCATAGTACGGCAGCGATTCTTAATTACATATTAAAATTGAAAGCCTGGAGGCCCACTTAAGGTAGAAATTCCTGAGGCCGGGATTATCTGTCACGGAAAGGCCTACCGGAAGAGATCCATCTTGACAGCCTTTTTAAAGCTGTCTAAAGATGTCATTTGATGGATCTCGTCCAGCAGGCTGTTCCATAGTCTGGGGGCGACAACCGAAATAGCCCTCTGGGAGGTAGCCGCAAACCTAGCTCTTTGTGGCTGCAGCAAATTCCTCCCAAAGGACCAGAGTGCGCGGGGAGGATTATAGGGGAGGAGGCGGTCACTGAGATAGCTTGGACCCAAGCCATTTAGGGCTTTAAAGGTGATAACCAACACCTTGTACTGGGCCCAGAAACTTATGGGCAGCCAGTGGAGGGACCTTAAAACCGGAGTAATATGGTCCCTCCTAGATGTTCCAAATAATAATCTGGCTGCCATATTCTGTACTAGCTGTAGTTTCTGAACCAAGCACAAGGGTAGCCCCATGTAGAGCGCATTACAGAAATCTAGACGTGAGGTTACCAGCGCGTGCACAACAGTTTCCAGATCCCTTACTTCCAGAAAAGGGCACAGCTGGTGTATCAGCTGAAGCCAGTAACAGGCGCTCCTGACTGTCGCATTCACCTGATTAACCATCAGGAGCGACGAGTCAAGGAGCACCCCCAGACTGCGAACACAGTCACTGGAGGAGAGTGTGACCCCATCCAGGACTGGAGGTTGCAACCCAATTCTTGGTTTTGGGGTCGTTACCGTGAGCACCTCCGTCTTGTCTGGATTCAGTTTCAATCTATTTTTCCTCATCCAGCCCATTACCACCTGAAGACATTCATTGAGAGATGAGACGCCATTGGAATTTGAGGCTGATGAACAAGACACGGGGAAATAGATTTGGGTGGCATCAGTTACTGATAACACCCAGCTCCATAAGTCCGTATAATCTCACCCAGCAGCTTCATATAGATGTTAAATAACATCGGGGCAGAATAGCACCCTGTGGAACCCCACAGGTGAGCTCTCTTTTACTGGAGCTACTGTCCCTGAGTAGCACCCTCTGAGACCTGCCCGAGAGGAAGGACCGATACCACTGGAGTGCAGTGCCTCCAATACCTAACACCCCCCCGGCGGTCCAAGAGGATGCCATGATCAATTGTGTCAAAAGCCGCTGAGCGGTCTAAGAGCATCAACAGGGTCACACTACCCCTGTCAATGCTCAGATGCAGATCGTCGGTCAAGGCAACCATGGCAGTCTCAACCCCAAAGCCTGTCTTGAAGCCAGTTTGAAATGGGTCTAGATAATCGGTTTCATCCAAGACAGCTTGGAGCTGAAGAGCAACCACCCTCTTGATCACCTTGCTCAAAAATGGTAGTAAAGAGACTGGCCTGTAATTATTCATATTCAGGGGGTCCAGTGAAGGTTTTTTCAGAAGCGGCCTAACCGCCGCTTCCTTCAAGCAAGATGGAATGTGTCCCTCTCTGAAGGATGCATTGATGATCTCCATAAGGAGCCTCCTCAATGCATTCCCCCCCCTGGACGGCCCGCTATGATGGGCAAGGGTCGAGAGGACAAGTTGTTTTCCTCACACTACCAAGCAGCTTGTCCACGTCATTGGTACTCACAGATTGGAGCTGATCCAGTATAATTACATTGGCAGAGTCGCAGGACATCTCGTCTATGCTTTCTGTTAAAACCCTGGTGTCTAAGTTGGCTCTTATCTGAGAGATTTTATCTGCAAAGAAGTTGTTAAATATGTCACAGCAGGCCGTCATCGGGTTAAGTAAGGGATTTGGCGTAGGGGATACCTGCGTCAGCTCCCTCACCACCCTGAACAGATCTGCTGGGCGAGACTCTGCAGATGCAATACGTGCAGAGGAGAAAGATCTCTGCGCTGCACGTATTGCCTCCCGATAGGACCAAAGAAAGTTCCTATGGCGAGTTCTGTTGGATAAGAGTCGAGTCTTCCACCACCTGCGCTCTAGTCGTTGTCCAAACCGCTTCATTTTCCTAAGCTCTGGTGTATACCATGGCTTACGGTTAGAAGCGGGTTGGCAAGGATGCTTGGGAGCAATCGTGTCGATAGCTCTGGTGAGATCGGTGTTCCAAGTATTAACCAGAGCATCGACAGAATCACTGGCATTCCCAACCATTAAACCCTCTAAGGCATTCTGGAATCCAGTTGGTTCCATTAGCCTTCGAGGGCGGACCATTCTAATAGGTCCACCACCCCTGGTGGGGCAGATGCAGGCTTTAAGTTCTGTCTTGACCAGGAAATGATCCGTCCATGACAATGCGGAAGTACTAATAACCTCTGTCCATGGATATTCCTGTTCCGTACTAAAGACTGCATCGAGTGTGTGACCTGCGCAATGTGTGGGCCCAAGGACCAATTGGGATAGGCCCATGTTTGTCATGGTCTCCATGAACTCCCGAGCCGCACCTGTTAAGCTGGTCTCGAGCAGGATGTTGAAGTCCTCTAGAAGTCTGGGTGACTCAACAACAGCTCTGAGACCAACTGTGTCAGCTCAGTTAGAGAGTCTGCTAGACAACGGGGTGGACGGTAGATTAGCAGAATCCCCAAACTATCCCAGGTCTTCAGGCTCAGGTACATACACTCGAAGTGGGCTGTGTTCCAGACAGGTATCCTGGTCAAGGTTAAATTATTCTTATGAACTAGAGCCACTCTGCCCCCCCACCCACTTCCCCTCACCTGCTCGCTGACAGAGTACCCGGCTGGGAGGGCCTGCGCCCAAGTAACTGCGCTGTCCTCTCCCAGCCAGGTCTCTGTAAAGCATGCCAGGTCGGCATCCTCATCCAATGGGAGATCATAGATGACATGAGTCTTATTCTTAACCGACCTGGCATTGCAAAGGAGCAGAGTGAGGTTCTGTGGAATGGAAGGTCTGCTCTCCAAACATTCGCTAGTGAAAAAAAATCTTTGGCTCTCTTTATATCAGATCTTCAAAGTATAATGGAGCCCATATTGACATTATCATTAAGCTAGAATACATATGCATTTAATTTACATTAGCTATATTATTTTGGTATGAGTTATCTTTCAGCAACTGGAGGATTTCTCCTTTGGTCCTTTTGTAAGTCAGAGAAAACTCCACTCCTTAAAAATTTCTAATATCAAAACTGACAATATTTGAAAGATTATTTTCAAGCCAAAAGGTACAGAATTGAATTCCTGTTTCTTTATTCAGAGAAGGTTCAATTCTGCTTCATTCAGTGAAAGATTTAATATTGAGTTTTTTGGTGATACATTAAAAAGTGATCTAGAACTAAACGATAGAGTTATAATGTTAGAAGTCCAGTGCTTCTTGGTCTCATGTTAATTGATCAATTAGCTTTCTTCTTGTATTGAATAGCTTTTAGTTAGATTAAATAGCTTCACATGATTTATTAGACTTAACAGCCTGCTCTTTGGTGTTGTTGCTGTAGTCCAACTACGTATGTTCTGGAAGAAGATGAACCTCGCTTCCTTGAAGAAGTGGATTATAGTGCCGAGAGCAATGATGAACCAGATGTTGATTTGGCAAATAATGCTGCTGATTATGAACCCTCTCTTCAAGAAGATGGACTTTCTGACTCTGAAATTACAAGGACGCATTTGTCTTGAAACATCTTTGGCGCATGAAGAAATTCAGTGCTGTGGCTTATTTAAGATGGACATGGTGGGTTATTTAATTTTGGGGTTTTGCTCAAGCAAATTAACTACAGTCAGTTCAGTTCAAAAACAATAAATGTTTCTGGCTTTTAAATGAATTGACACTTGCTTTATTTAAAAAATTTAGTTCTTCATCTTAGTACAGAAATTGTTTTATCATTTGGTTTTCTGCTAAATCAGGGGTAGGCAACCTTTCCCCTTTAAGGGCCGAGGAACTTCAGCTCCCAGAATCCCAGGAGCAATTGGCCAGCATGGGACTATTGGCCAACATGGCTGAGGCTTCTGGGAGCTGAAGTCCCTCAGCCCTTAAAGGGGAAAGGTTGCCTACCCCTGTGCTAAATAATGCTGCATGGCCTTTTTGTATTCATTCCTATAATCACCAAAAAAAATTAAGAAATTCTTTGTGTTCAGAGGGCAGAATGTAAATGTTATTCCTTGTGACACTGGCTTCCAAGCTGATTACTGACACTTGCACACAGACAGATTTATTGAAATGACTGTACATTTGTGTACTGACATTTCCTCCCTTCAAATTCTGTTGTTAGTGTTTGATGTAATGCAGGTCTAGTTTAATTTGCATTGCCTTTGAACTAGTTTGATTTGCATCTAGATAATTCAAAAGAATATGGGTGTACTGATTGACATATATTTTGGGACTTAAATGAAATACACTTATCATTTTGCTACACTTTTAATTTAAAATAGACAATGATAATTGAATATCCAGTTCAAAAATAATTATTGCATTTTGCTATACTTGCGAGGTAAAAATATTGGTGCTCATACACTGCTACTTCAGCCTACAGTTTGGATTCACGTGTTTGATTGCTTCTTCTTATTAAGATAGTTGCTACATACAGAGCACTGGCATGTCAGGAAGCGGGGCAGGCAGGAAACTCTTTTCTGATATTCTATTTGAAGACGTAAGTGAGTCATGTGATTGAATACTCCTCCATACAAAAAAAGGTGATATCCAGATACAGGTTTACTATCTCATCTGTTTTTTGACAAGTAGACCCAGTGGAGTCCCTGCTCAGAGTGTCACTCAGTGAGGGGGGCAGGGCTTCCAGGGGGTGAGGCTTCTGGGGGCACCTTGATGCACACCTGCTGCACACCTGCTGCATAGGCTACACAGGGCAGGGAGAGGGGCCCTCTGTTGAAGAAGCCCGGGATGGAGGAGAAGCACTCTCCAGGGAAAAAGCCTGGGACAGAGAAGCAAGAGGTATGTGCTCACATGCCCTTGCAGACTGCTCCATCCATGGAGAGAAAGCCCCAGAGGGAGCAGCCTGCAAGGATGCATGCGTGATTGTCACTGTCGCCGTCATCCTCCTCTTCTGTCCCAAGTGTCCTGGAGCACCTGGGAAGGGAAGGAGAATCCAACTGGGTGTCAACCCTCTTCTTGGTGTCATCTGGTATGGACTGAACCCTTCGCATGCCCCTAGTAATACCACTGAGTAGACCTTATGTGTCCATTCATCCTCATGCCCAAATTCCTTCTGAAGTTAGCAGTTAATTTGAAACTTTGAGAAAACATGTTTTTGGTAAGTTTAAGCATTTAATTGTGTGTATATTTATTGATCTAATTACTAATTTATTTTTTATTTAATATGCACATATTCAGTGTGCTCTAGATACATTGTTTATATTTTCCAGTTCATATATGGTTTTGATAGAAGTATAGTAGTGCCTAATTGGGTTTCTTTATGCATATCACTAGAATCTGTTTTCAGTGTGAACCAGAGAAAATTGAGAATGCTTGATTCCATTTTTGTCATTATACCTGTTCAAAACACAAAGACTCTGCACACTCAAATTTTCAGTTGGTCTTTAGTGTACCTAACTTTATCTTGAGTCTATTTTCTCTCCCATTGTTTTCCTGAGATATCATGGATTAAAGGCAGTACAAAATTGGTACCAAGACATTAATGATGAAGATAACATTTCTTCACATGTGGTTTATCTTTGTGGAAAATTTTTTGGCAAAATTGTGGGTCAGCTTTGATATATATATTTTTTGGCATTAATAAAAATATTATACTTGTTTAATATTAGGAGAGATTACCTTATTTTGTAGTTGGGCATAAGTAACTTTTTTTTCTAAAAAGCAGTAAATTTACATTGTTTATGTTTGTCCATCTGCTTTCCCTTCCTCTTGAGTCATCAGCCATATTTTATATTGTAGGATAAAATTAATAAATATGCAAAATTTTGAACAGAAATATGAGAACTAATAATAAATTCATAACAAATACATTTTATTATTCAAAACTCTACTACACATGTACAATTGCAGGATTTTAACCAGTATGTGTTTGCAGCCCAAGCAAAACCAGTGATGTGTGAGCCAGAATTCCATGGGAAACTTGGCTTGTCAATTTTGGGTAGCGTGCTGGTTCCCAGTGCTTCTTGTAGGAGGAGCAACTAAACCACTTACATTTGGTTGAGCATGATGTCTGAACCAGCAAGAGCCAACACTCTACCTTGTCCTTCCACCAACAAGTCAGAGAAATAACCCTTGGCTTTTTGTACACTTATTTCTATGGCTTCTTGGGGGAAAGACAGACAAACAAATCTGCAAGTGCCAGGTTCATATGTCATGCTAAACAAGCCACAGGCTGAAGGCTGTAAAAGCAGGAACTTTCAGGCAGCAAGCAAGCTAGATCAGGCAGTAGGAATCAGCAGACCATCTCACCCCCAATAAACTGCAGTTAAGCAGAATAACAACTTCTTATGACCTGCAAGCCTCAACATGCTTTCTTAGTGGGGACATACAGGTGTTACAGTTCTCATCTGGGCAGGAATGGTTGAAGCAGTTCCTCCTGGTTATAGTAGCTTCTCCAGAAACAATATGACCACAGGCTCAGCATTTTCCCAAATGTCAGTTGGTATTTGAGAAGTATCAGACTGCCATGCAGTGTTATGCAGTGAAGCAAAATTGTGGATCTGGCCCCAAATGGATACTTTTTACTAAATGTAAAGGTTTACTTTGCCACCAAAATAAAGAGGAACTGTTTCTATATTTGTGTGCTGTCTGCATTGTTAAAAAAATACTGTGAGTGGTGGGGATTTATAACATGGTATTGGCATAAAAAGCTGTACTTCTGTTTCCCATCTTTTTCATGGAAGGTAACAGAGTTGCTCTCTTGAATTTTATGACTATTTTTTAATCAACATTTTACCTTGATAAAATTATTTTGATGCAAAACACCACATATCATGCAAGTCTGATTTGGGGTTCTTTTTTCCATTTCTGAGGACTTTCTGAGTTGAAATGATAAAATTACATATTAAATATATTATTTCTATCCAGTAATTTAGTGTAATAAATACTGGAATCTTACTTTTAAATATTGTACCTCTCAGGCAAAAGTTGCCATTTGTGCCAACTATCAGATGTTAGTTTAGCGTGGCATATTGCACTTCTTGTAGCTGAAGAAAGACAGCAAATACTCAATTTAAATAAAGCTGTTTAAACAAATATGTACAAAGCCAGGAAATATAGGTTTAAAATTATTATTCATTGTACTGCTGTAATGATAAACTCTGACATTATTGTGCATGATCCCCATATAATTAATGTATCAAGTAAATGTATAATAAAAGAATGATGACCATCTTGTTCTGTATAAGTTTTTTATTATTATTATTATTGAGCAAGGGAGGGGTAGGAAGTCTTTAATAAGAGAGAACCTTGTTATATGTTAAAAGCAATTTTTGAACCAAACTAAAACAAACTGCTAATATTCTTGTCTCAGAGAAGCAAGAGGACTGGGGCTAAACACCAACTGAGCCTAGTCTCAGCTTCCAGCTGAGCCAGATAACAGAGCGCCACCAGAGGACCAGGCAGGCAAGTGGAGGAAGGAAGAAGGCGACCAGCCATCTCTGCCATCCCCCAACCATGCAGAAAGAAGTGAAGAAACTAAAGGAGGGAGGGGGTGGGGATGGGGATGGCCTAAAGGAGGGAGGACACAAGGGAAGGGAAGGAGGGAAGCCCAAGAAGGCATAAGGATGGGTAGGAAAGCAAACAAACAACAGGAGGAATAATATAGGGAGACAAACAGCTACTGGGCGGCAGCAACAGTAGTGGTGGGTGTCACTGACGGGAGTGAATTGTGACACCATAGCTAACATTGGTTGGCACTGTGCACAGGGAGGTAGGTGTAGGTGGCCCTCCTTGTGTAACCCCATAACCTAGTAAGCCCTATGATAAGACACCCCAAGTGAGACACAGGCAGGATCAGAGCATTAACAGAAAGGGAAGGAGGGAGACATAAAGGGATATCACATTTGCAAGATTAGCCAAGGCATAAGAAAGATGCCAAAACAAATAGTAGACACTCTTAGGAAGGCAAATGGCCTCCAAAGCAACATTACACATAAAATAGGAACGTGGAATGTGAGAAGCATGAGCCAAAGAAGCTAGTCATAGTAAAAATGGAAATGGAACGCATGAACATAGCAGTACTGGGGGTAAGTGAGCTAAAATGGACAGGAATGGGCCACTTTGAATCAGACAACCACACTATTCTACTCAGGCATTGAAAAGACAAGAAGAAACGGGGTGGCTTTCATACTAAGAAAAGATGTAGCAAAAGCAGTCAGAATGCAAATACAATGCAAAATCAGACTGAATCATTTCAGTAAGACCCCATGGGAAACCTAAGAATATCACCATAATTTAATTATATGCACCAACCACAGAGCCAGAACAGGAAGAAATTGATAGATTCTATGAAAGAGTACAGGAAGAAATTGACAGCACACCAACTCAGGAAGTCAAACTGATAATTGAGGATTGGAACACAAAAGTTGGAAGCAAAGAAGAATCAAAAACAGTAGGCAGATTTGGATTAGGCAAAAGAAGCAGGTGAGCGTCTGATAGATTTTTGTGAAGCCAACAACCTATTCATTGCAAACACATTTTTCATACAACCAAAAAGAAGGCTATACACATGGGCATCACTAGATGGTCAACACAAAAATCAAACAGATTATATAATTGGAAGCAAAAGATGGCGAAACTTATACTGATGGTCAAGACTAGACCAGGCACCGACAGATCATGAATTACTCATATCAAAAGTAAGAGTAAGACCCAAGAAGAAAACAAAACCAGTGATTATACCACAATATCTAAATTATTTCTCAACAGAATTTACTGGCAACATAAGAAACAGATTCACACTACTAAGCATAATAAACTGAGAACCAGAGGAACTATGGATTGAAGCCAGGGATATAATAAAAGAAGAATGCAAACAGACACTTTCAATAAACAAAAAGAGAAAAAACATGGATGACATAAAAAAATACTACAAGCAATAAAGAAAAGAGAAGAAAAACAAAAGAGATAGGAACAAACTAAGAATTATGAATGCAACAGTTCAATGGCTTGTGCAGAAAGATAAAGAAAATTGCTTCAATGAACAACACAGAGAAATAGAAGTCAACAACAAAAAGGGAAGAACAAGAGATCTATTTCACAAGATCCAGGAAATCAATGGAAAATTCATACCAAGGACTGGGAAGCTCTATGACAATAAAGATAACATAATTCAAGGCCAGGAAAGAATAAAAAGATGTTGGATGCAATACACAGAAGAATTATACAAAAGAAATGACAAAATGAAGGACACATGGAACAAAGAGCCATACAAAGATGAACCCCAAATTCTAAAAAATGAGGTGGAAACTGCAACAAGAGAAACAGCAAAAAACAAATCACCAGGAACAGATGATATTCCAATTGAACTGCTGCAACCCACATTGACAGAGTCAACTCTAGTGCTAACCAACATATGTCAACAGATATGGAAAACAAAATGATGGCTAACAGATTGGAAGCGATCAATATACATTTCCATCCACAAAAAGGGACTGCAGCAACTATAGGACCATAGCACTGATCTCCCACACAAGCAAAATCATGCTCAAAATTCTGCAACATAGACTCCAACTATACTTGGAGAGAGAAATCCCAGAGGTTCAAGTGGGGTTCAGGAAAGGAAGAGGCACTAGGGACCACATTGCAAACATATGATGGCTAATGGAGAGCACAAGGGAATTCCAAAAGAAAATCAGCATGTGCTTTATAGACTATAGTGAAGCCTTTGACTGCATAGATCATGAAAGGCTATGGAATGCTCTTAAAGACATGAGAGTGCCAACACATCTGATAATGCTAATGAGGAATCTGTACTCAGGACAAGAGGCTACTGTCAGAACAAAACATGGAGAAACAGAATGGTTCCCAATTGGCAAAGGGGTCAGGAAACCTTACAGACCTGGAACACCTACTAAGGAAGATCAAAGAAGAAAGTGCAAAGGCAGGCTTAATGTTGAACATAAAGAAAACAAAAATAATGACCACCGAGGACCTTCACAAGATCAACCTAGACAATGAAGAAATAGAAATAGTAAAAGAATTCCCATACCTGGGTTCAAACATTGATAGAAATGAGGACTGCAGTCAGGAAATGAGAAGAAGATTAAGAATGGGGAGGATGGCTATGAAAGAACTAGAAAAGATTCTAAAATGCAAAGATATAAAACGCAGAACAAAAGTTGGACTCATACAAGCCATTGTATTCCCCATTACCATTCATGGATGTGAGAGGTGGACAGTTAAGAAAGATGATAGGAAGAAAAGCAATTCATTTGAGATGCGGTACTGGAGAAGAGTGCTGAGGATCCCATGGACAGCCAAAAGGACAAACAAATGAGTCCTAGAACAGATCAAGCCAGAAACCTTCCTAGAAGCCGAGATGACCAAACTGAGGCTGTTGTACTTTGGACACATCATGAGAAGAGAGGACTCTTTGGAAGAAAACCATAATGCTGGGAAAGGTGGAGGGAGGGAGGATGAGAGGAAGGCCACATGCCAGATGGATGGACTTTATTAAGGAGATCACGGGTATTAAAGGGTTGCAGGAATTAAGCAGAGCAGTGGAGGACAGAGGGTCTTGGAGATGTCTCATCCATAGGGCCGCCATGGGTTGAGACTGACTCGAGGGTAGTTAACAACTACAAATATTCTTGGCATTTTTGTAATTTTGTTAAAGCTGATCAGCAACAAGTTGGATATGCTATATTTTTCCAAGTGGCCTTTGAGTTCCCATATTTATTCAGTGCATTTCGTGTGAAATGTACATGCTAAAAATGGTATCTTCAATAACAGAAATAGCAAGTTCTGTGCCTTTAATGCTATGAATGGACATATTACCTCTCTATACCAATTTCTCTCTGCATATAACATACAATGAAAAAATAAGCTAAAATGCATTTCCAGTCACTGTGTGTGTATGTAGAACACTAAAAAAATAGTCAGTGCTATTTTCTGGTATCTAACCATTTCTATATAAGCCAATATATATTTGTGTTCTGCTAGATATATTTATTAAAGTGATTAAAATACAGCAAAGATTAAAAGCAAAACATTTTAATTTTGGTTTTGCTTTAAAACTTCCATATTTCTGTTGTAAATATATGGGTTAAGTGAATAAATGGATCCTTGTGATATATATACTGCCCTTTTCAAAAAAGGTTGAAGAGAAAAATATCTTACACAGCCAGAACTAATAAGTTAAGCCCTTTAAGTGCCAGGAAGCCTCACATAACCAATCTTGATAAGGATAAATACTGAAGTGCAAGAAGGAGTTTATAACAGACTTTGAAGCCGCCATGAGGGATGTTACCCTTTAAGTGGTATTGAAATGAAATTCAAGTGCACACAAGTTAAAGAACTATGAACAATGTGAGACTCTTTCAGAGAGTTTCATTTTTTATCTTAAGAAAGATAGTTGGTTGCCATAAGGTTAAAAAAATTAAGTATTTAACAGAATTTGGAGTTCACAACCATTAATTATGGTCTTGCTCAATAATATCTGTATAGTCCAATTTTAACAATAGGATACAGTGGGATTGTTCTCTAAATAAGAAAATTCCTTAAGGTATTTACCATAGTCTCAGTGCTATTCAGAACTTGGGTTACACTTCTGTTCAACAAGGTATTTGTTGGCCAGGACTTAAACTGGTGTAAAGTTATTCTCATTAATTTACTTTGTTGTATCTGTTTTTATTTTTTACTTGCCTTTCCCCACTATTACTACCAGCCTATGTCCTAGAGTAGTCCATGGGTTGTATTTAATGATTCTTTCTGACAGAAGAATGCTTTCCATTATGAGAAAGGAAGCTTTGGATCTGGTTCACTAGGTAAGATAGAAATAAAAACAATCAACACCTTTTTAAAAATAGAAAAGATGCAATACATCAGTAACTCATTGTAGAAATGGAAATTCAAAAGGAACATTGTCTTTTGATCTTTGAAAAGCTGGTGCCTAGGATCATCTTAAGTTCAAAACTTGACTGTGACACTTTCCAACGCTCAATAAAATAACAGGAAATAAGTGTACAGTATATGGACAAAAATGCCTTTAGCAGCCAAGAAAAATGAAGTGAAAACCTTGAAGTTCCTTATGCAAATGCATGAAATTGATCTATTCTGCTTTACTATGTGTGTTGAAACCTTACACAACATGAAAACATTTCTTTTCTTTGATGAGTTAAGTTCATATTTAATGTAAGAAGCTCGTATTTTTCCTCCTTTGTTTTCTTTTCTATTCCTATATATTGTGTATTGTTTTGGCTTGCACTTTACAATCAACCAAACAGATGTACACAGATGATAACTATGCATCAGTGCATAACGTTTCAGTTTACAAAAAAACAATTAAAGGTTATATTTCAGGATGGGGAGTTGTTTGAAAGTTAGACTCCAAGATGCTATTTCATAGGTCACTTTTCCCTGTTTCCATTTCTTTATACTATTAAAGGATATACATTGACTGCTGGTTCCACATTGTCCTCAATTGTTTTTCTTTTTCAACCAATCTGCTATTCAGCTGTCTCAGGTTTTCACTCATTTCATTACTATATTTAATTTTCTAAGGCTTCAGTCCTGTACATGCTTACACTACAGTAAGCCTAGAATGGTCTTGTCTCTTCCTTTATATCCCTCTTATTTTTGCTACAGAGAGCCAGCGTGGTGTAGTGTTAAATTAGGAATCTGGGAGACCAGCGATCAAATCCGCACTCAGCCATAGAAAATCAGTGGGTAACCTTGGGCAAGTCATAGTCTCAGAGAAAGGCAGTGACAAACCCCCTCTGAACAAATCTTGTCACGAAAACATACTGATTGGAAATGAAGGCACACATCAACAATTTTTAAGGGTTGTCAGAGAACTGTTAGTCTGTAGGTGGTGTCCAGTGCAAGTCAATTTAAAAACAACAACAACTAAGAAGGAGACAGGGCCCTTGAAGTTGACCCACATTCATTGCAGTTGACCTTTTCTATTACATTGAGATGTGTTGTCATAATAATAATAATTTTTAAATTAACATGTTTACATATAAATTAGCACATGCACATTTTATTCAAACTGTTTAAATTTGGGTGATACAGTTTACTTATGGGGTGGGGTAACTGAAATATGTCCCATTGAGTTCAATGGGACTTAAAGATATGTATCAGAAAGCACTGTAAGCAAATCTTGTTCTGATACCTAATGTAACATGCTACTATTGTGCTGTGTCTCTCCAGAGAAGGACTACAGTATACATGACACAATTCAGTTTCAGACTTTAATTTTCTTTAGAAAATGAAAGTGCTGTTTTGCAGATGGCAAGGGGGAAATGGATGGATAAATGTGTCTTAAATATCTGAGCAGAGTTTTGAATTTCTTTTCTTTCTTTTCTTCATTTTATTCCTCCCCCCCCCCCCCCCCCCCGGTTTAGGAAATTTTTGTTGCCTGTAATTTTTGCATCTTTATTACTTCTGGTGGGAGAGCAATGTTGTGTGCTGACCAGAGGATTGGACTAGGACTCTGGGAGACCAGAGTTCAAATCCCCTCTCAGCCCTGGGTGAACTTGGGCAAGTCATACACTCAGTCTAAGAGGAAGGCAGTGGAAAATCTCTTCTGAATAAATCTTGCCAAAAAAAGATAGGTTTGCCGTAAGTTGAAGTCAACTTGAAAGCACATAACGACATTCCATCTGGTCTGTCAGATTTCACTCCTATACCAACCAGAATGTATCTCAGTGTTTAACTTTACTTTCATATTTGGCTGTCAGAGAGTTTTCATCACCACAGATGTATTAATTTGTTTATGTAAGCCAGCATGTACTTGTCACTTCCCAATGACAAGAAGGCTTATTAAGATCTTCTCTATGACTATACTGATATTTTCTGTATTTCCGTTCTCCACTCTTTCCAGCATAGCTATACATATCTACCTATTGAAGCATGCCTGTGATGAAGTGGATTGGAGTCTGCAAAAAGTATCCTAAGCACTATCAAATATGTTGACAATGTTAGTTGAGTGCTGAGTAGGGCTGGTTTTGAACTATACAGGCTATGTAATCTGATACAATAACTAATACGTACATGTGCACGCACACATAAACAATAACCTAATTCGTATACAAAATTGAGTAGTTCCACAGTTGTATTGTCTGTCTAGCCCTGCTTCTTTTACAGGGATTATGTACTGAACATGTCCTGCCCTAGATGGCAGTCTCATCCTGTCTGTTCCTCCTCAACCGCAAGATTCAGCTTTTATGAAGACAACAAGAATACAGCAGCCAGTTTTAATGAAAGAGAGATCTATAATATTCATGCTGCCAGCTCCTGGCCACATCAAAACTTCAACATGCTGATTAGGAGCAGAGCCAACCCTCCAGTCAGGCAGAGTGAGACAATCACTGCAGGCAGCTGATTTTGGATGTCATATAGAGACAGTCGATTTTTAGTTATTTAAGTATGGGCTCATTCCCACTTACATTTAATCCAGTTTGCGATTCGCTTTCACTCTGGGTTGGTGAATTGATCCCAGTCCAGGTATCATTCCCATTATGGAAGTGAGTCTTTTCTTTATTTGCTTCTTTTTTGGCGCGGTTGTCGTTCCCACTAGTTTGTGTCCCTTCAAAATGCCTGTCAGTCATCTACTAGTCATCAGTTATGCAACCGGCAACACATTCAAGAAAACACAGGAGAGAGTCATGAGTGCCGTGGCCAGAATCTCATCCTTCACAAGTATCCCATCCCTCACTAGTTGTTGAGGAAACCCACCATTTCTCCCCCTATCCTTTCCCAGGTCCTGTTCTCCATTCCAACCTTCTTTCTGTCCAGGAGAAATTCCAAAACGCCCTCCATTCTGATCTTGACTAGGAAGCATGTCCTCCAAGTCTCCTGGGATGCATACAGCCATGGGTGTCATATGGAGGACTTTCCCCTGGGATGAATCACCCATGGGTGCCATTTGGAGGACTCTCCCCTGGGATGCCTCAGCCATGGGTGTCATATGGAGGACTCTCCCCTGGGTGAGGCGCTGCCTTCCCAGGCTTGCAGGACTTGGAGGATATTAAACCTTGAATCCTGGTTCTGCTTTCTGAGATATTAGCTGCTCTTCCCGGTTTAGTGTCATTTGCAAATTGGATGAGCATGCCCTCAGATTCCTGAACTAAATCATTTATAAAGATGTTGAACAAACCTGGACCATAACACACATCCATAAACTCCCTGTCTAGACAGTCATGCTGAATTTCCAGTGTAGTTCTGTGCATATCTACTTAAAAGTAAGTCCCATTGAATTAAATAAGGCTTCCTTCAAGTTGTATGTGCATAGGATAACAAACATACTTTGTTCAAAATGCTTATTATGTCGTCCTTTGTTTACAAAACTTTTATATGATATACAATAGCCCTTCAATTTTCACGGACTTCGGATCCATGACCCTTGCTTATGCGTGAGGGACAAATGGAGGGGCATTCAGTGGGGCACCCCTGTGGCACCCCCCCACCTCCATGCCTCCAGTCAAGCCTATGGGGCTTGAATATGCGTGGGTTTCCATTTTCGTGGAGAGATCCAGAACGGATCCCCCGAGAAAACAGAGGGGCAACTGTAAATTCAAATTAATACAAATACTGAGTCAGAAGATTTTATAGATATACAAGTCCCTGTGAACAGACCAACAATGAGCAATAGAAATCCCCTCATCTTATATCAAACAATCCCAAAACCAATCAGGAGGATTTGTTTACCTACCTAGAGCTTGTAAGTAACTTACAAATAGTAAGTCACTTGTGATTTGTTCTTTTTCCTGACAAAATGCCATTCCAACTCTCATAGTCTATAAATGAAGTCAGTGATGTCCCTCTTTCAGGATAGAGGATAGCCTGAGGCTTTTAATACCATGTTCCCAAAATCTGAAATGCTTGCACATATATCCCATGATTTTCAATATGCAGTTGTATTTGGTATGCTAATTTTTCATCATCAGTGCCCTTTACTAACAGGTGCCAAGTTATCCTTCTAAGAATAAAAAAAGAGGCATGGAGGTGGGGGGGGGTGCCACAGGGGTGACCCATTGAATGCCCCTCCATTTGTCCCTCATTTGGTCTCATTTTTATGGTATATGAAACATCTTTTTTTGAAGTCTGACAACATTTTTTTGTAATCTGGAAGAGGGACATCCAGTTCTTGTGTGTGGTTGGGAGAGGAACACTCCCAGTTCACTGAAGCAAATGTGTGAATACATATGAGCCCACGTGCAAGTGATTAACATCCCCACACAGTGTTGCTGCTTGTGAAATGCAAGAGACAACAACACAGAGAGAAAAAAAATATTTTACTTTGGTGTTTTTTTTTTTTTAAATGTAGTGTTTCATGCATGCATGCATTTATTACTACATGGTGAGTTTGAAAAGACTTCGAATGAAAAATATGTTTTTGAAGAGGGACAAGGAGAGGGTATAGCAAAACATGGCAACCCTGCGCTGTGTCCTAGTTGCTGTAGTTTCTATGGTTACCTCAGATACATTGCATTCTGTGGCTAGTTAAAAGTCAGCTTCAGAATTGATGGGTTTAAATGACTGCCACCAAGCTTTACTGACTGAGCTGAGAAAACTGAGGAAGGAAGTAACAGCATGCAAGGAGGGTATGCATCACACTGGCTATTGAAAACCTACAGCCCCACACTGGTTGTTATTAGAGCAGATTTCCCTCCCTCCCCAGCTTTATATACTGTCAGGTTGTATGTAAGATCGAACAATTGGGCCTCGATGGTAAGATATACAGGAAGAATTTCTCCAGTTGGAAACAAAGCACATCTTTAATACCATGGCGGTGTTCTGAAAAGTCTGTTTTGCACAGTACAATAAGTCAAGGATCTTCACTTATCAGGTAGGAGTAGTGGGCTCACGCAAACTACTCCCTCACTGCCACATCAGCAAGAATGGCTAAACTAGACACTGAACAAACTAGGTTGCAAACCAGAGAGGGTGCACGTACTGCTCTGGTATGTCTCCTGGTGGCGCAGTGGTTAAATGCCTGTACTGCAGCCACTTACTCATAAACCACAAGGTTGCGAGTTCAATACCAGCCAGGGCTGAGGCTCGACTCAGGCCTCCATCCTTCCGAGGTCACTAAAATGAGTACCCAGCTTGTTGGGGGGCAATCAGCTCACAGTTGTAAAACACTTAGACACCCCATAGCATGGTATGAAGCGGTATATAAATGAAGCTGCTTTGCTTTTGCTTTGCAAACAAGATGAAACTCACAAACAAGCCTAAAACAAACTCTGGTTTGTGTTTTTGATTTGTTGGAAGAGGGGGAAAAAACCTGTACAGCAACTCTGGTTCACACTTACAATAAGCCGAAAAAGCAATGTTTTGTGGTTTGATTTGCTATGCCTATTACAAGTTTCAGTATCTGATCATAAGTTCAGCCAAGGCAAAAAGACTCTTGGTATTGTTAAACAATTGGGAGTCAGAAAACCTACTGAAAAACATTGGATCTACCAGAAGAACCCAATCTACCGCCTGCCCCAGCCTACAACACATGTCTGCAATCCTGTGTGTATCAACTCAACAATAAGCTCCAAGTACGCTTATTCCCAAGTAAGTATAAGATGGAGGGAAGGAGTTGGGTGAGTGACAAATCCACCAAGTAATCTTTGAGTGTGTTTTATGAGGGTCTTTCTGACTACTATACAGCAGGTCGTGGGGGCTTGGTTCCAGGACCCCTCATGGATACCAAAATCTGTGCATGCTCAAGTTCCATTATATAAGTAGAGTAATAAAATGATGTCCCTTCTGTAAAATCATAACATCAAGGTTTACTTTTTGCATTTATTTTTTAAATATTTTCAGACTATGAATCATGGATATAGAGGACTGACTCTACTTTGGGGAAAGGGCTTTCTATACCTGACACCTTCATAACACCCCCGTGGCTGAATCTACACAAAAGCTGCATCACAGCTGCATTGTGTAGTATCCCTGCCCCGGTCTGCATTTAGGTACTTCTATTACTGCATCCTAAAATTTCATTAGCTTTAATTTTTTTTCTTTTGCCACTCCATCACACGGTTGACTCTTCTTTAGAGTATAGACTTCTAGATCTTTTTCAAGCGTATTGCTGTCAAACCTCTTTACTGCTATACACAGCTGTTTCAGTCTAAACTGAAATCAGTTTGGAAAGCCACACTGGATCCCCGTTACATAGCTATATCAGTGCAAGAGGGTATTTCTACTGTGTGCACATGTTTACCATATTGGTTCATGTCCAATCACACAAACACAGCAGCTATGGTGTGTTTGTTTTTAATTCCTGCCATGTATGTGCATATGTACATATTTCCTGAATTGAATAGTCTTTGTTTTTCCATAGTTCTGATTGCCCATCTGCACTTCGTAAAGTGAAGCTAGTAGAGTAGGGGAAGGTGAAATGCCAACCCTGCAAATGTACGCAACAGTCTGTATGCCTTTTCCTGATGCCGATGGAAACAAGGGAGCTCTCCTGTGGCAAGAACAATTAGGTGACTTAGGCGACCACCCAACAATCTGCCCCCACCCCTACCGATTCCTCCATGATCCCAATTCAGAGGTCAACATATTTTTTAAAAAGTGTTTTTTCCCCCCAAAACAGTGGAGTAAAACAGTGTTGTTGTTTTTTTAAATTGCTTTAAAGACTTCAGACATTGAAAAGAAATATTTTCATATCAGAATGAGAAGAACATTGTGTGTTCCAACAGGTCTGGGATTAAAGTAAGGATGCATTATTTAGCATGTGTAGATTCAGCCTCAATTTCACTATTTTGTAGCTTTCAGGAATCATAATTTTAGTTATTGCAATTGTCCTCCTGAAACTTTGTTGTTTTCTGTGATATCTCCATGTGTGCCATTTTTCATACAAATTGCCCCCTGTAAAATTACACCACTGTTATTAGAATTCTCTTTCCACTTGAACTGTTGTAGCCATCCTTCATAACTTCTCAAGTTAGTACTTAGGACCATTTTCATGCTGTCATTTCTACAGCAATGGTATGCAAGGAAAGGATGCTGTTGCATACATACAACAAAATCCTGCACCTATTTGCCCACAGTGTAGTAGGGGAAATGATCTCCAAAGTAGCTACTAAACCTATAATTTGATCCAGCTGTGAGAAAGAGAACAAAAAGTATACATATGTTTTTATATTTCTTATGATAGTTGACAGGAAACATCATCCCTTCAGATTTCCAAATCTTGAGTCAGGTTTGAGATCTAAATTGAAGTAGACTAGTTTAAATTCAGCTCTAACATTGCCAACTTTTGTGTTGCTTTCCTCTTCTTTGGCAGCCTATAAAAACCTCCTATATTATTGGACTACGAATCCCAGAAGTCCTAGCCAGCATAGCTAATGATGCAGAATGCTGAGAGTTGTTGTCCAACAATATCTAGAGGACTGCATGATTCCCACTCATGTTCCAGTCAGGACCGGCACTGTTTTCACTTCCACCTAAAAAAATTTATTACAACTCCCAGCATCTTTCAGTCAGCATAGTCATACTGGTCAGGGGATGCTGACAATTGTAATAGCCCAAAAGTACGTTTTCCAAGCTTTGGTTTTAGTAATGCTGTTAACATCCTTTCAGAGACAGTCACATAAATGACAAAAAGTTTACTTTGTATAAACTTTACTCTGTATAAGGGAGGAAAGAAAATTTAAAAGGCATTACCTTAGCAAAAACACACACCCAAATATAAACATATATCCCTCTTAATATGGCTCTATTAAGTGAGCATGTATGGATTCAAGTATTTTCTGGGATGTTTTCCTTTGCAATATTTGTCTCTAGGGCAAAGGATGTCCTGGACAAAATCACTTCTCATTACTATTCACCATAATCCTGGACATCTGGCAGCACTGGAAGTCAATTTCAATAAGAAAATAAACATTGCTGGCATTATTTCTCCTTCTTTTAGAAAAGTATGTATAGCAAATCCCTATTTTTCCCCGCTAGTGTCTTCCTCTTTGTTTTGCTATTGCTGCTCTCCTTCACTTTATTCCCATGCCTTCCCAGAGTTCAAAGACATCCATGTGTGACTCTTCTTCTCCACAAGATGGCTTCATTCCGCTAGAGATCCATGAGAACTAAAGGAAACGGAAATATTTTTGCATGGAGGCTCTGGACAGCCTCACTACAGGCTGATTTGCTCCTACTATGCTTGAAAAGATGGGTCCAGGGGTTTGAATGTACGAGGTGGTGGGTAAGCCCCTGGGATGAGATGAAAGGGAAGGCATCCAACTTTCCACAATAAAGGTGGGCATAGGGCACAGGGCATGGTATACCCATGCAAAATAATGACACATGCTTTGTATTCCAGGGACAAAGGTTGAATCAAAGTCAGAGACACAGTGGCTCAGTGGTTAAGATGCTGACTCTGATGATCACCAGGTTGGCAGGTCGGCAGTTCAAGGCCCAAGCACCGAGTGACAGAGTGAGATCCAGTCACTAGTCCCAGCTTCTGCCAACCTAGCAGTTCAAAAGAATGTAGGTAAATAAGTACTGCTTTGGTGGTAAAGTAACATCATTCCATGCAGTTGTGCTGGTAACGTGCTTATGGAGTCGTATTTGACAACACTGGCTCTTTGGCTTAATAATGGAAATGGGCACCACCCCCTACAGTCAGACATGACTTGAAAATCTTGTCAAAAGGGAATCCTTTACCTTTTAGGGCACAGGGCATGGGATAGCTGTGCAAAATAATGACACATGCTTTGTATTCCAGGGACAAAGGTTGAATCAGAGTCAGACAAGCCCACTAAAACATGCCACATAGCAATCAAAAGTGTCCTCTGTGTGAGGACCCAGTCAATACAGTCAGGAGGGCTGGGTCCCCTGCCTCACAAGCAAAGAAGTGCACTAAGAGGCAGACATATGGAAGGCAGTCACACAGATAAATGACATTGCTAAACATTTGGAGTTAATTTTTGCACAGCTAGCCACACAGCACACAGGAGGTGGGCACATATGAGAGTCAGGCACAGTGCACAGGCATGGCAGTTCTCAATGCCCACAATGTTTGTGACACAACATGGAGTGTTACTAATGCCCCCCAGACAGCTATCTGTCCCCAGATAACATCTCTCCACTGGTTATAGTGCCAAAGAAGGTTACAGAGGAGTACAGTTTAATTCATAACTTTTGACATTTCAGAAGGGAGCATCAGTCAATGATACCATTGACCCAAACTTGATCAGTAAAATATACCTCTTTTGATGCAGTGAAGGGAATGCTAGGCAAAGGGGGGCATGATAGCTAAATGCAATATTAAATCAGCATTCAGGCTCCTATCAGTACACCCAGATGACTCTTGGTTCTTTACTTTGAGGGAGCACCTTGTTATGATAAGGCAATGTCTATGGTATGCATTATCTCTTTCTCTACCTTTGAGAAGTTTAGCACATTTCTCAATTGGCTCATAAAGATGAAATCAGGCAATATGTCATCACTCATTATTCAATGATGTTATGTTTGTAAGGAGATGGGGTACCAGTGCCTGATGCATTCCAGGAGTTAACAGCCTACCTGGGTGTTCCCTTATTGCCTGAAAAGACTGAGAGCCCAGGTACCTGCCCCACTTTTTTTAGGCATAGAGTTAGCCACAAAGAAGGGCATCTCATGCCTACCGGAGGAAAAGCTCAGCAACCTGCTAGGGATAGTTCAGCAGTTTCTGGGGAGGCAGAAGACAACACTCATGGAGTTTCAGGTACTGACAAGGAAGCTAAATTTTGCATGCAGAGTTGTGGACCAAGGCTGGGCTTTCTACACTAGATATATGAGGTGACAAAATATGCACAGGTTCAGTGCCATTACATCTGAATAACAGCTCAGATTAGGGAGGATTTGCAGGCCTGTTTTATTCCAGGCTTGGGTGTCTGGCTTTCATTCTTTACTCAAATAGTAGCTGATTATAAACACAGACATCTTTGAAGTGATCAGTGGGGGAGAGGAGAAGAGTTGAGATTCTGAAGCTATGCCTCCCAATACTGCCCCTCAAACCTACTTTTTAAACAATGCAGCCCCCCCTCCCCCCATCACAGACATTTCCATCTTGCTGGAGACTGACAGGCTTCTACAGGACTTCCCATGTAGATGCCTGTTGCAGAATATCCAGCTACAGGAAAAACTCATCCCTTGCTCTCCAGCAACTAAAAAATGGCCTTGTTGAGGGGAGCAGGGGGAACTTCACTGACCTTCACTGCTTGAATTATAAGTTAGGGGGGACTTTTGGTCATTGCATGGTCAAAAGAGACCTCTGACATGCACAATGACCATAAAAGTGAATTACAATGGTGAAAATCAGACTAACATTATCTTAATTAAGATCAGAGTGACAACTGTGGTTTGGATATAATTAAAGATACATTTTGAAAAGCAAGCTTGAAAATAAAGCAATAGGGAGAATTTGAAAACAATAATGGCAGGGTGAGGAATGTAGGCCTCTTTCTTTGTACCTACCTTTGTTGTTGTTATTAACTGCCCTTGAGTCGATCTCAACTCATGGTGACCCTATGGATGAGACATCTTCAAGAGCCTCTGTCCTCCATTGCTCTGCTTAATTCCTGCAATCACATATCCGTGACCTCCTTAATAGACTCCATCCATCTAGCATGTGGCCTTCCTGTCCTTCTATTTCCCTCACCCTTTCCCAGCATTATTGTCTTTTCCAAAGAGTCCTCCCTTCTCATGATGTGTCCAAAGTACAACAGCCTCAGTTTGGTCATCTTGGCTTCCAGGGAGGCTTCTGGCTTGATCTGCTCTAGACCCATTTGTTTGTCCTTTTGGCTGTCCATAGGATCCTCAGCACTCTTCTCCAGCACCACATTATCTCAAATGAATTGCTTTTCTTCTTATCATCTTTCTTAACTGTCAAGCTCCCATACGTGGTAATAGAGAATACAATGGTTTGTATGATTCTAACTTTTGTGCTGAGTTGTATATCAGTGTTCTATATATATGTGTGTGTGTGTGCATTGTATATATTTGTTCTGAGTTGTATATCTGATTTGTATATCTGTTGTACTTCAGACACATCATGAGGACAGAGGACTCTTTGCAAAAAACAATAATGCTGGGGAAGGTGGTGAGAAGTAGGAAGAAAGGAACGCCACATGCTAGACCTCTATTAAGGAGGTCACGGGTATTAAAGGGTTGCAGGAATTAAGCAGAGCAGTGGAGGACAGATGGTCTTGGAAATGTCTTATCCATAGGGCCGCCAGGAGTTGAGATTGACTAGGGGGCAGTTAACAACAAACAAAATAAGGCACATGCTGATTTTCTTTTGGAATTCCCTGGTATACCTGCCTTATCCTCTCCAAAATCCTTCTCCTTAAAGCTGTATTTGTGAGTATGAAAGCACTCTGGAACTGCAAAACCACAATAGTATAAACTCCCAAACTGAAACAGACACTATACGTAATAAAAAAAAACTGCAATGTAAATTACGTAACAGAAAGACACAAATAAAACCATGAAAAAGAACTGTGTGAATTCCAGTGCTTTTATACAGAGGTGGACAGAGAAGTGGGATGCAAGGTGAAATTGATATTTAATCACATTACTACCCCCCCCCCAAATGTTCTTTAAGGTCCTCCAGAAATATTATTTTAGATTTTTTTCTACATCCCTTTTTCTAAGCTTATTATAAATTTCCTGACCTTTACTTTGCACAATATTAGTTTTACAGTCACTCTGATGTGACTTGAGAGGTGATATTTGCAATAGAATACTATTTATATGTACGGTAATCAAAATCGTCAAGATGTCAATGATACTGTAACAATAAATGTTGCAATTGGAATTGAGAGAAAATATTTTGAATTCAAAGTTAGTCCTGCAGCTTTATTTGTAGATCATATTTTATTACTGAATAGGGATGAATCTCTTCCTACTTCCTCTTATGTGTGTTGTCCAAGATCTGTCCTCATCAGCTTCCTATTTGTCCTCTCATCTCTGCCATCTCTCTTGGTAACAGTAAAAGAACAAGCATCTCCTCAACATGCACACAACAGCCAATCTGAAGCTGCTGCTAATGTCACAAAAAACTGGGTATCAATTTTACAGTAGCATTTGATGCTTATTTCTGAGGGTGGCAGGACCAAGAGAAGGACCTCTCCCGTGGATCTCCTGTGTTATTTTGTTATTAATCATTCTTAGAAGAGCATTTTTGTTGACAATATGTTGACAATTTATACAATTTCTGAACTGTGATAAAATAAAATTTAAATTTAATAAGAACAAAATATTCATGGAATATTGAGTGTCAGTTAGAAAAGAAAACTCCCTGCTCCCCAAGAGAGCAAGGGTTTGTAGGGCAGGAGAGTCAATTGACCTGCTATTGATCTACTACATAGATACAAAGTATGAAAAGATTTCTTTTTTTGAACTACAATTCTCAGAATCCCAGAGTCAGTATGGGCTCTGGTCATGTTTAGAGCTGGCTATACTGTATGAGGAATTCAGGGAGTTATAATCCAAGGTCTAAAAGTACCTTTTCAAGCCTTATTCATTCTGGAAACTTGAACAGCACTCCTATTACCTATCAGGATGCAGCTACAGGTTCCACTCCTTTGGCCATACTGCTTATATCCAAGTTATGTCTAATGTCAGAGATTTGAACCTGAATTTCCCTCTTTCACATTTCAGAGCCCAGAAATATTACTTTTCTGGACTAAAACTCCCCAAATCCCTCCAGTCAGCCTGGCAAGCTCTGCACACTTGGGCCTCATTCCCACTTACATTTAAACCAGTTTGCGATTCACCTTTGCTCCATGTCAGTGAATCAGTTCTAAAAGGTCCATCATTCCCACTATGAAAGTGGATCTTTTTATTATTCTCCTGTAATCACTTCTTTTTTGGCACAATTGTCTTTCCCACTAGTTTGTGCCCCTTCAAAATAAATGTCAATCATCAGCATGTCATCGGTGATGCAAGCGGCAATGGCAGGGCTGTTTCTCTTTTTTTTTTGCAAGCCATCAGTCTTTCAGAAAGATGTGGGAAAGGGAGGAAAATCAGGGGTCTGTGTCATCAGCCTTGGGGAAAGTGGGGAAGGGAGGAAAATTGCCCATAGGTCACTCCGCACAAAGCAAAGGCAGCACTGAGAGGGGAAAAAATGGCTGATTTTCTAAAAACTGAGTCAGAATGGCAAACACCTCTCTGCCATTAGTCCCTCCACTCCAGAATGATGCGATTCAGATCTATCATTCCCACTTGTTAAATCAGTTCTTTTCAAAAGAACTGCCAGGAAACTACTGTCAGAAAAGAGTGGGTTTTTTTTTTTTGCATTTGCCTCTCTTCATCATGACTGAAACTGAGCTCAGTAGGATCGAAACTGGTTCCAAGGGGGATGAGGCACATATAACCTGATCAGCAATTCAAGTTAAATCATAGTGGGAATGAGGCCTTGTATAACTCACTGACAGCAGGTGCTGAAAGAGGAAGGCCAAATGGATTACTTCTCCTGAGGGTGAAACATCCCTGAAACTTTCATTTTTTGAGATGATCCTATCGCATAATGAGGTGATGGTAGAAACGATCAACTTGAATAGAGTTCTGTGCACACAACAGATTGTTTGATGCTGAATAAGTAGCATCAGTTTAAGCACAGTGTGGGATTTGGTTGAATTCATTCTTCTTTGGAGGCATGAGAACCAATACGAAAAATACCAACTGCAGTGTCAAGTTGCAGCCCTTCACACCAGCTGAGAGCTCATTACATTTTGCTGGCTTCCACAAGCCATTGTATGTTTTTAGCACTCTCCCTCCCTCTTTCTCTTGTAGTCTTGTTTAGCAGGTGGCAGGAAAGACAGCAGCAAATTACACAACAAATTATCACCAGCTCCTGTGGTGCTGAATGTCTCCTTGAAAAAGCATGAGTAGGTTTAGGGGTGCTAACTGGTGGCAATAACAAGAAAGAGCATTGTGAGCAATTAGCAACTAACCTGTGAGCTCCTCACTAGTTCCTCTGCCATCTTCAGTTTGAAGCTTAGAGCATGAGAGGAGCCTTTTGTAGACCGATTGTAATACTGTGTGCATATATGGAAAAAACTAGAAGTGCATGGACAGCATTCAGAAAATTGCACTGGGTCACTTTTTGCTACATGTGTACATATTGTATGTTTAACCTTTGGATCACATTGATTTCTACTGATTCCACTGTGATTCAGCCACTAAGTGCAGAACAGGGAGAGGCTGAAGGGACATTTAACCTCAAATTTTACAAGATTTTTTTTCTCCTTTACTTACATCTACAGTATTCTAATATTTTTTACAGATGGCTCAAAGCAGTATGGTTTTTTCCATTACCACATTAAGGCTTTGAATTTTCCCCAGATTCTATATTTAATTACATGTGTATTATAAAGTCCTTGTGGTGCACAGAAAGTAGCTTAATGTTGGTTTGCAATGGACTATAAATTCTTTTCTTTTTATGACTTGCTATCCAAAGAACTTGTGACACAACTCCCAGCCACCCTCCAGTTCATGGACTTTTTATTAAAAAAATCACCATGTATAATTATCCTCTTATTTTTATATTCCCTTCACAATGAAAGCCTATTGATTTGATGAGGAATGTGTATATTCACAAAGAGCCCAAAACCTTATAGCCAGAATCCTATTGCTAGACACATTGAATCAATGGCTGAATGGTCAGTCAACAAGTATTTCAGCTTCCTTGAATCAATGAGTCCATTCTAGATAACACTACCAATAGGGTTCAGGCTTATATCTCTGGATGAAATATCCATGAAACATTTCAAAATATGCGTATTTCTTGAAATAATTGTTTCCCCCTGGCCTGGTGCAATCCATGGTTCCATTCAGAGAGATTCTTGCTCACACAATTAATTCATCTCCAACAGTTCTGATTTAGCAGGGACAGTTCCAATTAATTCTTTTCCCCCATTTTCCCACTTCATTCTTACCTTACTTCCTATACTGCAAACTGAGTTCAATGTGCCAGAGTTGTTTGCACTCAGTAAACACAACAGAGGGGAGAGCAAAGGAGAGGGCAGAATCTTGTCCTTCCCTTTAGACTTGTGTAATAGCAAATGGCTGCAGCTTCTTCTAGCTTTTGTCTTCTTCATTAATAACTTATGCCAGATTGCAAAGGGATCTTGCAGCACCTTTGAGACTAACTGAAAGATAGAATTTGGTAGCATGAGCTTTTGTAGGCTTGAACCTACTTCCTCAGATGCATTTGGTGGAGTTGAAAGCCCAGGGACAGATTTATATAGCAGTCTGAGTGTGAGAATGTCCGTAAGAATGCAAAACATTGTGGGTGTGGAGGTGAGGTGGCAAGTGCAGTTTTAATTATGGTTGTTGGGGGACAAGACAAGGATGTTGCCTCAATCCAACATCCAACAAGTTAGTAGATAACCAAATGAATGAGTATTGGGAGGCAAAAAGAAGATGTGATGAATTGGCCAAGAGAGTTCCATGAGACTGGGGTGGGTGGGTTAGCTAGTGTTATAATGTGTGTAGTAGTGTGCTAGGAAACCACTGTCATCTCTGTTCAATTCAACCCACTGCTGATGGATTGCAGATCTCTCTCTCTCTCTCTCTCTCTGTGTGTATATAGATTCCCAGTCTGTTTTCTTGGCTTGAAACATTCTGCATTTGCTACTTTTGTGCATTTGCAATGTCGCTTCCACATCTTTCTGGTCTTGATTTGCATCAGAGAGCATCAGAGGAGACTGGAAAACCCTATACATTTGCTTGGAGTCACAGAGTGCATGGGTCATTATAATTGGATCTTTACCTTTCATAGGAACTCTTCTTAATTTAGAAGATGAAAGTCTATTGGCAGCAGCAGCAGCTAGCAAATCACAATGGAATTTATCAAGGACAAGAAAATCTGAATTGCCTACCACTGAAAAGCCTGACTTCTGTTTTACAGATGAGAACAGCAACTCCTAGCAGCTCACCAAGCAGAAAACAGAGCCAGTGTTTAACAAATGTGTATGAGAAGGACAGGCAGAATGGGAAGAGTGTGTTCTGATTAAAAGAATGCACATGTTTTTGGTTTTGAAGAAACTGATGCAAACATGAATACCAATAACACCAAATACCACAGGCATTAGATTACAGCCTTTCCAATTACAGTTTTTAACCTTCACCTAACTCCAGTCTCTCCATAATTCATCTGAATATCTCTCTAAACTCACATTCATCACCTGTCAGCACTCAGGAGTAGATATTTACAGAGCAGTACCTTGAAGCAATGTGGTATACTTTTGTCCAGCAAAAGAACACTTTGGTTGCTTCTGTTCTCTAATAAAAGTATTCCTTCCTGCAGAAAATGCAACAGAAAATCAGTTAGGTATTTGAACAGAAAGGGGTGGGTGTGGGTGGGGTAGGGTCTTTGCAGACTGCTAGAAATAGTGCAAATTGAGTCCACTTTAAGGGTTAGGGTTAGGGTTAGGGTTAGGGAATCACGGGAACTGTATTTTATTGTGGCACCAGAGCTCTATGACAGAGAAGGCTCAATGTCTCAGGAAAAAAAATCCCATGATTCCCTAGCCCTAACCCTAACCCTTAAAGTGGACTCAATTTGCACTATTTCTGGCAGTCTGCAAAGGCCCATAGTGTTGTTTTCTTACTTCCATATCTATTCCAACCTTACTATTTTAGCCATTTCAGATAACTATAAAACCAATAAATGTCCATTGTATTTAAAAAGCATTCACTCCCAAGTCCTTTTTCAGTGTCTAAAATTCCACCATTATGAGTCTACATTTAAAATTAGAATGCCCTAAAAGATGGTTTTAAAATATGTCTGAAGCCCTAACTATACTAAATTTTGGCTGCAAAGAAGGGAAAGGTAAATATTATTAGATATTTCCATGTAGTTGAATATATAGACACTGGTGAGGACCAGTCTGTTGATGTGATGGCAGCTATCTCCTTATTCAAGCTTGCACTGTTTCCAGAAGCTGTGATGAGATGGTTGCAGGCCATTCACATGTTAGGAGAATGATTGCATGCAGAAATTCTCTAACACTCTCTCCCAATCTATGACTGTCATGGTGTGTGAGAGATTACAACTCCCATCCTCCTTGGCCAGAATGTCCATTGGCAAATGCAACATGAGTCCCACTTTGGGGAAAAGGCAAGGTATAAATAAAGTGATGGATGGATGGATGATTGAATGACTGGATGGAGTTAGTAATAAAGCCATTCCTGAACAATCTAAAGGAGGTTAGTATTTGCTGGTTACAGCATATTGGCTTGCATCCACCTCTATCTGCCAGCAGAATGGCTAGTGCTGATGGATTTGCTTTCCTTCTTTCATTTGGATCTTTCCATGTATCCCCCCTCCCAAATCTCCTCCATAGGTTTGGAGAGGCCATCTTGTTCTGTGGTTGCAAATGCTCCGTAGGGTCACAGAGTTCACCGAGTAAATAACACAGGCCTGCAATGAATCTCCCCAGTATTGTAGCTGTTTATAATGTATTCTGGGTGCTGAATTCAAAAAACACAATAGAAATATAGCACACACAGTTCTTTCATGAATTTGATATATCAATTCAGCCCTGGTGGCGCAGTGGTTAAAACGTCTGTACTGCAGCCACTCACTCATAGACCACAAGGTTGTGAGTTCAATACTAGCCAGGGCTCAGGCTTGACCCAGGCCTGCATCCTTCTGAGGTCGCTAAAATGAGTACCCAACTGTTGGGGGGCAATGAGCTTACAGTTGTAAACCACTTAGACACTGCATAACATGGTATGAAGCGGTATATAAATGAAGCTGCTTTGCTTTGCTTTGTTGCTCTGCTTAAGCTTATGTGTTTCATATCAGCAGATTAAAGTGTTCTTCTCAAGATCATCTTATTCAGTCACATATAACAACATAGAAAGATCAAAGCAAGTTTTGGAAAAACTGTATGTGATGGAGCAAATCTGGAGTTATTTTTGGACTCAGAATCCTAAATTTCTATAAAACCAAAATATATATTTTAAAAAGTTTTTATGACCCTCAGTTTTGCCTGCCTGCAAAATCAGTGCAAGGGAGCAACAAGGAAAAGGGTCAGATCTGGTCAGTACACAGATTCACAAGGCATTGGTATTTGAAGGAGAAGGCTAAGAGAGTTGTTAGTAAACAAGCCCAGGTCAGATAAACAAAAAAGTGTCCCACCTGGTTGTAATACAAAACAGGGAACAGGAATCCTGGGATCTGTAGTTTTGTGAGATATTTAGTCTTCTCTGTCAAAAAGCTCTGTTGCTCCACCAAACTACAAATCTCAGAATTCCATACCATTGAGCCATAGCAGTTAAAGTGGTATCAAACTATGTCATTTCTTCCCACCAAATGAGCATGAGATGGGAGTTGGATCGAGTGACGGGCCTCTGTTGAGTTCTGATAAGGGAGATAAGGTCTTTCAAATATTCTGAACCCAAGCTGTACACATTTTAACTATATATTGGGAAACATTTTTGAAGCAGAAGACTATGCCATATAATTCAGTGAAGTAATCAAAAAGATAATTATAATTCAATATGTGGGATAGTCTGGGATATGTCATTTGGGTCATTTTGCCCAGGAATTCATGAAGGGCAAATTTCTTATAACCACTCACTGCTAGAAATCCAAACCCCAGAAACCCTACACTCCCAATACTATGGGAACAACGCCTCTGTAAGATGCAGGCCATCTCTCTCCTTATAGCTTTTAACAATTCCTTTTCATTTAAGGAAAGCATGGCCTTTTTATAAAAATTAGGCCTTATAAGAGAAATAAATCCCTCAATTGTTCTCAAGGGGCAGCCTTGCATTAAGCTTCAGTCATGGGAACTGAATCAGGTTTCCTCCTGTAGTTAACATTTATATTGGTTTCTCTGACAGCTTTACATTATAAAATGAGATCTTTTAGCAGATTCCATTAAAAACAAATCAGAACAGTGGACAGCACTTCTATTGCTAAAACAAAGACTCATTGCACCAATCTGATTAAACTTCCACAGCTGCTGAGTGACAAAACTCATGTGGTTTGTGTGTGTGTGTGTGTTTAAAAACCTGATTTCCTTTTTAAAGTTCAAATGTATATATTGCCTTTGGGGCATGGCTTAGCATGGAAAGGTAACTATTAAGGATATAAATGACTAATGTGGACTCTGTTTTCTTCTTTGCCAAACATGGCCACAGCCAAACTCAAAGGTCCACACACAGCATTTCACCTTTCCAGCTTGTCCATTGTTTGAATCTCATTTTCTTTGTGCCAGCTAGGTTGAAAATGATGGAATTGGGTGATCAAAAAGAGCTTTGCCATTGCCTGCTGTGAGGCAGACTGATTGTATCAGCAGTCAGCCATCCTCAATGCATATGCAAACAGCCACTAGGCATCGCTATGGAGTGTTTCGGAGCAAAATCTGGAGCAAAAGGTGAGTTTTAAAAATCTGATAATCTGGCCTTCCCTCTTGAAGACATTCCACACTTGAATTGAGCTTTGGCCCTGCATTGTGAAGGCTGGTCACAGTGAGGGTGTGGGTCAACCTGTTTCAATGGCCTGTGCAGATATGCCCCAGAATCAAGCCATAAGCTGAATACTAAGGTGAAAACCCCCATCATTGCTGCTGAACATGAGTGGTTGTAGACTAGTGGTAGAATTCCATTATTCCAGATAAGATGATCAGGTTAATCCAGAGTTTGTTAAAATTACATTTTAGACTATAACCTCTTTTGGACATTTTTGCCCTGATCTGAAAGTGGTATGCTTCCTAGTTCTGGTTGAATCCTGAGTGAAACAATATCAATCCATTGGTGACAAACAGTTTTGTTGCCTGTGTGTCACCCATCCACTTGCCTGTTACTTAATCTATTAATTTTTTCCATGACAGAATGAGAATTCAATTGGAAAGAAAGAATGGGTGAATTTCTAAAACTGCTGGTAGTGATGGAAGAGTGAAGTTACTTTTCTGCTACTAATAGATTTGAAATTTTATTATCTGTCTTTTATTGCTTTTTGTCCCTCTTTCCAAAGGGTAAAAAATCAGAGTGGCCTCTGCCTGCGTTGAAATCCCTCGAGTATCTTAACTGACAGCAGAAGAACATCTGAGACAAAATGTAGGCCTGTAACTCTAACTTTGTCACTTTTCTTCTCCTGCATGATTTTCAACATCTTTGCCTGATAAGAAACCAGTGAGGCTTCAAAAGCTTGTATTATGTATTTTGTGCATTTTGGCTAGCGAATAAAGGTGTCACCATTTGGTGGATTTTAGATCTTGTATTTTGTGAAATGGACAACATCTACCACTGAATAGACAATTTGAAGGAATATACTATTGTTATTACTGCTGATGGGAGAAATCATGGAACCTATTGGTAATCTCAACTAAAGTAGAGCCATTAAATCAATGTTTGCCTTAGGGTCACCATAAGTCAGAAATGACTTCAAGGAATACAATAACAACAATAATAATAGTGGCTGCAGCCCTACCCTGAAGATCTAACCATTACAATTAGACCAGACTTCTGTGTGAAACATGGTGTCCCTTATGTTTTCCTTTCTGGGACTGTGCATTACTTTCTGTGTGTTTCTTTGTTGCTAGTCCATGTGCTGAAAGTTGTCTCATTCCTCACACGCTGTGTACACATACAACACTTGGGTTGCATGGAACTATTGTGCTGCATAGAAAAGGAACATCAAGAATCTTTATAGTGCAACGGGGCTGTTTGAAGAGTTTCAAAGCAAGAAAGAAGGACATGTGGAGGAGCAAAAAAGAACAAACCACAACTAAAAGGAAGATCTGTAAGAAACTCTGTACTATATCAAATGGATTACAATATAGTTATTGTACACTGAAGAGTATTTCTGGCAGAGGCTTGTAGAAGACCCACATACAATGGGCTCCTTGGGAGAACAACACATCTAAATGGGTATCTGAGTCAACAGATGAATATTTACAGAACTGACTCACATCTGCTTTTCTTACATATGTATGTCTTTACAGCTCTTTTATGGCTTGGTTCTGCAGTCCCAGCAAGAGAGCTCATAGACATTGCATATATTCCCTGATATAACCCCTGGGGCTGTTCTCAGCTTCCCATTTTGGGCATATAATTAACAGAAAAAGAGAAAAATTGGCCTGTAACTGCCCTCTCTCAGATTTGCTTAGAGTACAGACTGACCTTTGAAGGGCACAGTTTTATTGTCAGAACCATGCCTGTGTGCATGTGTTCTGCTAGATCAGGTGTAGGCAACCTTTCCCCTTCAGCTCCGAGAAGCCTCAGCCATGTTGGCCAATAGTCCCATGTTGGCCAATAGCTCCTGGGATTCTGGGAGCTAAAGTCCCTCGGCCCTTAAAGGGGAAAGTTGCCTACCCCTGTGCTAGATGTTTGGTTGGGGATGTTATAGATGTAGTTGTTTGGGGGATGATAGGTGGGTTAGTATATGGGCAATGTAATTGGCTATAGTAGTTAGCTTTTATGAGCAGTAGGCTGTTTGGGGTGGGGGGATAAGAGTAGTGTGGAATAGTGAGGTAGTTTTGAGAAAGCCAGGACTGTGGAATGCAAGGTCGTGTAGGAGGATGGTTGGTGTTGAGGAGACTGTTCAGCTGAAGGAGGGGGTGATGGGTGAGAGTTTTGGCTGAAGAAAGATAGCTTGTCTGAGAACATGTAATAATAATAATAATAATAATAATAATTATTATTATTATTATATACCGCCCTAGTGGAAAACCAATCTAGGCGGTGAACAATAAAATTTAGAAATTACAACAAGTTAAAATAACAACAATCCCTCCTCCCCCCCTAAAACATTATTAAATCAAATACAATTAAAACAACCGCAATTAAGCAGTACTTAATTAAAACCAATTATAATAACAATTATAACTACGGCTAATACACACAGCACAGCAACGATGGAGCAATACAGCAGTCCATAAAGCGACAATCTCCCATGAATCTACATAAGGGAAGAGAAAGGGTCCTATAAGTGTCCAGCTTCGGAAGGTCTCTAAATTAACTATCTAGTCCGGAAAGGCCTGCCGGAAGAGATCCGTCTTGACAGCCTTTTTAAAGCTGTGTAAGGATGTTAATTGACGGATCTCATCCGGCAGGCCGTTCCAGAGTCTGGGAGCGATGATAGAAAAGGCCCTCTGGGAGGTCGCCGCAAGCCTGGCTCTTTGGGGCTGCAGCAAGTTCCTCCCAGAGGATCGGAGGGCACGGGGAGGATTATATGGGAGGAGGCGGTCTCTGAGATAGTTTGGGCCCAAGCCATTTAGGGCTTTAAAGGTAATAACCAACACCTTGTACTGGGCCCGGAAACCAATAGGCAGCCAGTGGAGGGACCTCAGCAACGGAGTGATGTGATCCCTCCTAGATGTCCCAGATAGCAGCCTGGCCACCATATTCTGCACTAACTGCAGTTTCCGAGTCAGGTACAAGGGTAGCCCCATGTAGAGCGCATTACAGAAGTCCAGGCGTGAGGTTACCAGTGCGTGCGCAACAGTCTCAAGGTCCCTTACTTCCAAGAAAGGGCGCAGTTGGCGTATCACCGAAGCTGATAACAGGCACTCCTGACCGTCGCATTTACCTGATTTACCATTAGGAGCGACGAGTCAAGGAGCACCCCCAAACTGCGAACACAGTCACTGGAGGAGAGTGTGACCCCATCCAGGACTGGAGGTTGCAACCCAATTCCTGGTTTCGGGGCCGAGACCGTGAGCACCTCTGTCTTGTCTGGATTCAGCTTCAATCTATTTTTCCTCATCCAGCCCATTACCGCCTCAAGACATTCATTGAGAGAAGATATGCCATTGGAATTCGAGGCCGACGAACGAGACATGGAGAAATAGATTTGGGTGTCATCAGCGTACTGATAACACCCAGCACCATAACTCCGTATTATCTCACCCAGCGGCTTCATATAGATGTTAAACAATATCGGGGACAAAATAGCTCCCTGAGGGACCCCACAAGTGAGGTCCCTCTTACTCGAGCTACAGTCCCCGATCAGCACCCTCTGGGACCGACCCGAGAGGAAGGACCGGAACCACTGCAGAGCAGTGCCCCCGATACCTAACCCCTTCAGGCAGTCCAAGAGGATGCCGTGATCTATCGTATCAAAAGCCGCTGAGAGGTCTAGGAGCACCAACAGGGTCACACTACCCCTGTCAATGCTCAGACGCAGATCGTCGGTCAAGGCAACCATGGCAGTCTCAACCCCAAATCCTGTCCTGAAACCGGTTTGAAATGGGTCTAGATAATCGGTTTCATCCAAGACAGCTTGGAGCTGAAGAGCAACCGCCCTCTCGATCACCTTGCTCAAAAATGGCAGTAATGACACAGGCCTATAGTTTTTCATTTCCAGGGGGTCCAGGGAAGGCTTTTTCAGAAGCGGCTTAACCGCCGCTTCCTTCAGACATGATGGAACATGTCCTTCCCTGAAGGATGCATTGATGATATCCGTAAGGAAACACACCAACGCATCCCCCCCCTGGACGGCCAGCCATGATGGGCAAGGGTCGAGAGGGCATGTTGTCTTCCTCACCTTACCAAGCAGCTTGTCCACGTCATCGGTACTCACAGATTGCCACTGATCCAGTATAACTACATTGGCGGAGTCACTGGACACCTCGCCTATCGACTCTGTTCCAATGGTGGCATCTAAGTCGGCTCTTATCTGAGAGATTTTGTCTGTGAAAAAGTTGTTAAAAGCGTCACAGCAGGCCGTTGTCGGGTTAAGCAAGGGATTTGGCGCAGGAGGAACCTGCGTCATCTCCCTCACCACCCTAAACAGCTCTGCTGGACGAGACTCTGCAGACGCAATACGTGCCGAGGAGAAAGCTCTCCTTGTAGCACGTACCGCCTCCCGATAAGAATAAAAGAATTTCTTATGGTGAGTTCTATCAGATAAGAGCTGAGTCTTCTGCCACCTGTGCTCTAGTCGTTGTCCAGCCCGCTTCATTTGCCTAAGCTCAGGCGTATACCAAGGCCTGCGGTTAGAAGCGGGCCGGCAAGGACGCTTGGGAGCGATTGTGTCAACGGCTCTGGTAAGCTCGATGTTCCAGGTATCAACCAGGGCGTCGACAGAATCACCAGCATTCCCAACCAATGAACCCCCCAAGGCTTTCCTGAATCCAGTAGGCTCCATTAGCCTTCGAGGGCGGACCATTCTAGTGGGTCCTCCACCTCTGGCAGGGCAGATATTGTCTCTCAGTTTCAACTTAACCAGGAAATGATCCGTCCATGACAATGCGGAGGTATTTACAACCTCCGCCCACGGATACTCCTGTTCCGTACAGAAGGCCGCATCGAGTGTATGACCTGCCCAATGTGTGGGCCCGTTGACCAATTGGGATAGGCCCATGTTTTTCATGGTCTCCATGAACTCCCGAGCCGCACCTGTTAAACTGGTCTCGAGCGGAATGTTGAAGTCTCCCAGAACCAAAAGTCTGGGGGACTCCAACAATAGCTCAGAGACCAGCTGTGTCAACTCGGTCAGGGAGTCTGCTAGACAACGGGGTGGTCGGTAGACTAGCAAAATCCCCAAACTATCCCTGGTCTTCAGGCTAAGGTATATACACTCGAAGTGGACCGTGTTCTGGACAGGTATCCTGGTTAAGGTCAGATGATTCTTATAAACCAGAGCCACTCCGCCCCCCCGCCCACTTCCCCTCACCTGCTCACTAACAGAGTACCCAGCTGGGAGGGTTTGCGCCCAGATAGCTGAGCTATCCTCTCCCAGCCAGGTCTCTGTGAAGCAGGCCAGGTCGGCATCCTCATCCAGGAGAAGTTCCTGGATGATACAGGTTTTATTTTTTACTGACCTGGCATTGCAAAGGAGCAGAGTGAGGTTCTGTGGTATGGTTGGTCTGCTCCCTAAACCATTCAGAGCAACTAAGGGAACTGAAGATGGGATAGCTTTCAAATAGCGATCCCGCCTTCTTTTGTAACATCGGTTCCCTTTGTTCCATCCATACCTCCCTTTCCCCTGCACAACTCCAATAGCCGCTCCCAACACAGACCCAGCCTCGGTGAAACAATGCATTTTATGACCCTCGTGCAGTTCTCTTAGCAGGGGAAAACACCAAGGAGCAAGTCTCGTCCTCCCCACTGATGATAATGACAGGTCAAGGCAAGACCCTCTATAATCAAGGTCCCTGTGGGTGGTAATCTTAGGGCCCAACACGCCCCCTCAGGGACCTGCCAAGCCGGGAGAGTCGCCGCCGCTGCGAGTGCCGAGGAGGGTGTTCCTGGGCGGGTCCTTTTATCCCCGCCGGCGTTCTCCCCGGACCCACAGCACACAGCTGCTCCGGCCGCCCTGATGGTAAATAAGGGCTAGGGCAGAGTCCACAGAGTCCTGGTCCCTTAGATGGAATTAAAGGGGCCAGACACGCCCCCTCAGGGACCCAGTCCTTCCTCGGGCCCTGCCAAGCCGGGAGAGTCGCCGCCGCTGCGAGTGCCGAGGAGGGTGTTCCTGGGCGGGTCCTTTTATCCCCGCCGGCGTTCTCCCCGGACCCACAGCACACAGCTGCTCCAGCCGCCCTGATGGTAAATAAGGGCTAGGGCAGAGTCCACAGAGTCCTGGTCCCTTAGATGGAATTAAAGGGGCCAGACACGCCCCCTCAGGGACCCAGTCCTTCCTCGGGCCCTGCCAAGCTGGGAGAGTCGCCGCCGCTGCGAGTGCCGAGGAGGGTGTTCCTGGGCGGGTCCTTTTATCCCCGCCGGCGTTCTCCCTGGACCCACAGCACACAGCTGCTCCAGCCGCCCTGATGGTAAATAAGGGCTAGGGCAGAGTCCACAGAGTCCTGGTCCCTTAGATGGAATTAAAGGGGCCAGACACGCCCCCTCAGGGACCCAGTCCTTCCTTGGGCCCTGCCAAGCCGGGAGAGTCGCCGCCGCTGCGAGTGCCGAGGAGGGTGTTCCTGGGCGGGTCCTTTTATCCCCGCCGGCGTTCTCCCCGGACCCACAGCACACAGCTGCTCCGGCCGCCCTGATGGTAAATAAGGGCTAGGGCAGAGTCCACAGAGTCCTGGTCCCTTAGATGGAATTAAAGGGGTCAGACACGCCCCCTCAGGGACCCAGTCCTTCCTCGGGCCCTGCCAAGCCGGGAGAAAGGGGGGTTGATATGGTGGGGGAAGAAGAGCTGTGGGAATTGGAGGTGGGTGCTAGGTTTGGCACCAAAGAGGAGGGGTGGAGTCCACCAGTTACAAAGCGTTTAATATGGCATTCTGTGGAAGGGGGGGCGGCGTTCTGGCTTAAATGCTGACTGGTGAATTACTGGCTCTGTGTTTTCAATAAACTGCTAATTGATTCAATTGGCTGATTTAATGGCTACACACAGTTACTGAATATTGCCAAGTCTGACAGTAAGCCAGAACTCCCTAGTGTCCGGAGCAATGGACACTCATTCAAGCCTGGACAACCGTACACCCTTAAAGGAGGAGAAAGAAGGAGCAAAGGCGGAGGCAGCAAAGCCTGAGGAGCCTGCCAAGCAGGTTGGCTTGGGAGCCCGTCTTAAGGCCCTGATGGCAGCAGGGGAGGACACCCCGGCACGCTCTGCAGAGGACGTGTGGTTCCAGCCATTGGCCCTTACCAAGGGATAAGGCAGAGTATCAGCCTGGGATGTGGGGGTGGCTGGCCTTGTGAATGAGCTGTCGGAGGCAAAGAAGGACCTTGAGGATGAGGTATCCCAGGTGTGTGAAGAAATGCAGGAGATGCAGAGAATGCTGGTAGAGGTAATGCAAAATCTCAGAGGCTTGGTGATTAATCTCCTGGGTGGGCAGGCAGCAGCAGCAGCAGCAGCACCCATGAGGACAGCCCCCAGGGCTCAGGCAGTGCTGGCAGAGCAGGCAGGAGTGCCTCCCCCTCAACCAACCCCCCCCCCCCCCGTTAAGTCTGCAGGATCCCTCGGTTAGGAGACTGGCAGTGAAATTTGATGGTAGACCCCAGCTATTGCCCTGTTTTCTGTCCCAAGTAGCTGGGCATATGCAAGAGTGGGGGCCATCCTTCCCTGATGAGGCAGCCAAGGTGTGATGTGTGACTACTTTTCTAGAGGAGGAAGCAGCAGACTGGGTGGTACAACTGTATGATAGTGGAGCAATAGAGTTGCAGAATCTACAGGCCTTCATGGTGGCACTGCGAGTGAGGTTTGAAGACCCTCTTAGGTCAGAGCGTGCTCGGACTCGGTTGTTAGTGCTGCATCAAGGGATGCACTCAGTGTCTGAATATGCTTATGAATTTAGGAGCTTGGCAGCGATGGTTCCTGAGTGGCCAGAGGGCATTCAGGTTCAGTATTTTAAGGATGGACTGCACCCTGAACTGCTAGAATGGGTGCTAATCAGAGATAATCCACCCACGGTGCGTGATTGGATCAAGCTGGCGGGGAAGCCGAAATGGTGAAAGAGGAGATCAAGCTTTCACGCCAGCTCATGACCCTAACTCAAAAGAAAAGCGAGAACAAGAGTCAGTCCTCTTTGTCAGCTGGAAAGCCTAAATCAGGAGTGGAGACAGAGAAACAGCGTCAGATGAGGTTAGGTCTCTGCTTGGAGTGTGGAAAGAAGGGGCACAGGATTGCAAATTGTCCAGATCGAGCAAAGAGTGGAGGTGCCACCAATGTGGGGCAGGGGCAGCCAAGTCAAAGGAGAAAGCTGTCGAGGTGGCAATGTCAGTGCTGGGGGAAGGGCTGGCCAGGCCGCTAGCCATCCTGTAGAGGAGCCAACTGAGGTGTGGACCAACAGTGAGGAGGAGGCAAGCCCTGAGCAGTCGGGAAACTACCAAAGCCTGCCTTAGATTGTGGCAAAGGGTAGGCTGGGCACCTGGACAGCCACAAGCACATGGTGAGTGGGCGAGTCCCCCATGCATCCTGAAAGTCAGACTGTTTCACCCCCGCAAGGGCATCAGTGTGGAGCTAACGGCTGCATTAGACTCTGGCTGCACTAGATGCTTGATTAGCCATGAGCTGGTCAAGTCCTTGGGAATTGAAACCAGACCACTTCACCAGCCCATTCCATTCCATCAAATAAATGGAACGATCATGGGAAGGAAAGCCACCACCCAGCGAACAGTGACTGTGTGAATGGGGGTGGCAGAGCATTGGGAGAGAATACGATTGGTTGTGAGACCAACGTACAGCTACCAGATGGTGCTGGGAATTGACTGGTTGCATTTTCATAACCCCACCATTGACTGGAAGTAGCTGCAGCTGGTGTTTGCTGACCCAGCATATAAAGAGCATGTCAGATTGGGTGCTGACAAGAGGGCTGGAGAGGCAACAGTGACTTTACTAGAGCCCTGTGTAGGGGGGGGGGGAGAGTGTGGGGCAGGTATTTCCTGAGGTGCCCTGCCCCTATCCTGTGGAATATCAGTATCTTAGTGAGGTATTTGAAGAAAAAGAAAGTGACCAACTTCTCCCACACAGAGAAACTGACTGTGCCATTGAAATAGAGCCGGGGCTGTGTTCCCAAAGCCCAAATTATATTCCATGAGCCCTTTGAAGTTGAAAACCTTGAAGGAATTCATAGAAAAGAACTTGGCTAGGGGTTTCATAAGACCATCCACATCTACCTTTGCTGCTCCAGTGTTCTTTAGAGAAAAGAAGGATGGTTCTCTTTGCCTGGTGACTGATTACAAAAATCAGCACCACCAACAAATACCCCTTGCCACTAATGAAAGACATGTTGGGCCATCTGGCCACTGGCAAGATATTTACTAAGATGGACTTGAGAGATGTCTACTTTCATGTTTGCATCCAAGAAAGGGGTGAGTACAAAACAGCATTTAACTGCCCTCTGGGGGCTTATGAATAATTAGTTCTCCCTTTTGGGCTTTTGGGAGGACCCGGATGCTTCATGAGGCTTGTGAATGAAGAGTTGCATGATTTGTTGTACAAACAGGTGCTGGTTTATTTGGACAATATGTTGATTTACTCAGAAGATTTAGAGTCACACATCAAAATGGTGAGGTAAGTACTGAAGAGGCTGCTGGACAATCAGCTGTATGTGAAACTGTCCAAGTGCCACTTCCACACATCTAGACTTCTTGGGTTACCGAGTGTCCATGAGGGGAATTGAAATGGATCCAGCCAAAGTACAGATAGTGATGGACTGGCCCCCACCTAAAACAAGAAAACAAGTCCAAACGTTTTTGGGGTTTGCCAACTTCTATAGGCAGTTCCTACAAGCAGTGATGTATTGAAATCTTTTACTCCAAGTCTCAAGTCAAGTCTCAAATCTCTACCTTCCAGTTTCAAATCCTTGTAAGATACCGGTACTTTCAAGTCAAGTCTCAAATCTGGGAGTCAACTTTTAACAGACAAAAAGGAGGGAACAGCAAGCACTTTAAGCAATGTGGTTGAGGTGTGCTTGGCAGCCTCTCCCCGCTGCACATGAGAGAAGCTTTCTAAACCTTTTTAAAAGCTTTTCAAAAGCTTTAGAAGGAGCCTTCTGCCTCAAGCCATTTGCCTAATGCATTTGCTGTTCCCCTTTGGAAACATGCCCCATGTTCTGGGGTCAGGTCTTGCCTGTTGCTTGAAGTGAATGATGTCAGCTGGAGGCCACTTTAACTGTCCTGGCTCAGTGCTAGGGAATCATGGGAATTGTAGTTTTTTTCTGAGACATTGAGCCTTCTTTGTCAGAGAGCTCTGGTGCCACAATAAACTACAATTCCCATGATTCCTTAGCACTGAGCCAGGACAGTTAAAGTGGTCTCAAGCTGGATTATTTCTGGCAGTCTGTATAGGCCCTCTAAGCTGGTTGCTAAAAATATACAAGTTACAAGTCAAGTCAAGCCAATGAGTCATTTATTGTCAAGTCAAGCCTAAGTTGAGTCACTGAAGCAACTTCAGTCCAACTTGAGTCTGAGTCAATTGACTGAAGTCTACATTACTGCCTACAACCAACTTATTTTGTCATATGAGGCAGAAAGTCCTGCAGATAACTCTTGCATCACTACCGAGAAAAATACAAGAATAAGAAAGGACATAAGTAACTTTCATGACATTTCAAGTCTATGGTGTCTGCTTCATTTATCCTAATGGCAGGATTGGCCCTGATGGCCCTGGTGTTTGATTTGCTCCAGGTAGATGGTGTACCTTTGACCCTGAGACTGGATCCTTTTCATTTTGATGGTCACAGTATGACTGAGAGCCTGTTCAATCTGTTGGTGAAAAAGCTCTGCAGGCATACATATGCAGTGATGATGCCATTCCTGCTGAAAGTTCACTGTCTGTCCAGAGCCATTCCAGTGGCTGCTCTGGATAAAGCTGTGCCCATGTATTGGTCAGGTTCTTAAACCACCTTTTTGCACTCCCAGTGAATGGAGAACTGATTACCCAAGTCGGTACTGAATATTTCCTTATACAAGCCTATAAAAGGGAGAGCCATGGTATAGGTACACAAGCAGAATGCTCTGATCTATGTCTTTTACCATCTCCTACACAGTTGCTGTGCAATTTTTAGAGAATAACATGATTTCATTCCTAAAGATGACACTAGCTAGCTTTAGTTGTTTCAATTTTTGCTCTATATCCAATTTATCATAAAGTGATTAACAAGAAACTCTTCTATGTCAATTCTATCGAGTCATTAATTGGATGGGCACATGGATTTAGTCTAGAGTGCTGTGTGTGTATGAAAAATATTCTTTTCAACACATCAGACCTTTGTTACTTAAAACTCTGATAATGTATTTATACTATTATTTTCACAAAGCTATCAGTACAGTTTGACCTATCTCTATATTGGCATTGCTCCTTGGCATGTGTGTTCTCTTCAGAGTTTTAACAGGTCTTCAGTTCTGTCACTGTTATCTGGCAACTCTTTAGAGAAGATTTTGAAACCTCACTCTTTTTCTGCCTCTCTCCCATCCTTATCTGCCCACTATATTTAGAATGTAATATACAGCAATAAAGAAGAGTGTTATGTTCTGTGTATCCCTGTGTATCAAAATTCATTTGAATTTTGACTATTTCTTCTTCTTTTTATATATTTTCCCTGTCTGGAAATTGTTGATATCCTTCTCTAAATGTTTGAAAAGTGGATTTTCTTACAGGCTTGTTTTGAGATTTGAACATACTGTAATCCATATTTTTAAAAAATGCTGGGAGTGGGGGAGGGAAAGGGGAGACAGTTCATTTGGGCTCAAATCCAGCACAGAATTAGGCAACGCAGAAACCAACAAGCTAAAAAAAGAATAGCTCTATGGTTTTTTGTTGGTGATTTGTGTGTGTGTGCCTTCAAGTCTCATGTTGACTTATGGCAACCCCATGAATTCCATAGGGTTTTCTTAGGCAAGGATTACCCAGAGGTGGTTTTGCCAGTTCCTTTCTCTGAAATATAGCCCCCCCCCCGGTATTCACTGGTGGACTCCCATCCAAGCACTAACTAGAGCTGACCCTGCTTAGCTGCCAAGATCAGATGGGATCTGGTGCCTTTAAAGTATTTCTGTCCTTTGTGTACTTTTTTCTTTTTCTGTATTATCTTTGTCTTACCCTTTCTTCTTTACGATCTGACAATCTTTCTTGTTATGCATTTCTGCTATTACATCCATTTTAATGCCAGCAATTGTTCATCTTATTTGTTAACTTCTTTCAGCAGCACATGACTGCATCCCATTCATATGTATGTGGTGTACATGTGTGCAACTTTCCCCCACCAAACAGGGTAAAATACATAACGGGGGAAAGGGAGCAATTTAATAACGCAAGCCATTGGAAAATTATGCAATTATGGGAAGAGGAAACATGCATGTTCCAGGACATATAATCACTGCAATGTAGAGAGAGTCTTGATATGGTTGCATGATGAATTTGTCTTGCAAAGATGTGCGTGCTCTCTTCCCCTTCCCAACACATACATTTCTTGAACATGGTCGGATATGTAAAACAGTAAGAAAACAAAGGTCCAAAAACACACTGCAGAAATAATCCAGTTTGAGATCACTTTAACTGCTCTGGCTTAATGCTAGGGAATTATGGAAACTGTAATTTTGTGAGATGTTTAACCTTCTCTGTTAGAGAGCTCTGGTGCCACAATAAACTACAATTCCCAGGATTCCCTAGCACTGAGCCAGGGCAGTTAAAGCAGTCTCAAACTGGATTATTTCTGCAGTGTGTTTTGGACCAAAGTTTGAAGTCTGAAATCCTGCACAGAGCAGGTACCAAATTCATGAGCTTAACCTGCAAATGGGTCGGGGACATTCATAGAAGGGGGTAATGGGGGCCTAGTTGTACACATTTTGTTTGTGTAGAAGCACCGTGCTCTTTCAGAAAGCATGTTTTGGGATGATAAACATGCATTAGAATTCTGAGCAGATCTGCAATGCTTGCAAGAAGTGAAACTCTTCCAAACAGCTGCAACCTCTTCCCAACAGATGGGAGTTAATAATAGCCTTGGTTCAATGAGGTTCTCCTGTCACTTGCAATAGCAAAGCCAAGACAGTCCTTGGCTTTATCAAGTCTCACCTGAGCACAGGAGCAAACCTGAAGGATGGTTTGGGATGGGGAAAGGCTGATGGATCATGCCATTTAAGAAAAAACTAATTTCAAAGAGCTGAATACCTAACCTCTTTTCCCCATTGCTCTCTCTTTGCCTAATGCCACCCCAGAGTTACTGACTCATTGGACGTTATCACACGGGGCCTAATCCAGACAGAATCCAAACAAAATCCTGAACTAATACATATTATTTTCCTGTGTTTCCACACGTCATCGCTCAGAACCCCGACAGAACCCCGACAGAAAGATCTTTTGAATTATGGTTTCCTCAGGAATTGCAATTGTGCGACGGGAATCATTTTGCATTTACCGTAGGTCTGATAACCAAATACGTATTGTGGCGCATTTCCCCGCTGTTGCCATGGTTCCAGCGAGCATTCCTCTCTCTGCGCATGTGCAGGAGGCTCATTTCGGCTACATTTACAGTTTTTTTTCTTTTGTGTGTGGACGTTCGATACACTTACTGTAAATGCGCAATGAAGGTAATGACGTATGCAGAAACAACGGCTATTTCCCGTTTATTTTCAGGATGCCTCATTTCCACTTTTATTTCCGCTTTCTGGCCCACGTGTGATAACGTCCATTGACTCTTCACTTTCTCTCTCCTTTCTCTGAAAAAAATTCTGCTGTGGGATCACATATTCTCCAAAACAATGATTGCAAAGATGACCTTCACAGACTGCCAGAAATAGTGCAAATTGAGTCCACTTTAACTTCCCTGGCTCAGTGCTAGGGAATCATGGGAACTGTAGTTTATTGTGGCACCAGAGCTCTCTGACAGAGAAGTCTCAATGTCTCAGAAAAAAATACAATTCCCATGATTCCTAGCATTGAGCCAGGGCAGTTAAAGTGGACTCAATTTGCACTATTTCTGGCAGTCTGCAAAGGCCTCCCTCTCTTGACTTTGTGTTTTCTGTTTTCTTTTGTACTCATGCTCAGAAATAATGTCCTAAGAAAGAGCCATGGGAATTCAACTTGGAAAGGAGGAACTGTGCTGCCCTTTGGGTGCAGACTATTGGAAGCTTTGGTAAAAGATTTGCAAGCACATTTTGTCCCTCTTCCCCAAGTGATGTTTTGTCATGTTCTGGCATGCACTGCTGAAACATTAGGTAATAGTTGTACAGAGCTCTTGGGAATGCAGCAATGCACAACCATCTCTTTGCTGCCCTCTAGTGCTTTCTAACTCAAATGTTTAGCTGATTGAACCGGAGAGAGCCACACTTCTTGATTATTAATTACATTTGGGGCATCCACACTGTTTGAGACCACTTTAACTGCCATGACTCACTGCTATGGAATTATGGGAATGGTAGTTTATTGTGGCACCAGAGCGGAGCTTTACCATTCCCAGACTCCCGTAGCATTGAGCCATGGCAGTTAAAGTGGTGTCAAACTGGATTATTTCTGCAGTGTGGATGCAGCCATTATTGCCACTTGGAGAATGTCACATAAGAAGGTGTCTTATGGCAGGTCAGACTATTGTCCAGCTGTCTCAGAGTGCATCCACACTGTAGGAATAATTCAGTCTGATACCACTTCAACTACCATGGCTCCAACCTACAGAATTCTGGGATTTGTAGTTTTGTGAGGCACCATCCTGCATTGGCAGAGGAGTCTAAACACGTTGTAAAACTACAAAGCCCAGGATTCTGTAGGATGGAGCTGCAGCACTTAAAGTAGTGTCAAACTGCATTATTTCTACAGTGTAGATGCATCCTCTGTATTGTCAGTTCTGACTGGAAATACCTCCTTAAGTTCTCAGGCTGAGGTCTTTCCTATTACCTGCTGCTTTATTCTTTTTGAATTGAAATTGCCAGGGATTGAAACAGTGTCCCTTGGTGTAGAAGGGAGATTTTTTTATTACTGGATTGACCAGTGGCAGTATACTTGAAATTTTACTATATGGGACAACAGCTCCCACATTAGTTGGAGTGATCTGGGAGCTGTAGTCCAAAGGTAACCAAATGAATTATTTATTTTACTTATTTCATTAAAATATTTATAGCCCACCCTATATCGTACGATCACAGGACACTCTTTACGTAAAATCAATTTGAAATGATTTATAACAAAAAGGAATAATTTAAGCAGTCTAAAAGCATTTAACAGCTGAAAATAAAACTGTTTAAAATAGATCTGTATTGATTAGAGTAAAGAGCCAGCGTGGTGTTGTTGTTTGAGTTTTGGACACTAGAAGACTAGGGTTTGAATCCATACTCAATTATGGAAACCTACTGGGTGACTTTGAGCAAGTCACACTCTCTCAACCTCAGACAAGGGCAAGGGCAAATCCCCTCTGAACAAATCTTGTCAAGAAAACCCCTTAGGATGACCATAAGTCAGAAATGATTTGAAGGCACACAACAACAGCAATGAACTAGAGTGAAATTATTAAACACAAGGCCTTTGATAAAAGGCCTTTTTAAAACTTGGAGCTGGAATGAAGCCAGCATTGGGCACCACAGCAAAAAAAGGTCTCTTCCATGAGCTCACATACTGTATTATTTTAGCATACCCTACACCCCCCCCCCTGCGCTGGAATATGGGGTTTCATATTTTGCTATCTAGCACTAAGCATGATTTAAGAGGGCACAATGACCTTTGAAACACTAGGAAGTTTCCCATAGGAAAGGTACAGTGACCTGAAGACATGTGGAGGATCCAGGTAGATAAAATCTTGTGGTGCAATCATTGATATTCTAGACCGCTTACTTAGTTACATATGCATAGAAAACATATGTACTGTATAACTAAGTAGATATGTGTAACAAAGTAGATTCCCATTTCTGCCCCCACCATTCTGGTGTTGTCTTGTTTGGATGATGCAAATCTGGTGCAAGCAGTCTGGACAATGTCTGGTACATTCCCTACAAGAACCGAGGGATAATACCCTTAAAATGTTTATTTAAAAGCACACTTGTTAGTCTGGTTCTTCTAGTGTATATTTGACTTTGTTGTTATGTGCCTTCAAGTCATTTTTTATTTATGAGGACCCTGAAGCAAACCTATCATGGGGTTTATTTGGTTTTTTTTTTTTTGCAAGATTTGTTCAGAGAGGGGTTGCCTTTCCCTTCCTTTGAGGCTAAGAGTACAACTTGCCCAAGGTCACCCAGTGGATTTCTATGGCCAAACAGGAGTTTGACCCTGGTCTTCAGAGTCATAGTGCAACACTCATAGTGCTGGCTTCTTGTATTTTTGACTTATGCTATCACAATTCACTAACCCCAAGTTGTAACAAAAACAGCAATCTCAGCATTTCTGCTCTGGGCCTTTAGCCAAGGGGCTTAGACTCTTTTCCTTGCTGTCATCTACCACTTAACTGGAATTATTTCATTTGGCATAGTCTCTGTCACACCTCAAGACTGGAATGGGATTGTCTGCCTCTTTCAGATATGCAATGGCACACATATTTGACCCTCTTTCCTGAACCGAGTTACACACTTCTTGGTCTCTTAAGAAATAATGAACAATGAGAGGAGTGATGAACCCAGAGCTCAGAGCTCATTTCCCAAACACTGAAAGACCCATATTTAAACCTTTCCATCACCAGCTTTAAAAAGTCAGGTAGTAGGTGTTGGGAACCCCTGGAGAACTTCTGCCCATCAGAGTAGACAGTACTAGACATATGGAGAAATCAGGTGACCTTGTAAGAAGATGCTCATAACATGCCTCTGACAAATTAGAGAGAAAAAAGAATCCCCATAGTTTCAAACTGCATTCAGTAGACACTCATGGGAATCCACCTCAACAGATTTAAGGACAGATGGTGAAGAGCTATTTGCTATGGAAGTGCACAAGTTACAGAAATATAGCTTCGGGAGGAAAAAAAAGTTGACTCAGGCTTCCTCCATAAAAGGACTTTCTGAACAACTTAAATATAAAAGGTCAATATCAATCCACAACTCAGAATCAAAGCCTATTTTTTTTTAAATTAAATCCAGATATCAGTCACCAGATTGTTTGGCAGCCTGGATGCTTCTTTGTACTGCAATTATACATATGCTAACAAACAAGACAAATTACAGAGAGGTGGTCTTTTGCAAATAAGTGTTTTTTTCTTTCCATGGATCCTGCTGTGTAATTATATCACATTCACTGATATATATCAATAAAGCATCATTATCAGGGCTCTTGAAAATTTCAGTCCTCATAGACTAATATCACTTTGAATATTAATTGCCATCTTTCTTCCTTTTTTAAATTTTTTTTATGATGAAGTCTCCTTCATATCAACATTTCTCATTTGCACCGAATATTGTGCAGTTGTATATTCTGTAATACTGCCCTGGCTGTATTTTTTTCTGAGACATTGATCCTTCTCTGTCAGAGAGCTCTGGTGCCACAATAAACTACAGTTCCCATGATTCCCTAGCACTGACTCAGGGCAGTTAAAGTGGCCTCAATTTGCACTATTTCTGGCAGTCTGCAAAAAATTGTTAACTTACAATGCATAACTCTTTGTGCTACATTGGTACATTGACTTGGGGCCTAAGCAGATGGCGCTTCGAGGCAAGGAAGGGGAGGGGCAGCCTCACGCTGGGCGCCCCAACCCCTTCCTGAACACGTCATCGGAGCGCCTGGCGCTCCGCACGACCGAGGCTCCGACGATGTACTTCTGCCGCAGCGTAGGCACATGCTGCGGCGGAAGAGATGCCGAAGGTGCGCCCAAGGCCTCTTGTGGTGCAACTTCGGCGTCTTGTGGAAGGAGCGCTATTTTAGCGCTCCTTCCAGGGCCTGCGAAGCTGTGGGTTGGGGCCGAGGAGTGCGGCTACCTCAGCTCCAATCCGCAGCTTCCCGGGGCGGCCCATGGCCACCCGTCTGCTTAGGCCCTTGGTTACATCCCATTTGGATTACTATAACATACATGGGGCTGCCTTTGAAAGTACTCAGAAGCATCACTTTGCTCAAAGAGCTGTAGTCATGTTGAGTTTGTATATAGTTTTAAATACATTTTAATATTTTAATATATAATGTTTTAAACTTTATAAATCATTATTTATTTTTAAACTCTATATTTGTATTTTTTAAAAATATTTTTGCATTGCTTTTAATTTGCACTGTTTTAATCTTGTTATTAGCCACCTTGAGTCCCTGTACTGGGAGTAAAATTGGAAACATCATCATCATCATCATCATCATCATCATGGGATTTGGAATTTCTGGAAAAGTCAGTAGGGAGTATTAGCTCTCCCATTCACACTATACATGTGGGTTTTTATAAAAAAAACACCTTAATACAGCAACTAGGCAATTACTAGTTAATCAAGTAGGACTATAGCTAACAACAACAACAACGGCAACAACATGCAGCTTTCAGTAATTACATTTTCTCTAATAGGCTGTGTATGATCAGCTCATGCTGTAGAGATAAATAAAAATGTTTATATTTTAGAAATCCTGGGAAGTTGTTCCCTTATGAGGAGGAAGTGATTTTCTCTCCCCTTATTAGCACTTTACAGAACCAAGGAGAGAAGATATTTAGATATCAGGAAAAATTAGCATGCCAGTCCAGTCCTGGGTGGTGGTGGTGGTGGTGGTATTTGGCTGAAGTCCAGCCCAGAAACCTGGTCCATTGGGGTGGCACTTAATCCATCATGCCCTTGTGGCATAACTCTTGAACCTTAATTGGTTTGAGAACTGAGTGGACTAGGGCTTGAGAATTGTTACAATATTCTACCCATATCTACTCAGTAGTAAATCCAATTGACTACAAGGCTATAATCCAATACTCAGGAATAAACACCCATAAACTCAGTGGTAGCTATGTCTAACTATGAATGTATGAGAAACTCAACTTTGTTAAGTTTGTCAAATGGATTTGACTAGATTTATGCCTTTTGGATTGACTCCTAAAACTGATGCAATCTACAGATAGAAATCTGTACATTTCCAACTTGCAGTGCATTTCATGAAACATAAAATGTGTTTGACATCTTTTGTACATCTTTTGTACATTAAACAACACACATATAACACTGCATACATTTTGAAAGCGTGCACAGGCACACATTACTTGGTAGGGGCATGCATTCAATAATGTTTGTTGTTGTGTGCCTTCAGGTTATTTCCAATTTATGGTGACCCTAAGATGAACCTATCATGTTTTTTTTTTGCAAGATTCATTCAAAGGGGGGTTGCCATTGCCATCCTCTGAGGGTGAGAGTGTGTGACTTGCCCAAGGTCACTGTCCGGGAAAGCAGCCAAAGGGCTGATAAGACAGCTGGCTTCACACAAACACAATCCCCAGCCCAGCGAGTCCGTGTTGCTACACAGTAACTTTACCAAAGGGTTTACCAAGAGAATTGTCAGACAGTCCGAGGTTTGAGGTATCAGAGAGGCAGATCGATAAACAGTCCAAGGTCAAGGTTTCCGGATAGTCAAGGTGATCGAGGAGACACGGAGCCAGAGACGAAGTCTTTCCCATAGAAGAGTCAGATATCCACTGGCAAAGCACCACTCATGCTCCAGGTTCTTAAGAAGGCAAGGAGCCGACCTTCAGCTGTGTCTGATTACTAACACGCTTCTGCTGAAGCCTCCGTGATCTTCGCAAGCCCTCTCTTTCTGCTCGACGCTCCTTAAAGGTAGGCACACTGCCCAGATCCTCCTCCCTGTCTATAGCATCAGGCAAACCTGACTGCTGAACCTCTGGAGGACCCACAGCCTCTGCTCCAGCAGAGCTAGGGCTAGCCTCTGGCTGTACCACTGTAGGTTCAAGTCCCAGTGGGCCTGGCTCCTCCCTTACAGGTTCAGGTCCCAGGGGCTCCAGCTCATCCCCTGAGTCCTCTGAGTCGTCCTCCAGGCAGGGCATGACAGTCACCCAGTGGGTTTCCATGGCCAAATGGGGATTTGAACAGTGGTCTCCAGAGCCCTGGTTCTGTGCTCAAACCCTTGCACCACTCTGGCCCACATTCATTAATGTGTCCATCACAAATTATGTATACAAAATACTAATCGATCTTGACTGAGATCCTGCATCAGAAGACATAGCTATGAAAAAGTATCCACATCTCATCATAGCTATGTCTCCTGATGTCACCACTAAAATTCTACCTTCTAATCCAGTGGTGGTGAACCCATGGCACACATGCCCTCTCTGGCATGCAGAGGTCTTTCTGTGGGCACGCGTGCTATCTATTACTTCAATAGGAGTACAATAGGAGCATGCGCCTGTTCTTCCTCTTCCCATGCCCTCCTGTCCCTTCAACTGCTAGCCTGAGGCTGAGAGAGTTTTCCCCCCAGAAGGCAGAAGTCCTACCCCCTCTGGAAGTCCCACCCCCCCTCCCCTTTTTTAGACATTTGGAATATTAAAACAGAAGTGGGTTTGCAGTAGAAAAGTATATTAGAGAAGTTTAGTATAATTTCCTTGGATGGAAGGGTGGGCCGTAAAATTTAGTTAGGTTGTTACATTTTGTTTAGTTTGTTCAGTTTAGTTTGATTTAGCTTATGTAAATGTTTGGTTCAAGTATTTTAAGTGGGGGGGGCAGAGAGGGGATTAGGTTTATTATTACTATTATTATTAGATAGCTAGGTTTATTTTTTTAGTAGTTTAGATGTTTTAGTGTTGTTCGGTTTTTAATTTTGTATGTTGTGATTTAAAATGTAATGAATATTATAAATAGAATTCTATCAAGATTGAATTGGTTAAAGAGCCACTTCTATTTATTCCAGCTTTGGAGTGGTTAAGAGTTTTGCAGTTCCTGCACCATCTTTCCAAGAAAAAACACTACTCCTGGAAAGTTCTAGGAGACTAAGGGCGATTTAGAGGGGAAGCAGACGACTGCTTCTGGGACGCCGCCGGACGGAGTGCCGGCGGAGCGGAGCCTCTGCACTGCGGCGCTCCTGCGGCGTCCCTAAAAGGAGCTCCAAATTGTTGCTCCTTTTAGATGTCAGGGAAAGTGCGCCCTAAAAGCAGCGGGCGCACTTTCCCTGACTCTTCCGCCGCAGCGCGTCTGGTCGCTGCGACGGGAGGTTGCCCCGGAAGTGCCGGTCGTGCGGAGGGCCGGCAGCTCCCAGGGCGACCTCAGGAAGAGGAAGGAGTGCCGCTCGTGCGGTGGCTCCTCCTCTTCCGGGCCTCCAAGACGGCTCAATAAGCCGTCTGCCGAGGCCCATAGATTGCCTGTTTGGGTGGCTGAAAGTGGGAGTGGTGGATTGGGGCCACAGCAACCACACGCCAAGGCCCCGATCCTGCTTTTTGCTGCCCTTTCAGCTGGCGCCATGGGGTTTTTTTGCGCCCTTTTGGTGCAGCGTGTGTGCCTGCTGTGCCAGGAGGGCGTCCTGACACTGCATGCCATGCAGACGGGCACGTGGTGTCAGGATGGCATCAGGGTGGAGTTGGGGCAGCCAGCGTGTGGCTGCCCACCCCCCACTCCACTCCCAGGCCAGCGCTTTGTGCTGGTCTGCATTGGCCCTAAAACAACAGCAAAAAGATTAATTATTTTTTTTATGTGGGGGACCTTGGGGGTACATGTTCTAAAGAGTAGTGGGGGGAGAACTATAGTTGAGTGCCACAACCCATGTTTTGAATGTGGAAGGTCCCAGGCTGCATCTGCACTGTAGAAATAATCCATTTTGACACCACTTTATCTGCCATGGCTCAATGCAATGGAATTTTGGGAACTGTAGTTTGTTGTGGCACCAGGTCTCTCTGACAGAGAAGGCTAAATGTCCCACAAAACCACAGTTCCCAGAATTCCATAGCATCGTGCCATGCCAGTTAAAGAAAGTGGTATCAAACTAGATTATTTCTACAGTGTGGATGCAGCCCAGTTTCAGTTCCTGTTATTTCCAGGACTGGGAAGGACACTTGTTGGAACCCTGGTGAATTGCTGCTACTCACTGTAGAGTCAGACAGTAATGAACTTGATGGACCAAGGTTGTGACTGGGTAGAAAGGAACATTATTTGGTTGTAACAAGTGGACAAAATGCATATTATTTGAAAAAAATTCTAGAGTAAAACTGTGATTTAAAGATATCCACAAACATAAAATGCTCTGCAAGCATAAAGCAGAGATAGGAGAATATCTGAGGGACCAAGTGATGGCATGGTGCCAAATATGGTGCAGTAAAAAGTAATAGCTCTCATCTCTTTCACATGGTACAAAAAAGAACAACGCAAAACCCTGTAGAAAATGTAAATGGAAGCATGGGATTCATTTACTATTTTTAATATCCATGAAATGTATTTTGCTCTCTAAAGAGCATTGGTGGGTGTAGAGATAGATACTGAAGTTGATGAACAAGCTAAAAATTCCAAATGATAAACGGCAGAGCAGAGAATGTAATCTGCAGGCATTACACAGAGTAACAGGATATTATTAATTGTGGTAATTTTGCCCTTTCAAAGGAGAGCTGGAATCTAGTGGGAATGAAAATATACTCTCTGTAGCTTTATTAAAGGGTTTCATAAACAAAATCTCATTAGGTGGGAACTCTGCTGTAGTCCATCATTCTGCTAATATCCAGCAGAAACTGACAGACTGCATGGCCTGCTGGTGTCTAGTGAGACTGTGATTCAGGAAATCCTCCAGGTTTGGAAATATATTTAGGCTGTTATTTTATATACACCTTCATGGGGTTAAGTCCTATTGCAGTTGGTAGATTTAACAGCTAACCGTCCTACAAATATGCAGCCCTCTACATGTCTATTGAGAAGAATGTGCAGGACTCCACCCTTGTAAGACTGTTAGGCATGTAAATCCTGATATGAATTGTCCTCATGTGGTAAACAGGTTAATTTCAAAATCTTACTCCTTGATGCAAGTGGTTGCAAGATGATGGGCTTTGTGTGTGTGTGTGTGTGTGTGTGTGTTGGAGAAAATATGTACACCAAAACCCATAGTACTGAGGAGATCTTTTAGGGGGGTTGCAGACTGCCAGAAATAGTGTGAATTCAGTCCACTTTTAGGGTTAGGGTTGGAGTTAGGGAACCATGGGAACTGTATTTTATTGTGGCATCAGAGTTGTCTGACAGAGAAGGCTCAATGTCTCAGAAAAATAACAGTTCCCATGATTCCCTAGCACTAACCCTAACCCTAAAAGTGGACTGAATTCACACTATTTCTGGCAGTCTGCAACCCCCCTTAGTAAAAGGGCACTTGACCATCCATAGATTTTGGTATCCATGGGGGTCCTGGGACCAAACCCTATAGGATAGCAAGAGCCCATTTTACTCCCTTGAATTTTTTTCAGGTTTGATTTGTAGATAGGTGAATGATGGTACTAATTTCTGATAGAAAGGGTGGAGACTGTGGCGAATCCTCTTGCCACCTTTCACCTTAGCACTGATTTTTTAAATATGGCAGTCCTGGGTTTTTTTGTTCTCCCACCACTGCCATCCAAATATATGTAAAAGGACTCACACTAAAAGCTTTTAAAGGTTAGTAGCGTGGTTTGGTTTGAAAACATAGGCCAAGTGATGTTTAAATGAGGATAAAAGTTTATTCTAGAACAGAATGGAATAAATATAACTTGTATCAAAGCTTGTCACTATAGTTTCTTTTGGTTACATATAAACAACATATGTTTCCAATTCCCTTTTAATATTTCAGCCACAGAGGCTAGCAATATCCCTCAGAATATAACACAACAGCAACTCCTTTTCTTAGAGTTCTGTATGTGTCCCGAGTCCCTCCCATCTGGACTCCAACTAACATTTACAGTTCCCTCCGGAACTCCCAGAAATGCAGTTCTCTCTCTCTGGCTTAACTCTCCCTAATCCCCAACTGCTCTCTCCAACTGTCAGCTTGAATTCCCCCCCCCCCCAGTGCTCCCAGCTTGAATTCTATTGGTTGGCCCTCAGCTGCCTCCTGATTGGCCAGCTGGACATTCTAATCACCACACAGACCCACTTTCAACCTGAAGGCTTAATTCAATTTCAGAAAATTTCTCATGGGATCCATTGGAAAGACCAAAGGCAAAATGGGGAGGGGGGGTATAAATTCCAGAATATTTTAGCTTAAAGCTTTTACTGCCTGTAATCAAGCCTTAGGAAAGGTATTTCAAACTTTTTTTTGTGTGGAGGGAAGACCTATAGGAAAGCTAAGAAATCACTCAAAACAACATCATGGAGAAGGGGATGTGATCATTTGAGGAACTTAGAAAAGCAGATAGGGAACCATGAAGAAGGAGGCTGCCTGACTCACTCTGCCAGGGTGTCTGGGGCTCTCATTGGCCATCTGGGTGGATGGGGTAGTACTTCTGGCTCTGGCACTGGGACTATGATTCCTGGCATGCCCTGGGGACTGGAAATGCCACCCTATTGGTGGATGGCTGGAAAGGGCTCCCCTGCAGATTGGCTGGGAGGCGGGAAAGGGCAGAAACATCCATGCCTTCAGCAATCCGATTGGCCAATGGGCCTATTTAAGGCCATGTGGTGCCAGATGTTGGCACCATTTTGATCTGTTCTCTCTTGGTGTGTAAGAGAATTGGGAAGGGAGAGGACAGCCCCGGCAGCAGCGTGAAGGCTGTGGACAGCCCCGGTGGTGAGGGGAAAGCTGTGGACAGCCCCAGCAGCGACGTAAAGACTGAAGACAGCTCCAGCAGCAGGGGAAGGCTGCAGACAACTCCAGGCAGTGGAGGGAAAACCATGGACAGCCCCAGCAGCAGGGAGAAGGCTGCAGACAGCCCTGGCAGCAGCACCGGTGGCCGCTTATCCTTCAGCTGCAGCAGCGGCCACATTAGCAGCCACCACAGCAGCTGGGCCTGTAAAAATGGTGGGGAGCAGCACTAGCTTTTGGTGCCCCTGCCTTTGGCTCAGCAGCAGCTGTTGAGCTCTACCCCCCCTCTGATAATACCTCTGAAGGGTTGAGACAGTAGGTGGTGCCTGCTCACCTCACCACGAGGGCTAGGCAGGTCAGCCCAGGAGATCCTGGGTAGACGTGGCCCTCAGGCCATAGAGACAGCATGCTTCAGCCCCATCAGGGGTTTGGTCACCCCTGTGCCCCCTGCAGGGCCCACGGAGGATGCCATTGTGGGCTAGACTCACACCATAACAGCATGCATTGAGCAGGTTGGGAGGGTTAACACATTGCCCACCCCTGCGCTGCCTGCTCCACAGTTGACAGTGTGGGTGAGCGAGGTCAATCTTCACAGTGGGGAAGAACGTTTCAGGACACCTCTCCCAGCAGCTCCAGCAGTTTGTCCAGCAGTTCATCTATGTCCAGCGGCAGCTCCACCATCACTGGTTCCAAGGCCAGTTTGACTCCTGGTGCCTCAGTTGAGACCAGCAGGCAAAAGGAATGGAAGCGTAAATGTGTTGGCATCTGATCAATCACATGAGCAATGTTTGGAAAGCCAGGTCTGTTGGGGGCGAGGTTGCAGCCATTGCTTATGACACTGCCTTTCACCAGTGGGCATCCCAGAGTGACACTGACAGGTGGGACCTCATTGACAGTGACATTTGGCTGGTTGAAGTCAGCCCACATGCCAGGCTGAAATCTGACAGGCCTGCCAGATTGGTGGGCAAGAGGGACTCACGCAGGCTTGTGTGTTGGGAATTCAATGTGGGCAAATGTATGCGGACCCAGTGCAAGTTTGAGCACTACTGTGAGCTATGCATGGGCCCGCATGCCAAGGTGGCATGTTCCTGATTATCAGGCTCCCACCAGCCCTTTTGGGTGGGACGCCCCACCACAGCAGCCTCCAGGAAAAAGGATGGAGCCGTTGGCTCCATGCCAGAGGGTTGGGGGGTCCAAAGTGATATTGCCACAGCTGCCCAGCCTTGCTTCAACCTCGCCCCCACCCCCATGTGCTCTGAGGCCCTGATACCACTTCTACGCAGCTACCCCTTCGAACAGGTGGCCACTTTTTGGGCAGAGGGCTTCATGCATGGTTTCAGGATCCCGGCAATGGGCCCTCAAGTGGCTTCTGACACTCAGAATGTGAAATCTGCTTGGAACATGCCTCAGGTCCTCAAGGCCAAGATCCTGAAGGAATGTGAGACTGGCAGGGTTGCTGGCCCTTTCACTTCGCCCCCCGCCATGCCCAACCTAAGAGTGTCCCCCCTTGGGGTGGTACCCAAAAAGGCCCTGGGAGAATTCTGTCTTATCTATCACCTGTCCTATCCCCCGGTGTTGTCGGTCAATGATGCCATCCCACCAGAGCTTTGCTCAGTCTGCTACACCTCTTTTGACCATGCTCTCAGATTGGCCTGCTCTTGCGGATGGGGGGCTTTTGGCAAAGTGTGACATCCAGTCAGCATTCCAGCTGCTTCCAGTCCACCCTGATGATTTCTGCTTCAAATTTGAGGGGCAATGGTATTTTGACAAGGCCATGCTCATGGGTTGCTCTGTCAGATGTGCAGCTTTTGATTCATTCAGCACCTTCTTGGAGAGGGAAATCCTCTCCTCTGGTCACCCACTATCTTGATGATTTCCTTTTCATTGGCGATGCCAGTGGTGATGGTTGTGGCAAACTGCCATCCACATTCTGAACTTTGGTCGCCGAACTGGGGGTCCCCTTGGCAGCCAACAAAAAGGGCCTGTCCACATCACTCACTTACCTGGGAATCCAGTTGGATTCAGTGACCAGGGTCTCATGCCTGCCAGGGACAAGCTGTTGTGCCTTTGCTCCAAGATCAGGGCCGCCATCCTGGCCCAGAAGGCCATCCTCAGAGAAATCCTTACAAAGGGCATCAAACAGGATCTCAGTTTGTGGGACAGGTTACTCAGTGAATACAATGGGGTCTCCCTGTGGCAGCACCCTTGGGACTTACTATAGGGCCTACAATTACACTTAGACACAGCTAGCACCATGGGCTTTGGTGTCTTCTTCCAGGGCCACTGGTGTTCCCAGTGCTGGCCAGCCCACTGGGCTCAAAGGGGGAATCCTCCAAGACCTCACTTTCCTTGAGCTTTTCCCCATAGTGGTAGCAGTTCATATTTGGAATGGTGAATTTTCCAACAAGAGGGTGTGTTTCTGGTGTGACAACCAGTCAGTGGTTAAGAGCTTTAACCACCAAAGCTCCAAGTCCAAGAGGGTTATGCAGCTTATACGCCACTTTGTGCTCCTCTGCCTCTGCAAGAACATCACCTTTAAGGCCTGTTTTATTCCTGGCTTAGAAAATAAAATTGCAGACTCTCTCTCTCATTTTCAGGAAGCTAGGTTCTGACAGCTAGAACCAGGAGCAGACCACTCACCTACACCTTTCCTGGAACAACTGTGGGAGGTTGGAAATCTGCTGTGATGCAGAGTGTCCTGGTTTTGCTGGCTTCTGCCCCCCTCAGAGCCTACCAAACAGCTGTCTCCAAACTATCTGCCTTTTTTGGTGCAACCAGCCTTCAGGCCAGCTGGCCAGTGGGGTCCCATACAGTCTTACACGTCATGGTTTGGTTGAGGGAGGCTGGAATTGCGCCACAGACCATTGCGGTCCACCTGGCTGGGATCTCATTTTTCTCCAAAGTGGGGCACTTTCCAGACCCATGCTCATCTTTCCTGGGCAGGCAGGCATTGGAGGACTGGAGGAGGATGCATGCAGGCAGGAGGGATTCAGGAGACCTATCTATTTCAAATTACTCACTCTCCATACAGCTTGGCGAAGTCTGTGACTCAGAGGCAGAGGCCAACCTGTTCAGAGCTGCCTTTGTCATGACTTTCTTCAGGGCATTGTGAGTGGGTGAGCTTGTTCACTCATCCAAGTCGGACAGCTCCAACCATGCACTGCAAATGGGAGATATGTCTTTTGTGGGAAACACTGTCTGTTTAGTTCTTCACAGGTCAAAGGGTGACCAGCATGGCAGGGGATCCTCCATTGTGCTGAGAAGGCTCCATGGCTCTCACCTGTGCCCAGTGTGAGCTTTATGCAGATACATGGCATCCTGCTCCCAGGAGGAAGGCCCCCTATTTACCCATGATGATGGCTCTCCACTAACATGTTTCCAGGTGGTGTCGGTGCTTCGTAAGACATTGCAGCATGAGGGGCTGACACCGGACGACTTTGGAGGTCACTTGTTTCACATTGGGGCAGCTACTACAGCAGTGGGTTGTGGATAGCAATAGCAATAGCAGCTTCATTTATATACTGCTTCATACCACACTATACAGTCTCTAGGCGGTTTACAACTGTAAGCTCATTGCCCCCAACAAGCTGGGTACTCATTTTAGTGACCTCGGAAGGATGCAAGCCAGAGTCAAGCTTGAGCCCTGGCTGGTATTGAACTTGCAACCTTGTGGTTTGTGAGTGAGTGGCTGCAGTACAGGCATTTAACTACTGTGCCACCAGGGCTCCTTATTGCCAGTGAACACTATAAAAAGACTGGACAGGTGGAAATCAGGGGCATATGTGGGCTACAGCTACCCAGGAATGGATGCTTGTGCATATTTCTCTTAAGGGGATACAGCTGGCTTGAGTTGGTAGAATGTACCCCTAGATAGGGGCCAGCCTTCTGTGGTGGTGGCATAGGTCTTGGATCTGGTGGGCATTGGTTTACGGTGCTGCAGAGCACTGCATTGGGAGTTCATCGGGGAGCCGGGGATGCTGGCTGTGTGTGGTGTTGCCATTGCGGGGGCAACGGTGGCACAGCGTCCCCAGGTGACAAAGGATAGAGGTGCTAACTAGGGATAAACTGGTTTCCTGAGTTGGAAATGGGTGAGTAACCAGTTACCCCCTTTGTCATCCCGAGGCTTGGCCATGATCAAAGTCAGGGATTGATTGATGCCAGATCCAGACCTCATCTGCTTTCGGGCCAACCCTACCTGTAAGCTGTTATAATAAAGTTGTGGCCTTTCTTCCAGTTGAATGTGTGGTGTCTTCACTCTCGGCGCCCCTCCTCTTTGACAATTGGACTTGCTTGTGGATCCTGAGTTTCCCCACCCATGTTGCAGAGCACATTAAAAACAGCTCCCCATCAGTTCAATCAGCCACTTTGGAGCTTTTATAATTTAAAAGGGACAGCGTATGTTTTGACAGCTTGACAGCTTGTGTATGTTATGTTTTGTACAAAAATGAATTGGGTCATATTTCCATGAAATGTTAATCTTATTACCCTCAAAACAGATCAGTGGTTTAATACTTATGTAAGGTTAAGTGAAAGAAAACAGTCTTCATGCCTTAATAGAATGATGCCAGATGATTATGAATAATCCTTTGGCTTTTTTTTTTATTTCTCATGTATCCTTTCTTCTTCTTTTCTGATTCCCACCCCCCCTTTCTTTCTCCATGTTTTTTTCTGGGCGACTTTTCGTCTTCTCTTTCCACTTTTCACATTGGATTACTGTACATGTATCCAGTTTATGGCTTTGCCCATACAGTTTGTTTTCATTTCTCTCATTTTCCACATCATTACATCACAAGTTGCTTGCCTTTTCTTGTGGCTATTTTAACTTTGCACAGATGTAAAAAGGAAAATCTATTTCAAAATTATCACTTTAAAGGGGTTTAAAAAATGGAATCCATCCTCATTGATTGGTGACAGATGAGAAATATGGGTTAATTGCACACAGGACAATTTGAAGAGAATCATAACTACTTACATGGAAAGTGTGTCTATGCACACACAAAGGTCTATTTCTGCATGAAATCATGGATCATGGCTCTGCTTATAGTTTCTGTAACTATTGTGGGAGGTGAGCTAGATGTTATATCCCTGTATTCATATCAAATTATTAGCATCCTTTTAGGTTTGTGCAATCAGTTCTCCTTCAGAGGACAGTAGGTTATTCCTATATTATATCACAAGGCAATGTGACCACTTCTTCCAAAACAACATAAGGGCAAAGATGAGCCAACCAGTTTTAAATCAATATCTAGTTATCCCATTTTAATGATGAGTAATTAAGTGGCAGCAGAATCATTTCCAATATTTTTGGTAGTCACAGACTTTCATAATCCTTCATAGCAAAGGCTAGGACTTGCCTAACACATTTTGCTGAGGCAGAACAGCAAATGGCTCCTCCTCCTTCCTCAAGGCACATAGACTTCTTTCATAGTGATAGTACATTGATAACACTGTAATTGCCCTTGTTGCATCCTACAGAATCCTGGAATTTGTTGTTTGGTGAGACACTAGTTTTTTCTTTGGGAAACAACAAATCCTGGGATTTTGCAACATGGAGCCAAGCCAGTTTAAACAGTATCCAGGTGCCATAACTAGGTAGTATGAGGGCTTTTCCTATGTGTTATGTGATTGCATGATGTATTGGAGTTGAGTGTCATAATAAAGCCTTGTGGCTACAAATGAGAGTTGGAAGCCAAGGCAAAGGGCTGGTGCTATAGAAACAGAAGCTGAATCCAGATGTGATGGACATAATGTTAGTATGTTATATATGTATTATAGTTTTTTTTATTGCCGTTTAAAAGCAAACAAAAATACAGAACATCTGAAAATACCACCAAGAGGGACAGTTTACTTGAAAACACCCCAAGTCCCTTTAACACCCCTAAATACCTCAAACTGTCAGAAAAGCACCTCAAATCCCAAAAGTTAAAAACCCCTAAGTGACTTCTGGTCACTTGTGGGAGCTTTTTCATCTGACTGCTAGTGGTCTGGCCCACCATGAGTGCATAGGAATTAAAACTAAACCCACCCCCACCCACATTGCCTACCTCTACTATCTGTTGTTACATGCCTTCAAGTTGACACTGATTTATGGTGACCCTTTCATAGGAGGGGGTTTGCCATTGCCTTCTTCTGAAGCTGAGAGAATGTGGTTTGGCCAAGGTCACCCAGGGGGTTCCATGGCTGAACAGGGACTTGATTCCTGGTTTTCCACAGTTCTACTCCAACACTCAAATTCACTATACAGTTGGCCCTCTATATCCATGGATTCTTCATCCATGGATTCAACCATTCACAGCATAAAAATATTCTAAAAAGATATACATTCCAAAGCATAAACTCTGGTTTTGCTATTTTACATAAAAGACACCATTTTACTATGCCATTTTATTTAATGGGACTTGAGCATCCACAGATTTTGGTATCCATGGGAGATCCTGGAACCAAACTGCAGCTGATACCAAGAGCCCACTGTATCACACTGGTTGGCTGCCCCTTCTATTTATCCATACATCAACAGAATATGATTTAAAATGCTATCCTGAATATTTACAAACACTATGATTGTATGACTGCCAGGTTGTTTTATGTTATGAAGACCCTAAGGGGAAGCTAACACAGGGTTTTCTTGACAAATTTGTTCAGAGGGGAGTTGTCATTGTCTTCCTCTGAAGCTAAAAGAGTGTGAATTGCCCAAGATCACCCAGTGGGTTTCTACGGATGAGCAGGATTCAAACTCTGGCTCCACAGAGTCCTAGTCCAACACTTAAACCACTACACCACACTGACTCTCATACCCCCCCCCCCATAATTTCATAAAGAAGCACTGTTCCAAAATGTAATCAACAGATTTCATTTTAAGGGATGGATGTGTGTGTGTGTGCGTGTATGTTTGAAGCTTTTGCTCATTTTTTAAATGCATCAGTTTATGCATGTGAACCAATTCTAACACCTTAACCACTCATTCCCTAATACTGGGCATAGTTGCCAGTTTCTAGCACTTTGTCAAAAGTCTATTTTTACAGTTGCCCTGATCTGTAAGCTCCAGTTACTCAGGCAGAGGCTAATTCAGAGATTCAGTAGTTACAGGGGCTTTCCTGTTTTCTGAGCACACAATGGAGATTCTGTGTGCACAGAGGGGCATGTGAAACCCCATTTCCTTCTTGGAATAGGAATGTTTTTCTTTATCCACAAGGCAGCAAGAGGGATGGGAAAATGTGAAGAGTAACAGAAAAAAGGAGAGGGGGAATATAACTTACCTAGACACCTGGGGGTGATTCTTGCTCATTGCTGGTGACCAGGCAGCTACTAGTTTACATAACATTTCCAGACATCTGTGGGTGGGAATTAGATGAGCTGTCTGGTCATGGGCACAGTCCAAGGCTTTGGTATACAGGAGTGTCTTTTTTTATACAGGAATGTTCTTTATTTGCAAAGAATCCCCAAACAAATATAAAAAAGGGATGAGGAACAAGCAATTTATGGTCCACATGCGGCCTCCTAAGTTTCTTGTGGATCCCACTTCCCTACTGAAATTGGTGGCAATGCTCTCCCCACCAGTACAAGTGCAGCACTGAAATTGTGGTTCCTTCTGTCCTCTTCAGGAAGGAAAGAACATGTTCTGGATTGACTGGAGGGCTTTATGGACAGGAGCATGCTTTGGCATTCTTCGTCAAAGAAAACTTCCACAATGGCGGGGGACAGGCAATGGGGTGGTCCCCAATGGTTTAGAGGAGTAGAACTACTGTGCCCATCCCCAAACCGAGAAGTTATCCAGCCCTATTTTAAAAGAACAAACCCTATATACAAGTTGAGGCAAACTTGCTTTAACAGCAAGCTGGCAAGCAAATCAATAATCAATTAAATTAAAATGAAATGAAAGAAAAGAAAGCTTCCAGATTTAACTTTTAGAATGTCTGGGCTACATTCTGGTGCTAAAAAAATGTACAAGGTTTGTGCCAACCACAGCTCTTTTGGGAGGGAGTAATTTCATTTTAGAGGACATTGCAAAATTGAGAGAAAGAGAGAGCACTACAGAAAAGGCATGCCTGGAACACATGATCCTTTCTGATCTTTGAATTATGTCTATGCCCAGACAGTGCCTATCTGTACAAGTGTGAAAGTATTATGTGACCACCAGCAATAAGCAAGAGCCACCCCCAGGTGAACAGATTGGTCATACTCCCCTATATCCATATTTTCTCATCCCCTGTGCTGCCTTCCGTCCCCATTTTTGCTGTAACATCGGCTGTAAGCCTAGCACAACATTATGAATAGTTTTCCTCCCCAACAATGTCAAGAGGGAAGACAGGGAAGGGCCTGGCTTCAGTGGTGTCTCCACTCCTAGTGTCATGATGTGTGTGTGTGTGTGTGTGTGGGGGGGGCTGCCAGGGGATGGCAGCATCCAAAAGGGCATGCTTGGCCCTCTTCTTCACCACTGGGTCAAAGTTGGGAGGGGTGCACTTAGGCCTCTTCTCCATCATGGTGGCAGAGATGCCCTTGTGAAGAAGCTGCTGTGACAAAGCCAGGAGAGGTGCACTTGGCCTTCTCCTTTGTTGCCACTGCAGAGGCCTCCTCATAAGCTGAGAGGGGCGCAGTTGGAGGAGAGTCCAACCAGGTGTCATCACTCTTCTAGCACACCCCCTGCACCTCCCTGGTAATGCCACTGCTTGACTTGTGCCTCACCATAAAGGAAGAAGCATATCACTCCTCACAGCTTGGACAAAGAGGACACTGATTTGCATATTGTATATGTATTTGCATAATCTATCTATAGATGCATATTAGACCCTCCACCCATCCCAACTGCCATTGCTGTGGCCTCTAGACGGAGAGAAGAGAAGAGGCAGGCACAGCTCCATCATGCCTTGACTCAGCAGCTGAGAAAAGACTATATTTCCATCCCAACTGGCACTGTCCTGGCTTCGGAGGGAGAGCAGAAGAGGCACAGAGATAGGGAAGAGATAGGCACACACAGGGAAAAAGAACCATGGGGGTGAAGAGGCATTTGGGATAAGCAGAACATGACACATTCCAATATCTGAGCAGTGATCTTCCCCAGACAAACACATTGGGTATCTTCTAGGGAAGAAAAAGCTATATCTAATCATCACAGATGAACACATAGGACGTTATCACACATGGGCCAAAAAGCAAAAATAAAGTGGAAATGAGGCATCCCGAAAATAAACAGGAAATAAACCTTGTTTCCGCAAATGTCATTACCTTAATTGCGAATTTACAGTAAGTGCATTGAACATCCACACACAAGCGAAAATAGCCCGTAAATGTAGTAGAAATGAGCCTCTTGCACATGCGCAGATAGAGGAATGCTCGCTAGAACCATGGCAACAGCAAGGAAATGCTCCCCAATGCGCATTTGGCAATCACATTACGGTAAATTCGCAATTACCTTAATTGCGCATTTGCATTTCCTCCAAACAACTGGATTTCAAAAGATTGCGGTTAACACCAGTTTCTGTCCACTTTCTGTCCAGTTTCTGTGCAACATCATGTGAAAACAAGGGGCACTAATCCAGTTTCTGTCTGGATTTTGTGTGGATTAACCAGCAGATTTGCCCCTGTGTGATACACGTCCTTAGAAGGTGAATTGCTACACAAACATAAAGGTGGCTATTGCTTAACTTCAACAAAGCAAAGCCCAAACCAGATCAAGCAAAAACCCCAGCCCACATGGTTGATGATCTATTTTGAAATGTTTGTACCAGCAGTCCTCTCATGACTAGATCTTTCCCGGCTTTTGTAATATTTCCGGTTCCAATTAGTCTTTTTCTTTCTGAATTTCTCCTTCATTCCCCACTTCCTCCATTTTCTGGCCACCCTCATTCCCCTGAAAGTGCCTGCATTCCCACAACTTGACAGGAAGTGTCACCCACTCTATTTATTTTTGTCATCTAAGGTGTGGGCAGGTCTACCTGCCCCAAGTGCTTTAGATAGCTCAGCACAGCATCACTAAGTGCTCACTTTTGTTCTGAATTCCCTTTTCAAGCTGTTTAAAAGAGAGGGAGGCAGGGAAAGAGAGGGAGAGGAAACACACACACTCACACACACTGAAACCTGAATAGCAGCGTTTCTATCATCTGTTGTCATGACACACAGATGACGTGGGAACATTCCTCAGCAACAAGGCTGGATTGTTGTTAGAGGAGTTTAATTTTGGTGCAGAATTCTAATAGGAAAGGATGTCAAAAATATATCCGGGTGGGAGAGAAGCAGGTGGGCTTCTGGCTTCATGCACAAAGGAGGCGGAAGTAGCTGGTTGTATGCCAGATTTGCCCACGAAGAGTTACATATTCATTAGTCCCTTGGTTCTTTCCATACTTGGTGGGAGTGAGGAGATTTATGGTATCCTCTTTGATTCCTCCCTTTGCCTCTTGTCTGAAGATGTTACTTATTACGTTGGCCCCTTGGGCATCACCCCACTCCAAAAGAAAACTCATCACACAAAAAGATAGCCCCTATTTGCATAGAATTTTCATATGCTAAACAAAAAGGCTTAGGATGCAGTTCAACTGCACTCATTAGGTATAGTTATTACTGTTTTTTTCATTTACTGAATTTATGATTATTACTATTATTGTGAGGAACGTTTTCTGTGCCAGTTTATTTTTAATATTAATGATGGATATTGTAGAAACGATGTCGTAATTATGGCAATTTGTACAGTTGTATATAGTAAGTAAAATATTGGATATGCTAATTTATATGTATATGTGCATGTTTAGAAATAAACAATCAAATGACAATACACTAACTCTCAGCATAAAGGAGGTGATGGCAACCAGTGACTGATATGCTGATAAACTACATAAATCTATTTGTTTATTGGATTTATATCCTACCTTTGCTTATTGAACATGCCTGAAAGAAAATCAGTGCATTCAAGATGTGGTGCTGGAGAAGAGTGCTTAGGATACCATGGACAGCCAAAAAGATAAATAAATGAGTCCTTGAACAGATCAAACCAGAACTCTCCTTAGAAGCCAAGATGATAAAATAGAGGCTAATTGGCCACCTAATGAGAAGGCATGGATCACTAGAAAAAAACATTAACGCTAGGAAAAGTAGAGGGTAGAAGAAGGAGGGGAAGACCAATGCTAGATAGATAGACTCAATCAGGGTGACCACAGGCATAGGTTTGCGGGGCCTAAGCAGAACAGTGGAAGATAAGGAGTCTTGGAGGTGTCTCATCCACAAGTTTGTCAGAGTTGACTCAAGGGTAGCTAAAAACAACAAATATCCTGCCCTTGTCTGCAAATGGGATCCATATGCTGTCCATGTGCTGACTGTTGATGGGCAAATTGAAAGACCCTGGTATCCCTTTGTAGGATTTGTTGGCTTGCATTCTGTATTGCACTTACAGATTCATAACCTGGAGTTATGGAGCTGTAACTGCTCTGTATTAAGTAACACTACATAATCCCAATTGTGGCACTGTTGCCATGATTTTAAGTCCCTCCTCAAACCCATTTTAGCAGCCAGGAGCTGCATCAAGTGAATAACATCTGTTCAGCTGCCAATCGGGGCACAAGGAGGACATTTCCAGCCCCCTCCTGCTAGCAAGTGAGCTGAGATGAGGAATTACAACAGGGTCATAATACTGATTTTCGCAGCCTTACTTACTGGTGGATCTCCTTTGCTCAATGTAGCTGCTGGCTGTTAAAGTGTGCTTGGCAATTTAGGCCAGGAGACATTGCTTAGACACACATTCATAGCTGAGTAGATGATGCAGGCTATCAGAAGTTATCTTCTTTAAACATGGCTTGGATTGGAGAAGTTGTTTTTTTAAAAAAAATATAGATTATACTTTTGAATAAAAACTGTCCTCATACAGCACTTCAAAAAGAGGACCATCCTGTGAAGCATGAGACAAACCACTGCCATGTTTTTTGTGGGTTTTTCTGGCTCTGTGGTCATGTTCTAGAAGAGTTTCTTTCTGACGTTTCGCCAGCATCTGTGGCTGGCATCTCTCTGAAGATGCCAGCCACAGATGCTGGCGAAACGTCAGAAAGAAACTCTTCTAGAACATGACCACAGAGCCAGAAAAACCCACAAAAAACTATGGATGTCGGCCATGAAAGCCTTCAACTTCACACTGCCATGTTGTTTATGGATCATACCACACAATGCCAACTGGGCACAGAGCAAGTTTATCTATATTCTCTGAGTGGCTGGTTGCATAAAGTAATATCATTGGCATAGACAGACAAAACGGAGACTTCCATTGTAAAAGGAGGGGGCAGCATTTTCTTAGCCCAACAATGCATTAATGTCCTCCTCTCCCCTGGTAACTTTCTCCCATCCTCAGGGGAGGGGAGAAGAATGCCCTATTTCCTCCTGGAAGCTGTGGTAACTGGTGGCTCCCATGTCACCAATATCCACCATAGGTTTTTTTATGGCATGAGGGGAAAGTGGCTTGCAAGGTGAAAAAGAGTTCTGCAAGGATATTGAGTACTCCACAACTCAGTCAGTGCAGCCCTTGTGAATGGAGGGACTCCTTCCACCTGTGGCAAATATATACAAAATTGAACTTCTTGTATTCCCTCTCCTCTCCTCTCCTCTCCACCCTTGTACAAACATCTTAGTTTTTTTTTTAAAGTGTCTTTAACAAACTCCCTCCAGGGAGAAAGGCGGCATATAAATTAAATAAATGAATGAATTAAATAAATAAATACAGTGTACACAGACAAAAACTTGACAGTTCTTGCGCAGACTCACCATGTAAAAGATATGACAAAAAGGAAAAAAGGGAGGGGATGGAAAAAGAAAACCAGTAAACACTCGTTTTTAGTTACAGATTCCAAAGAAATAGCTGTGATAGTTTATTACAATGTAAAAAGGGAAATAGTGGAGATAGAGAGAAGAAACCTAATTGTACCTTGCAGACGGCCTTGGCCGCCCCTGGGAGCAGAGGATTGGGGCCACGGTGATGACATGCTGCGGCCCCAATCCTCCTTTTTGCCACCCCAAAATGCTGCTCCTTTTAGGGCACTCTTTTATGTCCTTTTGGCATAGTGTGTATGCATGCTGTGCCAGGAGGGTGTCCTGATGCCATGCATCATGCGGATGGGCAAGTCGCATCAGGGCAGCATCGGGGTGGAGTCAGGGCAACTGGTGTGCAGTTGCCCTACCCAACCCCATCCCCAGGCTGGCCTATAGTGCCAATCTGCATCGGCCCTAACTGATTTATTTCAACATGAGTTTTTGTGGATGGCTACAGAAGTATATGCTGAAATAAACCAATTGGTGTCAATGGTGCTGCTAGATACTATGAAAGGTCATGCTGAAATAAACCAGTTAGTCCCAAAGATGCCACTAGATTTCTTCTCCCCCCCCTCCCCATTTGCCTTTCTATAAAGTTACAGAATGTTTCTTAAAATTGTGGGTGTGTGTGCCTTTAAGGGCCTTTGCAGACTGCCAGAAATAGTGCAAATTGAGTCCACTTTAACTGCCCTGACTCAGTGATGGGGAATCATGGGAACTGTAGTTTAATTGTGGCACCAGAGCTCTCTGACAGAGAAGGCTCAATGTCTCAGAAAAAAATACAATTCCCATGATTCTCTAGCACTGAGCCAAGGCAGTTAAAGTGGACTCAATTTGCACTATTTCAAGCAGTCTGCAAAGGCTCTATGTTCCCTATTGATTTATGGCCACCTGATGAATTCCATAGGGTTTTCCTAGGCAAGGAACATTCAGTGGTGGTTTTGCCAGTTCCTTCCTTTGAAATATAGCCTACAACACTTGGTTACCAGGTCAAAATTTGACCGTTCAAGAAAGATTGTGTGGCTATGGTGACTTCATGATGGGCAACTTCATTTGAAAACCTGTCACTAATTTAGCGGTGCTAATTTCTATGCAAAAAACAACCCTAGTGTAGTGAGCTAGAAGAGTTTGCAGGTTATAGGTTTTAGGTTCAGCCTTAGAGCTCAGGTTAGAGTCCATGCTTTTCATGAAGTCCTGAGGATCCCAAGTTAGGTGTCTACGAAAAACATCCCAGCAGCATCTATATATGTTCATAGGTTGCAAGTTCAATACCAGCCAGGGCTGAGGCTCGACTCAGGCCTGCATCCTTCCGAGGTCGCTAAAATGAGTACCCAGCTTGTTGGGGGGCAATCAGCTCACAGTTGTAAACCGCTTAGACATCCCATAGCGCGATATGAAGTGGTATATAAATGAAGCTGCTTGCTTTGCATAGAATCACAGAATGCCAACAAGTCCAACCCCCCTGCCATGCAGGAACTCACAATCAAAGCACCCTAGTCATCCAATCTCTGTTTAAAAACCTCTTAAGAAGGAGGCTCCATTACACTCTGAGACATATATTTCATTGTCAAACAGCTCTTACTGTCAGAAAGTTCTTCCTGATGTTGAGATGGAATCTCTTTAGTTGCTCCAAGTCCTAGTCTCTGGAGCAGCAGAAAACAAGCTTGCTCCATCCTCAATATGACATCCCTTCAAATATTTAAACAGAGCTACCATATCACCTCTTAACCTTCTCTTCTCCAGACTAAAGATACCCAGCTCCCTAAATCACTCCTCATAGGGCATGGTTTCCAGACCTTTTATCAGATGATTTCTTTCCTAATCACATAGAAAGTATACTTTTTCTATGGGGAATGTCCAGTTCCTGTACACATTTCAAGGAAATAAAATAGTGAGATCCCACATTTAGATCGTAACTAGCATAGGTAATAGTATTGACTTTTCCTAAAACTATTTGAAATTTACTTTTCCTATGAAACTGTTAACTATTGACTCCTATTGGTTAGTCCCAGCAAGAGAAGACCCATTGAACCAATAGTTTTATGGTGAGCCAAGATGCAAGTAAACCTCATTGATTTTATCATGATTATTACATGGACTTTTATGTCATCATTTCTGCAATGGGATAATCACGCATTTAACCTAAAGATGGGTCTTACTGCATTCACCTGTCTGCAGCCTGTCTGCAGCCTGTATGTAACCTGGGATTGTCCCATGGCTTTTCAAGCTCTGGATTTTTCTATGCTTGAAAAGCCATGGGGTAAATCCAGGTTGAAGATGGGCTGCAGATGGGCTGCAGATGTGTGTATGCGGTAAGACCCATCTTTAAAGTTAAATGCATGTTTATCCCATTGGGGAAATGATGGGATAAAAGCCCATGTGATAATCTCCAATGTGTCTACTCCAGCTGGAAATAAAAATAAGATGCAGGCCAGTAAAAAAATAATAAAAAATAATACACACACACACGAAAAAAATATTATAATTTGGTGATTGACTGTTTCTTGCTTTGTTTTTTGTTTCTTAAATTCCTGCCTGTTCTACTTGTCTTGTTTATTTGATTGAGTACTTAAAGCAAAATATAGATACCATCATGATTTAAACAGACTGATGGGCCTTTGCAGACTGCCAGAAATAGTGCAAACTGAGTCCATTTTAAGGGTTAGGGTTAGTGCTAGGGAATCTTGGGAATTGTTTTTTCCCCCCTGAGACATTGAGCCTTCTCTGTCAGAGAGCTCTGGTGCCACAATAAAATACAGTTCCCATGATTCCCTAACCCTAACCCTTAAAGTGGACTCAATTTTACACTATTTCTAGCAGTCTGCAAAGGCCCGTACATCACTTTTTTGAATTGCATGCCCTTTCTTCCATTCAGATTTATGTGTAGCCAATACTACTGCAAAAGAGGGAAGGGGAAATTGATATTTTAGCTAAAGATACATGTATGTTTATGCAGAAATTAGAATGATTTTCACTGAATGCAATAGCATTAATAGAACTCCTTTGATCAAATGTATGCTTTCCAATACACAATAATATATGATTCTAAGAACAGGAACTCAGCTGAATACTAAATTAAAGCTACAATTAAATCAATCTTTCTTTATTTCTTTGCTTTTGCTTGCAAAGATAAATGTTACATTGCTGAATTCGCAAAAGACAAGTAAAGGCCTTATTTTAAAAAGACTGACACTTCAATCCCAAGGGCATTTGATTGGAAGGAAGGAACTGCTGTTTATTTCACTGGGCTCATTTCCAATTAAGTCTGCTTAGGATCACATACTTATGATGCTGTTACCAATGGCAACTTATCCCGAGATGGTATTCATGCTGCCTTGTTTCTTTAGCAGCTGTGTCCCAACTCTTTTGAATAAGGGGCCATCAAAATGCAAAGCAATGCAATTTGCCACACTAGAGATTATCTATTTATCAGCTTGTGTATTTATTTCTTATTTCAGTTTACATACTGTGTTTCTTTATTTTCACATATCCAAAGCAGTTTACAATATATAATAAATAATAAAATCATGTCAATAAAAATAATTGTAGATCTTGATATGGTAAAGAAAAAGTGGCAGATAAAAACCTGCATATATTGCTGTCCCCATATATGTTATAAACCTAGGAAGTTGCCTGGTAACACCTAGACAGACCAACCAACTATGCAGTTTTACTGACTGGGGGGATTGCTCCAAGATTTTAGACAGATATCTTTCCCAGATTGATGTATCTCAATGCCAGAGATTGAAACTGGAAACTTCTGCATGCCAGTTTATACTCTATGACTCAGCTATGTCCATGCCCCTTTTCTCAAATGACCAACTGAATACATCCTCCCAAGTCTGTAAATCACTTCCTCAAGTTGGATCACAATGGGCTACAGAGGGATAAGATAGAGTAGCCAAAATCCAATGTGGGATTTGGATTTTGAAATCTTGATTTGCATTTGGAATCTATCTTAGATCAGACTAAGGACGTTATCACATGGGGGCCAGTTTCGTGGTTAAAGAGATAATAAAGTGGAAATAAAGCATCCTGAAAATAAAGCGAAAATAGCGCTAAATTGCGCAAAAACTTTTCACATGTAATTAGAATAAAAACGGAATTAAGTGAAAAGCAAAAAAAAAGAGACATTTTTAACTTTCATACACAAGTGAAAAAACCCGTAAATGTACTAGAAATGGGTGTGTTTTGTGACCAGACTCCTCCTTTTCCAGGGCGGGTCCTGCATTTCATTCAACCTTCTCCCCTCTCCAGGACGAAATGTCAAACTGTCCTTCATTTGGAACAGGAGTAAGAAGCATGATTTCTGGGGGACATTTTGGAAATTCCTCCTGGACAGAAGGTTGAAATGCAGCACGTATCCTCGAAAAAGGAGGACACCTGGTCTCCATGGTTGCCACTCACTGTGCTTAATAGCGCTCAAAACGGAGGACATTTGCAGACTAATTTCAAACCTTTATTTCTCCCTGTCTATTCTATACCAGTGTTATCATTGTAACAATTTTAAAGACTATTGTAACTATTACAGAACTGCCTATTTATTGTATCTCTTCCCCACTCTTTTACTATTATTCCTGAGCGGCGTCCTCTTTAATACCACTCCGTCCTGTTGTCACCCACAAACCAAGTCTCCGTTACTTGAATCACTAGCTTCCGCCAGGAGAGAAAAAGTTTTTGTTTTGTTTTGTTTTGTTTTTTAAGGTCGTACAGTTCCTCAGCCCTTAAGGATGTTACCTCGATGCCTCAACTTAGAAACCACTCATCTCTCCAAGAGCTATTTATAAAGTTTTTAAGATATTACAAAGCGGGACGAACTGCACTATATACTTTCCACCGTCCCCGGTTCAATCTCTGTACCTCCACCTCTCCAGCAGCCAATGTCCTCTGGAGGAAGAGCCACCACAATCAAAATCTATAGGGGAGAGAGTCTCAATGCCTCTCTTCCTACCTCCCTACCTCCCTTCCTCGGAGGAGGAGGAGGAGGAGGAGGAGAAGCCGCTGGGCTTCCTGGAATGTTTGACAGCCAAGCAAACTAGGAAGTACACGCAGCCCCATAGAACCATGGGAAAACCGGGAAGAAGCTTTAAAGGAGATTTGTTTGTGCGAATTTGAATTTCACACTACAGTAAATGCGAAATTACTGTAATATCGCAAATGTATTTCCTCTAAACTCCCGAAAATAAAAAGATCTCGGATAACATCACTTTGTGACCACTTTAATGTCAGTTTCTGTGCGACGTCATGTGAAATCGTGAGGCGTAAGTGCGCTTTTTTGGGGGTGAATTTGTGTGGGATAAACTATGTGATAACGTCCTAAGAAACTTATCACATTCTTAAATAATACGGCTTACCTGATCCAGTTTAAATTTTAAATCGGGTGCATCCTGATATTATCAGAAGGATTTAGCCACTGAAAGTGCCACCCAGGTCCATCTCAAGTCCATCTTGGGTCCATTCTCACTCCCAGGGCTGCTGTGGCAGCCATTTTCTTAAGCAGGAAAACTCCCAGCTTTGAAAAGAGGCATGCTAAGTGACCCTGGGAGTGGGGATGGACCCAGGATGGATCCAGGCAGCAATTTCAGCAGCTAAATCCTTCTAATAATATCAGGATACTGCCAGATTTAAATTTAAACTGGATCAGGTAAGCCATATTATTGAAGAATGTGATAATCTTCTGAGTCCACATCAATCTGATGTGAATTGGGCTTCAAACTGAATTAGGGAGGGTGGCATGCACAAACAGTTAGGAATCCATGACAGGTAACTTAAGAAAAGAAACTAAATAATTACATGTTCTGAATCTGCAGGATGGAGCACACTTTACATTCAAATGTCTCAGGAAGGAAAACATAGTAAAGTGAGCCCTTGGTATCTACTGGGGTTTAGTTTCAGGACCCAATGTGGATAACAAATTCCGTGGATGTTCAAGTCTCATTAAATACAGTGGATAGTAAAATAGTGTCCCTTACATAAAATGGCAAAATCAAGGCTTGCTTTTTGGAATTTATATTGAATATTTTCAAGCTGTGGATACTTGAATCTGTGAATAAAGAATCCATGGATACAGAGGGCCAAATGTAAGACAAAATTACTGACAGAAAGGACTGTCTCTTGAATTATTGGTTTATGGCATATTTCTGGTAGTATGCTGGATACTTCAAACAGTTTATCACTTGGTGGCAGTGCTCTATAGCTATACTGGCATCTCCTTCTTCAGTGCTGCCTCAGCCTGCTCATTCTCAGGTGAAAAACACACAGTTTTATGGTTGTAGGAAGATGGGGTGAAGCAAGAATAACCAGAGTAGTAAAGCTATGACACAGTTGCCCTGATCCAGTTGACAGCATGCATATGGGGATAGCACACTTCTTAGTGTGTGTCCCTACCTATATGGTGAGCAATATGTGCAGTGATAGGAATAGAAAGACATACTCTCTCTGTGTGTACGTATTTGTTGTTGTGTGCCTTGAAGTCATTTCTGACATAAGGTGACTCTATCATGGGGCTTTCTAGGGCTGAGAGTGTGTGATTCACCCAAGGTCACCCAGTGAGTTCCCATGGCCAAGCTAAGAAATGAACCCTGGTTTCCAGGGTCATAATCCAATGTTCAAACCACTACAATACTCAAACCACTGACTCTCACGTATATGCATATTTATATGTATATAGGTGATGGTGGCACTGAAGCAACAAAGTGGTTTTCTGGGGAATAGAAATCAACTATATCCCATGTGTTAGATTTCAGAAACAGAAATAAGCATATTTCACATAAGCACTCCCATCTGAACAAAGCTTCATGGTTTCTGTTGACAATAACTTTGAAGTCAGCATGCTTAGGACTACAACTTATTTGGATCGTCAGTTTATTAACTGGTTCTAATTTGTATGTGAAAAGTACCCTTTATTCAAGTAAATACAACAGGTTGACATCAAAGGGGGAAGGCTAATCCATTACTACGTTGGTGTACCAACTGTGTACATGTGCCAGTTAAGTTGGACAAGCAGTTCTTGGGCTGATCTGAGAGCCATGAAGCCCTGATCAAACCTCTCCACACTTCTGTTCATTGGTGTTGGATCAGGAAATATGAGACCCGGTGTGGTGTAGTGGTTTAAGTGTTGGACTAGGACTTTGGAAACTGAGATTGGAATCCTGGCTCAGCCATGGAAACCTACTGGGTGACACTCTCTCAGCCTCAGAGGATGGCAATGGCAAACCCCCTCTGAACAAACCTTCCAAGAAAACTCTATGATAGGTTTGCCTTAGGGTCGCCATAAATTGGATACGACTTGAAGGCATACTACGACAAGAACAACAACAGGAAATATAGTCAACAGCAGCTCACCACTTAAACACAAGGAGATGATCCCCTCTATCATAAGTAATTGACCGAGGATGTGAGAATGCTGCTCTGGGTATTGAATGTATAACCACTTGGATTCAGGTCCCAGTCCCCTAAATTTCCCTACCAGTTTCTTTACTGAGTATGTTTCCAGCACCATTTTTATGCCAGACAATGTCTTTCTGCTTCCACACTAACACTTTTGGCCAAAGGAAAGAGATAGAAGTTTACACAGCAGGCTTTAGCCCATGCTGGATGTGCACTGAAGTGGCCACATGACTAGGCCTGATTGTTGTTAATGGAGTATAGGAAGTGGAGGACATCCTTTTTAAAATTGAATTGACATTCTCGCTAATGTAGCCTTTGCCCCCCCATTCAATTTGCCTTAGTGGAAAATGCAAAATCCGCCTTAAAGATTACTTGTGCTGATGACCTTACAGGAATTAAAATGGCATCTTGAGTTGCTTTCTGAGTAATCTAAAAGCCACTTCACATGTTATCATTTTAAGAGGCATATGTTAGAAGTCTATGCTGGGCACCCATTGATTCTGTAATATTTGGGAGTGAATATAAATCTTTTCCTAACCAGATATACAATATGAATATGGACCATGATTATCTTTGGCTTTCTGGTGTCTGCTTTACAGATATGAACAAAATCTTCAAAAGTGCACTTTATTTGAAATGTTATGGGTTTTATGGAAACTTGGTGCAAATATGTAACATGTATCCATTAGAATAATAATATATGAAGTGGCCCTGAAGACAGGCTATGTATGTGAGCCTCTGAAGGCTAGAAAATAAAAGAGGTTGCTGCCTTGGAAATCTTGAGGATCATTGACTTCAAACAATATTCTTGGACTCTATGGTACATTAAGGAGCTCAAAAGAAAAGGTTTTACAATAGGATTGTTTTCAAGTGAGCTACTACATACTCCCACAGATTTTAATTTGCAGAAATAATGGGTAGAGGAACACTGGTAAAGTGCTGGCAGTGGAAACGCTGAAAAACTATTCCATTGGTTGGATAAAATTAATTTAGTACGATACTTATAGGTGGTTGACTATTGTGCTGTTGTTAAATTGATTAATTTTCTTTGTATTGTGGATTTTTGTGCATGTGTTGCTATAGACCATTCAGCAGCTTTTTTAAAAAATGGAGAATAGCCATGTTTATTAGATTTGGTGTATGCTGTGGTTGCACACCAGAAGGATTTAGCTGCCAAAATCACTGGCCGGGTCCATTGCCGCTCCCAGGGGTGCTCAGCACACCTCTTTTTGAAGCTGGGAGTTTTCCAGCTTAAGAAAATGGCTGCTGGAGTGGCCCTGGGAGCGGGGATGGACTTGGGCAGCGATTTTGGTGACTAAATCCTTCTGAAAAGAACAGGATGCCACTCACTTTAAATTTTAACCCGGTTCAGGTAACTCATATTATTTAAGAGTGCGATAAACTTCGTGGTCTCAAACTGAATTATTTCTGCAGTGTTTTGGCCCATAGATGATGTAAGAAACCTAGTACTGAAAGAAATTGTGTAGACATAAATGATCAAAATTGCCATAGAAGCTGCCCCAGGCTAATAAATAATAGTAAGACAGAATGTGCTTTGTTGGATTCTGGCTTATGGTAGTATCCAAATAGATCCCTACAAACAAACCATGATCTGTTAGCCAAATCATGAGAGAGAGAGAGAGAGAGAGAGAGAGAGAGAGAGAGAGGGGCCCAGCTCAATGTGGCCTAGCCTAGATGTAGGGGCCATAAAGATGGCCCCTAAGGGGCAGCTTGCCACAGCCCCAATCCAGCTCTTTGGTGCTCCAAAAAGATCTGCCAACTGCCGCTCCTTTTTGGAGCGGCAAAAAGCTGCCCCTATGGCTGCTGTGGCAGCTCTTCTGGGGCGCATGGCATGACGGTGGCATCAGGGTGGAGTTGGGGCAGCCAGCGTATAGTCACCCCACCCCAACTCCACCCCCAGGTCTGCCCTTGTGGCTGGCCTTAACAGGCCCTAAGAAGAAGAGCCCTCCCTCCAGTCCACCAACCATGGTCCAGACCTCAGAGGGACAGAAGAACTGGTGGACCTGATCCCCTTCCCCACCACCATTCCCTTCTCCTTTTATGTCATGTTTTTCAGATTGTAAGCCTGAGTGCAGGGGACCATCTAATTAACCATTTGTAAGCCGCTCTGATAGCCTTTTTGGCTCAGAACGGGGTATAAATACTCCAAATAAATAAATAATCATCAAATCATCATTAGAAATCATGGTATCTTGTGTTCTTATGCCCTCTAGCCTATTTGAACCATAGATTTTCACTAAATCTGAAATCAGAACTATGGCTTGTCCATGGCTTGTTTCCCAGGTGTCCATCCTGACACAGGAGGTGACAAAATTGTGACAAGAGTAAAACAGATAAGGAATGAGGATAACAGTTTGGTTGGCAACCTATTGGGCAATTCCTGGCTAAAGCAACAAACTAATCTAAATCATGACTTAATATGAGAATATAGCTACTGTGCGCACAAGAAACTATGGACAAATGTGCATTAATGAAGTATCTGGTAAATTACTTAAATTTTAAAGTAAGATGAGAGCTAATATGTGTATAGCTTTTTTATGTTCTCAGATTTTGTTGTTGTACAACATCAAATCCACTCGATATAACTGAGTGTAAACATACTTAGTCAATCAGACCATGTTTCCCTTCTTGCTGCCTGTTTATTCTAATTGAATTGGTGGTTCGAACTCCTTGAACTGTCTATTCCATTAAAAACTGCATTGGGGATCTGTGGGCAAAGAGGACACCTGAAAAGAAACATACTGGAAGGAGGAGGGTGGGATGTTGGGAGATCAAGAAACAAAAGGCTTTTAACTTGCGCTGTACATGATAATGATAGACTTCCTTCAAAGAGCACTGGGCCTTTCAAAAATTGCAAGAGTGCAGAGAGGTCACCCATAGATTTTTGAATTATTAACACATGTTTAAACATTAAAGAAAGATGTATTGATAGAATATCAATGTGATTAATTATTTACTTACAGAAAGTGAAGCATGGGAGGGAAATTAACCATTCATTGCTCCTAGGTAAGGGAAGGTCTTCCAGAAATACCCCATTAAAGGATTTGTTAGTACTAAAAAGTGTGTTAATAGCTTCCAACACAGTCTCTTAGAGCAGAATGGAAAATGAGAAGCTCAGGATTCAAGATGGTCACATTCTGCACTAGACCAATGGCTCTCAGGGTATGAGTTATAGAAGTTTTTGAATTATACAAAAATTTTCTTTTAAGGAAGGTAGGCACTACTAAACTTAGTCTCTGGAGGAACAAGGTGGGTTACAAGTGTGCCTTACCAATAATTGATTACAAATACTGGGTTGCTTGGTATAGCTTTCCACCCCAGCACAATCTGAACTGAAATCTCCCATTAAGGAGATTAAAAAATGATAAGAAAAACATTCCCTGTGGCTATTTCAACTGATTACTCCAACAAACATCTAAATGCAACAAAGATGTTCTCACGTACAATATTTCCTTGGGAAAAGTAGAAACTGATGCACACATCCTATTTTTATACTGGCGTCTCCACTTGCATCATAGTTGTAACATCATTTCAGCAGCTATGCAAAAGTTATATATTTTAGATAAACAAACAGTGTTTGTTTAAAAGATTTTTATCTTGCCCATCTTCCAAACAGCTTTAGGCTGCTAACAAACAATTACATTTGGTAGTATTGCATTGGTGTAGCAAATCTCATCCAAATCACGTACACCATGTTATAGCAAGGCTGTTTTGGTTCATAAAGGGCAAAGTGCATTTGGTCTATATGATACATAAACTAGCTCTAACCACTTTCTGTAACTTTACAATGAGAATAGCTGAGACTGAATGCAGGGAAGGGGTGGCTTCAGGAGTTTTTACCCTACCATCTGGGCTCTTGTGAAGGTTATTAATTCTTACTACTTAGATTACATTTTGCATCTTCAAAGCACTTAACAAGCATTAACAAAATCATACTTTGGAACACCCATGGGGGGCAAGCCTTAGCATGTTATTATTAAGTAGACTTCTGGTCTTCTAGAAGTATAACTCTCTAAGGAGCCTGGCCTTTTACCTCCATTTTGTGCTGCAATACTGTTTTAACACATGTCCAAAAGCTTTTGCCATCCTGTATTTCAGTATCTTAGAATTTGTTAAGTCACTCTCGCCAAGCTAGTCAAAATCAATTAAGTTAGACATTTTCTAACACGAAGGGGCAATTTTCCAAGGTTAAATGTCTAAAAGTAACAAATAGTAAAGGAAGATTGGAAGGAAGTGATTTTCTCTACATCTGTATGATTATTCTGTCTTCTTCATAGGTCATCACATAGAAACTCTTCATCTGTCCCAGGAAGATGAATTCTAAGCCTCTTCATCCTGGGACTTTTGCTGGGATCCTTGTGGGGATATTAAAGGATAGAAAGATGGGATATTAAATATTAAAGCGTAAAAGGATGGGATTATAATGGACAGAGAAAGAACAAACAAGAGAGTAGTTTCTGGAGGAGTGGATATGTAATGGGATTTTTTTTTTAAAAAATGCATGCATCTGTTTACTTGTCTCTAAAGCTTCAAATATGGACAATGGATGGAGGAGTTGGGAGTACTATCATGGATGGTGTTTTTCAGCTTCATTTTGGCAATGCTTCTAGCACAGGCATTTAATTTAAATGTCAATTCAACATAAGCTAAATACTTAATTTCCCCTTGATTAATGTAAATGGAATTGAATTAGATATTTACTATATTAATGATCAACTAAATGGACCCTTCTACATTTCTTTACATATTTTCTTCTCTTCCTTTGACAGTTCATCCCTCCTTAGGCTGTAGTGCTGGTGTCAAGGCCAAACACACACACAGACACACAGAGAGGGAGAGTGGGTGAAATTGAAAGGCTATTTCAATTGGTTCTTAACATTTAATTTAAAGTCTGCTCTCATGTTCCTGTGGTACAGGAACAGTTTAAACTATATGCCTGCTAAAATGTAGGAGTGTGTTGCTTCGGTCAAATGATTGTTTCATATCTGTATCTATCTGGAAAGAATAGTATGAGAGATCATTGGGAACACGAGTGAAGGAAGACAAGGTTCAGTTTATTAAGATCCATTCATCACATAGTGGAAGTGTGGTGGAACAGATGAACACAATGAAATTTGCATTCTTTTAGATGTTGCATGAATTGTTTATGAACAAGAATTATTATCAAAAGGTGGTCTTGAAGACAAATTATGGACCAGGAAAGCATAATAGATAGCTGATGGGCTATATCAAATGAAAAGGTCTGCTATTGACATGAGAACACACTGGACCATTCAGCACTGTTTTAATGTTATGTGTAAGCCACCCCAAGATCTTTTGATGTAGAGTGCAGTAGAAATATTTTAACAAATCAATACTAAATAAAATAGCATAAATATTCCTTCTCCATACCTGCTGCTCTGCAGTGATATTTCCTTAAGTTCTGAAACAGTCACCACATCTTTCTTACTTAGGGCCTTTGCAACTGCCAGAAATAGTGCAAATTGAGTCCACTTTAAGGGTTAGAGTTAGTGCTAGGGAATCATGGGATCCCCCCCCCCCCCCCGAGACATTGAGCCTTCTCTGTCAGAGAGCTCTGGTGCCACAATAAAATACAGTTCTCATGATTCCCTAACCCTAACCCTTAAAGTGGACTCAATTTGCACCATTTCTGGCAGTCTGCAAGGGCCCTTAGTGCTCTACTCACCATCACCTGATAAGATGCTTTCATGCACACTGGGTGGCCTGATATTTCTCACACTGCCTGGGATGGCATCCCCTTCCCTTGTTTGTCCAGTAAAATTCTGGGAAACTGGATGGTCAGGGAAGGTGAATCCATTCATAGCTGGCTGTTGAGTTAGGACCTGTCTACACAGACTTAAAAAACAACACTTTTACTCACTTTGCTGTCACCATGAGCTGGGCACACAATGTTCTTGATGATTTGCAAAGAATGTGGATATTTTGGGCACCTGAGGGCTTTAATCTAGTTTTTAAAAGCTTCACCTTTTACTCTGCACATTTCCAGAAAATCTGGATAATCCTATGTACGGCCAGCACTCTAGGGTGGCAATGGTGTGGAGTTGGGCAGGGGGATTTTTTTCGTGGGTGAGATTGGTTAGTTCTGGCAAGTTTGGTATGTGTCACCATTCTTTTTGTACTTCAGTCTATGTATGTATGTATGAATATACAGTGAATGGCTGATTAGGTGGGAACTGGACGGTGGGCAATGAAGAGGGAAAGTGTGCACTCGCTTGCTCCTCGCTTGCTCACTCAGGTAAGGGGAGGAAGAGGGATTGGGTAGACCAATCTATCCCATCGCTGTTGATGTCATGGCTGGACTCGGCTGGGGAGGGGCTGTATCCAATAAAAAGGAGAAAGAAACAGTGCAAAAGCAGGATAACATTATGCAAAATAAATAAAACATATTTCTTCATATTGCTTATATACTTTAATATACTGTTAGAATTTTCAAACCCTGGAAAAGGTTTTGTTTTGTTTTTTGAGTTGGGGAGTACAACACAGAATCTTATGACTAGCATGGTCATCGAGCATTTCTTTTTTTCAAAATGTGTGTGTGGGTGGGTATGTGTGTATTGGGGAACTTGTAAAGTTCCTTTCCTTAGTGATGATCACTCACTGGGGTGTGAAGAGGTAAAGGGTATTGAATGGGGGAGGCACCCAGTCAGAGTGCAAGGTGAGTCATTAGATTGACAGGCAAACAATAATGGCTATTGTTTTATAGGTTTATGCATGCTGAGAAGGAAAAATAAGTGGAGCAGACACAGCCATGTGGCCGAAAATAATGTGAAGGAATGGATATATGGACTGCTCCCTTGCACCAAAGTTAATTCACTAGTGAGGAATGTGTGGTCGGATAAGTTGATCTCATCTCGATGTGTGTGGTGTTGCCAGGTTCACTGTGGGGTCACTGCACACTCGGAAACTGCGATGCAAAGCAAGATTTTTTTTCTATCAGTGTAGACAAGCTCTTAGTGATCTTCCTTTCTTTCTTTTTTATAAGCATGTATCTCAAGGCAAAGTCAATTCCAGGAGCCTTTGTCCTTCTTATAAAGTAATGCTCTTGAACAAAGCTCAGTCAGTGAAAAGAACTGAGAATATTCCTGAAAGGGCACCTTGTTGGAGAAAATGAAGAACCAGGTTTCTGACAAGAAGTTTGCCTCCCACTACAGAGTGATGGGGACCAACTAATTAAAATCAATTATATTATGAATTAAATTGAAAATTTGATAATACAAAGGGGGAATCTAATTAAACCTGATTCTTTTTTTTTTAACACAAGTGAGGAGGAGAGTCTGTTTTAAATTTATTGGAGGAAATGTTAAATATACATGTAAATAACAAACAAATGGTTGTAAGTAAGCATCTATCCAAATTTCAATTCATAGAAAAGGTGAAGGTGCATGGTGAAATCAATTGGCTTGATTTGCAGGTTCATTTGTGAAGACTAATAACAACTCTCATTTTGACTTAATTCTGTTAGAAAAATAATTTTCCATCTGGGCATAAGTGGTTCCATTAACAAAAAGTGAATTTAAAAGGAGGCTAGATCAAGCTGAAATACCAAGAGAGACAGAGAGAGAGAGAAAAGAAAAAAAAAAGAAAAAGGTTTAAATATTTCCAAGTTACTAAGGTTGTAAAAGAAAGTATTTATTCAGACAAGAAATTTTCCTTCCCTCCCCACAAAAAGGTGTCAAATCTTAAATCTTCCTAAGATAAAGTCCACTTTCTATGGCTGCATCCACACTGCAGAAATAATTTGGTTTGACATTGCTTTAAACTGCCATGGCTCAAAGCTATGGAATTATGAGAATGGTAGTTTGTTCTGGCACCAGAGCATTGAGCCATGGAAATTAAAATGGTGTCGAACCAGATTATTTCTGCAGTGTGGATGCAGCCCATGATAGGGATGGAAACTGCATGGCTTGTGAGTTGCATACAGCTCTTGTTCCCTCAGATTCCTCAAAACCTTGAAAACAGTAAAATAACTCAATAATAATAATAATAATAATAATAATAATGTGTAGAGGGTGCAATTTCCCCCTCATTGCTGTTTCTCTCCATCTTGAAACAGCCCAAGTTTTAAAAGTGCCTAGAAGTGACCAACATGACACTAGTTGGGAAATCATAGGCTTGTCATTGCAGTTAATTACTATCATGTTGATTTTGACTTATGGCAACCCTATGAATGAGAGACTTGCAAGTCACCCTGTTTTCAACATTTCTGCTCAGATGTTGCCAACTCAGGGTCATGGTTTCCATGGTTTATCCATCTGTAATGCAGACTACCTCTTTTCCCATTGCTGTCTACCTTATCAAACGTTATTGTATTTTATAGTGAATCATGTCTATTGGCTTCATCCTATGATGGATGAAAGATAGATCTTGAAGACATCCTGATATTAACAGCCCAGCTAAACTGTTGCAACCTCAGAACCATGGATTCTTTAATTGAATCTATCTATTTATAACATGGTTTTCCTATTGTCCCACTGTCTTCCACATTACCAAGCATTATTGCTTTTTCCAATGAGGTAGGTCTTCAATAGGTTTGTGGCCCACATAAAAATTCTAAAATTGACCAGCAGCTCCCTGCCCTCACCAACCTATTCTAGTCTTAGAGTCTAACTTCACATTGAGAATGTTTTTTGGGCACTCCTGGAGTAAAATCATGGGTAGGATTATTTTATTTTACTTTTGGTAAAGCTGCTTGTACAGTAATGTAACATGAATTGAAATGGAAATTTAAAGCCTTTCTTGTTGTGCGCCTTCAAGTATTTTCCAACTTATGGCGACCCTCTCATGGGGTTTTCTTGCAAGATTTGTTCAGGGGAGGTTTACCATTGCCTTCCCCTGAGGCTGAGAGTATATGACTTGCCCAAGGTCACCCAGTGGGTTTCATGGCTGAGCTGGCAATCTTACTTAATGTGAGATTCTGATGTAAATGCAATCAAATTAGATTTTAGCACACCAACAAGTAACTTAATGTGTTAAGTCTTTCCTATTTTTTCCATCTCTGCTACTACATCAGCTGTAAGCTAAAATAAGAACTTGTCTGCACAGTCCAAATGTCCCATTTCCCACCCCTGTTCTGTTCAGACAACACATGTTCAAAATGCCAATTTTGTGTGAGCAGTCCAGATGACATCTGTCACATTCGGCACCAGAACTGGGTTATAACAGCCTTAAAATATTTTTTTTAAAAATGTACCTGTTACTCTGGAACATCTGGGAGGATCCAGAGCCCTCTGTTCCTGTAGCATGACAGTTGTCTTTATGGGTGTCTTGCTGGGCCTCTTGATATGTCTGCTGCCATTGTGGGTCATTCGCTCTAAGGTCAGAAAAAGATGCCCTGCCTTGTGCTCAATGCTGGGTGCCTCCTTCTGACTTCAGAAGCAAGTGGCCTGCAGTGGTAGCAGACATACTGAGTGGCTCAGAGGGATGCCCAAGTAGGCAGCCACTGTGGTGTGGGAAGAGAGGGCAAGATAACAGGGACAATTGCCCCCAAGTATCCTGAGCTGTGCAGACAAGATCCAAGACAGAAGCTCATCATCCATTGTATGAGTATTAACTTTCAGAAGGAGAAACGGGAGCTTTAACACGAGAAGGAAGCCAAAAAAGTATTCCAAAGAGGACCAGCAATGTGCAAGGCATGGCAGTAGGAATAGTGAGCAAACTTGCTAGAGAGAGATGAAGCTCTGTGTGTGTGTGTTTGCATGTATGAGAGAGAAAGGGTGAAGGACTTTCAGAAGAAGAGGAACTAATAAGCTTATTGCATGGCATTACAAGAATGGGAAGAGAATGGAACGGCATTTTACTGGATGGGAGAACGCCACCGATGCCACCGGGAGTCCGAAGGCATTCAAAATCATCCTTCAAAAATTGGCTGCCATGAACGGCTGGGAAACGCCTTGGGGACTCCTGGCGGCATTGGTCATGTTCTCCTGTCCAGTAAAATGTGTTTTTGCTCTGTTCCGTTCCATTCCGTTCCCGTTCCTTAAGTATCGTGCAATAAGCTTATAAGTGTGGGTTACAGATAATCAAACACTGTATATAGAGTGATATATAGGGTGGGAAATTGTCTTGCTATCTAAGAAATATAAATTCTTGACCTTTATTTCTAAATTTGCTCCTATACCCATAAATTTGCCCCTGTACATTTTATGCAACTATGCTCCCCATCTTCTTTATTTAGTGGTACCTGGCCTTCGTAGGCGTTTCCTTTGCACCATAATGCACTGCATTTGAGGGGAGGAGGAATGCAGACACAACTTGCTTACATTTCCAAAGTACTGTAATAAGTGGGAATGAAGTTGCAGAATCAGTTCAATGAAAAACAGTTTCTAATTTCTTTCTAAAGCTACATTTCAAGGCATTTTAAGAGGCATGTTGACAGGAATCTTTCAAGTTTTATGCCATTCTCTTTTAAACACTCTACAATATTAGAAGACTGACCAAGTAGACAGCATGCCGGTTGCTAAGGATATGTGGAAGCATGCTTAAGAGAAAAGATGGAGTAGATTACTTGCAAAAATTAATTGAAGAGGTAGTCACATTCCATGCTTTTGGGCAGCTTTCTCCAAATTGGTATTTTCTAGATGTGTGAGACTACAAACTCCACCCACCCCCCAGCAAGCAACCAAATTGTGAGATTTATATACATCCCACATATCTCAAAAGTGCCAGGTTGGATAGTGCTGTCCCAAAGCATGGGATTTAATAAGATGTGCTAGGTTGAGAAAGGCACTTCTCAAAGAGTGCTTCTGAAGGTGCCAACAGTTTCATTCAAAGTACTATGTGCTATTTCTCTGATAGTCTCATGGTTTCTATGATTAATGGTAGAATTAACATAGGGGGGTTACAGACTTCCAGAAATGATGCAAATTAAGTCCACTTTAAGGGTTAGGGTTAGTGCTAGGGAATCATGGGAATTGTTTTTCCCCCCTGAGACATTGAGCCTTCTCTGCCAGAGAGCTCTGGTGCCACAATAAAATACAGTTCCCATGATTCCCTAAACCTAACCCTAAAAGTGGACTCAAGTTGCACTATTTCTGGTAGTCTGCAACATAGTGACAATTTCATATGTTAAAAAAGAACAACAATCCTCAACCAACACAAACATAAACAGATTAGATTTTTGAGCTCATGGATGGTGAACATAACATGTTCAGCCTCTCCTACTAATATTCCAAGCTCTGCCCAAAAGCATGAAGCAGCCAGGGTTTCATTTGGTTTGTCACTTTTCCACATTTGTCCAATGCATGTGCTATTACTGTGCAAAAGGAACAGTACTATAGGGATGGTCTTCATTCTGAGTCTGGTCCTGTGAGTTGGGTCCAAAACACAATGACAAATCCAATTGGCCAGTTTCCTTCATGCAATGATTGACAACTTTTCCTTTAGTGTAATTTGTGCCCTAAGGGATATTCATAGGAATGATTTATAAGCTATGTGCTGAGCAAACACTGAAACTACTGGCAGTATTTCATTACACAATAATTGAAATAGACAAAGAGGGGGAAATCCCAGAATGCAACAAGAAGCCATCTAATGGACTTTGCCAAAAATTATCATATTATAAGAGAACTGGGTCCAAAGGTTACTATTCAGAGCAATCTGTCATCTTGTGTGGACATGCCTGGGAAGAAAAGTTTAATAGATCATCATAGCCTGAGCTGCTGCTAAGGTTAGTTCATGTCAAAGGGTGGACCACCAACTCATCCAGCCCTAAAAAGGAAATATTGTATAACAGCATAATGACAGCCCCCTCCAAAGTTTATACCCCATATTTTAAAAACTGCTCAAGAGAGTCTCTCATGAGGTTCTTCTGGGTTTAATTTTTGCAGTCATTACAAGGCTGTTAGCATATCCATGTAGAGCAGACACTTAATGTCTCAGACAGCTCGAGTGAAGGAAAACAGAATGAAAGCAGTTCTGTCCATCACTTTCCAGTCTGTTGAAGACAGCTGGTTATTATTATCACTTATTATTTACTATTTAAACCCACCATTTTAACAATAACAACAAAGTCTAACAAGGCTTCAGGGAAGAGGGAAAAAAAGAGTCAGAAATGGTCTTCACAGATGTAGCAACCTTTCCGAGTTTAGGTGCATGTTTTTCAACAAATCCTATTACTTTCCTTCCTGCTACTTCACCTGCTGGATTAAGGCTATGAAGCTGACCACAGATTTCCTAAATGGAAATACATGGCTCACTTAGCCTTTAAACCACATAAATACCTAAGAGAGATTTCTATAATTCCAGCATTCATCATGAAAGTACTCCTCAGGTGGCAGTGCATTATTTAGATTTTGATTGGTGTTTTCATCTCATGGGAAAGAAAGTATTCAAAGACCAGGGAGAAAGATAGTAATGTGCTTATATTTCTTCCGTAATGGTGAGAAAAGACCTAGAAGCAAATAGGAATTTTGTTTACTTAAAAGTGAAATGACCAGGAACCTGAATCAGAGTTTTTGAAATGTACAGCTGTGTAAAGCAAGGCTATGAAATATGAGGCTCTCAGATGCTGTGGGACTACAACTTCCATTAGCCCCAGCCAGCATAGCTCAGGATGAGAAATGATGGGAACTGTCATCTAACAATTTCTGGAAGTCTACACATTGTCTACCCTTGACTTAAACATTAAAAGAATAATTTATTTATCACAGTGTGAGAAATAACTCAGTTTTATCACTGTTTTCGTATTATAGGTCCACAGCATTCCTAACTGCCCTTCTGTATAAATATATAGATTTCAAGCTTTAGCCAGCTGTCATGCTGGATTTATTTTCTACCAATATTTATTCTTGGTTGAATCTCAATTCTGAAAAATGTATTAGGTGCATTAAAGTTATGATAGTAAAAACAAAACAAAAAAGGGTGGGGGGGGGGGAGAGAGAAGAGAGCAATGTTCCAGTCCCTGACATGAATGGTATATATTTTTTTACAAATAAATTTAATATTTAGACTGATCCAGCAGGCCACTTTGTATGATGGACTTCACATTTTTGATGGCTTGATTCACCTAGTTATAGATTTGTAATGCTTTAAGATGGCAATCCAATACACATATTAATGGATGTAAGACTTACTGTACCCAGTGGCTCCTATTTCAGCGTAAAACATGTATGAGGTTGAATTGAAAGGTATTACCATGGTAGTCTGGAAAATCAGTATTCAAAGGGATCTTGTAGCACCTTTGAGATTAACTGAAAGAAAGAGGTTAGTAGCATGAGCTTTCATATAAGCTTATCGCATGCCACTTAAAAGAATGGGAACGGAATGAAACAGAGCAAAAACGCATTTTACTGCACGGGAGAATGCCACCGATTCCCCCGGGAGTTCCCAAGGCATTCTCCAGTCATTTCTGGCAGCCGATTTTGAAGAACGATTTTGAACTGTCCTTCAAAAATCAGCTGCCAGGAATGGCTGGGGAATGCCTTGGGGACTCCTGGCAGCATTGGTGTTCTCCCGTGCACTAAAATGCATTTTTGCTCCATTCTGTTCCGTTCCGTTCCCATTCTTTAAATGCCGTGTGATAAGCTTAATAGTCTTCAGCCTACTTCCTCAGATGCATGTTTTGAGATGAAAAGCTCCACTCTAAACATGCATCTGAGGAGGTAGGCTGAAGTCTACAAAGGCTTATGCTACCAGCTTCTTAGGAGATTAACACACATACAAAAAGACCCACCTTACCTCTTCTGACTTTAAAAAATGGCCACTGGAGCACGTTTTGGGACTCTCATTGGAGCAGGGATGTACTCAGAAGCTGAATTAAGCTGGAAAAGACATGCAATAAGACCCAGCTTCAGCCCGAATTGGGCTCCAGTTCGGAAGAGGTAAGCTGGGTCTTTTTGTATGTGTGATAACACTACAAGATCCCTTTGCATACTGTTGTATAGGGTTGTGCTATAAGAGATAGAACACATATTAAATACTACACTGCTAGAAGCCTGGAATTGCTAAAGTTCAGATTGCTTGGGACCACCTTCTACTGGTCCATCAGCAGCAGCCTTTCCTGTACATGGGAATAACCTGGCCAGCTCCGAATTTGACTATTGGTAAGATATTGTTTGAAGATGATTTGGAAGCTGCAACTAGTGTAAAGTGTAACAGCTAGATTGCTGACAGGAGTCCCTTTTAGACATCATATCACACTATTCCTAAAGGAATTGCATAGGCTGCTGATATGCATCCAGCCTAAATTCAACATGTTTGTGATGACATTTAAAGCCCTAAATGGTTTGGACTTAAGGAAGTGCCTTTTCCTATGTACTGATTTCTGCTGAGGGACCCTCCATTGTGTCCCACAGTTGGGGTAATACAATGTGGGAGCATGTGGGAGAGGGCCTTCTCAGCTGTGGTGCCCAAATTGATGAATGCCTTCTGCTTGGAGGCCCAATTGGCACCAACACCATCTTCTTTTTGGTGCCAAGTAAAAGCATAGTTTTTTTTTATTAAAGTATTTGTGGCTGAATTAATATATTCCAAAGTGCATATTTTTTTTTTAAAAATAACTTTTTAAAGCTGCTTTAATTTATTACATTGTTTAATATGCTTTTAGTGTGCCATTTAACTGAATTTATCTATACACAGCCATGAGATCGGATATAGGGTGGGATGTAAATGTTTTAGTACAAGTAATAACAAAAACCCAGAGAAGCTGGGTGAGGATGGATTGTTTACATAAATTTAAATCTATTTAGAGAAATTGTTTAAATAGATTCAAATGAGGGGAGGCAATCACGTGGTCTTCCAAATGATGTCCCGCCATTCCTCACTGGCTAGGTGTTCTGGGACAACAGTCCAACAACAGCCAGAATCCTGTATTACAGTTGCAAATGCATAACCGGGAGTTAAACACTGACTGTTATGTGTTCATGATTCCTATGTAGCTCCTTGTTTAGGAGCTATGTAGGGACTGTGAAAGTCCCCTATCTGCATTTATTGGGAAGCAGCTGATGCAGTTGATGGGGATCTGATCCCCTGTTGTTCAGGAAGCAGCTGGCTGCCATCCCCCCCCCCCCCCCATGAGCGATCTCTGGTGCAAGGAGAAATTGTGACAGGAGTCTTGCTTTTGCTTCTTGCACCAGATGTTACTCATGGAAGGCAATGAAAACAGCAGCCCTCCACTCCCACCAATTTCTGCTGCCTGGTAAATAGGGATGGGTTTTTTGGCTGGAATTCACTACATAGCACCATAGTTGTGTTGCAACATAGTACATAATTGTACTTACCGGATTCCGGCCATCATATGCAGGGATACATAAATCACCATTCCTGATGTGAATCAAGTTTCCTATTTTGAATTCATCTATTTCAGGGGTAGGCAACCTTTCCCCTTTAAGGGCCGAGGGACTTCAGCTCCCAGAAGCCTCAGCCATGTTGGCCAATAGTCCCATGTTGGCCAATAGCTCCTGGGATTCTGGGAGCTGAAGTCCCTCGGCCCTTAAAGGGGAAAGGTTGCCTACCCCTGATCTATTTCCTGAATGAGTATGCACTTTTAAGAGCTGCTATAAGGTAGATAGTTATATAATTCTGTTAAAAACCTCCCCCCACACAAAGAGTCCACCACTTTCTGAGGCAGTCCATTCTACTGTCAAACAGCCCATACCACCATCATATTGTTGCTAATGTTTAGCAGGAATGTGTGAATGAGGGGGGGGGGTGCGCACAGCTTCCTAGCTTTCCTTCTCATGGAAGTGGCAGTAGGAACAACAATGAAGAGGATGAAGAAAAAGATTTTTATTCCTTGCTTTCTATTGTGATGTCAAGGGATATAAGACTTCATTTATTTCAGTCTTGCATTCAGGGACAAAAAATCCCCCCCCTTTCCCTTTTAAAATTTTAATTATACATTTTATTAAACATAGAACTAATATAAACACAATACATCCAATAACCAAAATGTTGAAATCAAATTATCATGTAGCATCTATTTCCTTTCTCCCTCCCCTCCCCCTCCACTTTAAAAAGAATACAAACATATAAACAATCCATAACAAATAAAAACAAAACAACACAAGACTTCCTGCCTATTCTTTAATAGGTTTCTTAACTGTAATAGCTCTTTACCTCTCCTCTGTTAATCTTCTATTTTTCATTTTAGTAAAAAATATTTACCAATTTACTATCCCACATTCCTTCATTATCGCTTTAATGCAAATATTAATAACAATATTAGTATTAATACTATTAACCATAATAGTGAATCCTAACTTACCTAACTGTAAAATCCACTGACACTAATATCTCCTTTCAGTTTTTTAATATAGCCTATAAATGGTGGCCACTTATCTATAAAAACAAAGTTTGTTCTTTTCTCACTAAACTCATTAATCTATCTAATTGAGCCATTTCCATCACTTTCTCTAACCATTCCATACATGTTGGGATTTTATTGGTTTCCCATTTTCTTGCCAGCACTAGCCTCATTTTCATTAAAGGTGAGAAGCAAATATTTGCCAGAATCCTGTATCATCTTTAACTTAACATACCTTTTACTTTTACTACGTTAAACAGTAGAGGCACTAGGAAACCTTCAGTGTACACTGCAGTATTAAATGCACCACATTAGGCAATTTGCTGGCTCTCCTGCATAGACTGCATATAAGTGTTACAAAACTGCCCAATTCTAATTCTTGCACAGATAAGTGCACTTATGGAAACATAACTCTGATAAAGGATTCTAGCCATTTTTTATACCTCTAGTGTTGACTAACAGAATGATGGGCTCAGGAGACTGTGTAAGAGTGATAGTTTGGAAGAAGGAAAGGAAGCAGCTGGACATTGACAATTGGGTATAAAATGTTTTATGGACGTTATCACATGGGGGCAAATCTGCTGGTTAATCCACACAAAACCCAAACAGAAACTGAATTAGTGCCCCGTGTTTTCACACGACGTCGCACAGAAACTGGACAGAAAGTGGACAGAAACTGGTGTTAACCGAGATCTCTTGAAATTCGGTTGTTTGGAGGAAATGCAAATGCGCAATTAAGGTAAATTTGCCGTAATGTGAAAAGCAAATGCGCATTTGGAAGCATTTCCTCGCATTTTCCCATGGTTCCGCGGGGTCCTGGAGGCAGCGTAAGTGTCTCCTTCCTCCTCAGCAGACTGCTAATTGAGCCGTCTTGGGGGCAGGGAAGGGGAGGGGCAGCTGCACGATCGGCGCCCCAACCCCTTCCCCAGGTCATCCTCGGAGCCTCTGCACGTCCGGTGCTCCAAGGAGGACCTCCCGCCACAGCATTTGCAAGCGCTGCGGCTGAGGAGTCGGTGAAGGTGCGCCGCAGCCTTTTTCGGCGCACCTTCGGCGACTCTTCTCCCACAGCATGTGCAAACGCTGCGGCAGGAGGTCCTCCTCGGAGCGCTGGCCATGCGGAGGGCTGGCTGCTCCGAGGATGACCTGGGGAAGGGGTAACAGCCACGGCGAGTGACAGCCGCGGCGAGCATAGTGCGCATGTGCTAGAAGATCATTTCTAGCACATGCACGGGATTTTTTCACTTGTGTGTGAACGTTAAATGCGGTTTCAGTGGGAGCTTCCCTTAATTGTGCAATTAAGGTAATTAAGTGTGAAAAACATTTGCAGAATCAAGGTTTATTTTCGGTTTATTTTCGGAATTTGTCATTTCCAGTTTATTATCGCTTTGTGGCCCACGTGTGATAACGTCCTATGAAAATAACACAAAACCATTCCTATGAAAATGAATCACAGAATCATAGAGTTGGAAGGGGCTTCATGGGCCACTGGGTCCAACCCTCTGCTCAGTGCATGGTCTCCAGCTAGAGCATCCCCAGAAGGTAGCTGCCCAGCCTCTTTCTGAAGACATCCACCACCTGTCTAGACAATTGGTTCCATTGCCAAATTGCTCTAAATGTCGCGCCACCATTAAGGCAATGGGACTTGGGGTCCTGCATTGCATCTGTGGTGTGTGTGTGTGGGTCCGGAATGGATTCCCCAGGGATGCCAAGGTCTGACTGTACTACTGAGCCATGTATTCCCCCATTCTATATGTGTGCATTTGGTTTTCTGGCCTAAATGTAGAATTTTATGTTTGTCTCTATTGAATTTCATTTTATTAATTTCAGTTCAATTTTCTAGTTTACCTAGATCTTTCTTAATTCAGTTTCTATCTTCCAATATGTTAGCTACCCCTCCAAGTTTTGTGCCATCTGAAAACCTGTTAAGGATTCCCTCCACCTTGTCATCTAAGTCATTGATAATGTTGATAAAACAGTGAGTCTGCTGCATACACAGGCTTGCCATCCATGTACTCAAGCTCACATGGACAGCAAGCCCCTGGTATTAAAATGGCACATGTGGCATGCTTTAAGTGGCATGCACCCATAGCAAACAATGGGACTTGTGGTCCCACGTTTTTCCCCATATGCGTGTGTGTGTGTGTCCGGAACGGATCTCCTGCATATACAAAGGGTCCACTATAATGTTGAAGAATAATGGTCCTAGGACATAACTGTGAGGCACTCCACTTGAGACCTCCTTCCAATTTGAAGGGCAACCATTGATAATTACTCCTTGAAGATGATTTTCCAACCAATTATCCATCTGATGAATCCATCTGATTGTGTGCCCATCTGTTCCACATTTAATCAGTTTTTAATCAAAGTGTTATGAGCACCTTATCTAATGCTTTGCTGAAATCCCAATAAATGGCAACCACAAGTATTCCCACCATCTACTATCCATTGTTGTCTGCTGCAGTGTATTTGTAATGTTTTGGGCTTTTTGCCTGAAAGCCTCACAACTACACCTGTAGCAAGTGTAAATTGGTAGCTTTCTTGGAAGAGAAGGGTCAGTGCACTACAACTACATGTTGAGTCCCTTCATTGCATCAGAGAACATGAGGACTTCCAGGATAGAACATAGGGAGAATTGATCCCGCAGAACTAACAAGAAGAAACTGCCAAGGAAAATGAAGAGGCCTGTATCAATGAGAAAATACCCTGGAGGGCAGTCACTGTCAGGAGCAGATCACACAGAAGGTATTCAGAACTTCTTCAACTAAGTAATCTCTTCTGACATCTTCATGAGGATAGCAGCAGTGAAGATGCCCAAACAGGAACCCAGCAACAAGGGATACCACATGTCGAGGAAGGAGCCAAGGTAACTATCAACCATAACAAAAGAAAGGAAAGGTGCTGGTGATAACAGTTTAACAATAATGACAAAATAATAATCAGCATGACATTGAAGATTTTAGTGAGGAGAAGAAGAGGGCCCCTGTATGTTATTTTCCCCAATTCTTGATCTACCTCTTGAGGGCCCTGTGCCCTTCTCTAAGACAGGAAGCTGTTCATATAATTGCCAAAATCTGGACTGTGACTTCCACACCTAGAGTTTGCTGGATGCAGTCCCATAGCTTGACCCATTAATTTGTTCCTCCTACATCCCCCTTTCCCTCACACATCTATCAACTTAGAATCATAGAGTTGGAAGAGACTTCAAGCGACATCCAGTCCAACCCCCTGCCATGCAGGAATACATAATCAAAGTGCCCCTGACAGATGGTCATCCAGCTTCTGTTTAAAAACTTGGAAAGAAAGAGACTCCACCACACTCTGAGGGAGTATGTCAAACAGCTGCTACTGTCAGGAAGTTCTTCCTAATGTTGAGGTGGATTCCCCCCTCCCCCTAAACTTGCTATAATTAATGGAGCCAAACCCATTGTACCCCAGGGAAGGTAATAATAAGCCAACCACTATGTATCAATCCTGTCAATATGACAAAATTCCTTCCTGGACCTCAATGCAATAAGCAGTTACAGCCTGAAGTGGATGTCGGAGTGAGAATGTGTCATGATGCATACTTGGCCTGAGTGAGTCTGAACTTATGTGGTTGACCTTTAAATGGGCTTGGCTCAGCCTTAAAAATCTCAAGATGCCCCAAACTTCATCTTGCAAGATTACCCACACCACATCTCATGGGACACAAAGAATGTATGCTGTAAGAGTACTATGATTAATTATACAAATTGGAAAGTTAGTGTTAAGAAGAGTGAATACAATAACATATTGGGTTGTTACAAATAAAATAAAACAATTCTGAGATAATTCCTCCCAGAACAGGAGACACTGGAATCTTTTTACATGTGTACATCATGAAAGGCATTATGAGGAACTGCAGAAATAAGCAAACTGGCAACTGTCAGATTTTCCATAAAGTTTAAGTACTGCATAATATGGCAACATGGTTCACATTAACTGCTTTTTACAGCCTATTGTGGAATGATGAGCTTCAACAGAGTCCTTACAAAAATAAATCCTCTCAATTAACACAAAACAGGTGAATATCACACATCTTTAGCAAAAAAAGCTGTCATCTTTAAGTACTTTCTTTGAGAGTGTGATCCTAATTTGACCACCTTTTTCTCTGCAAACATCTCTTTTTAGGTGCAAAGTGAAATATTTATGAGGCTCACTAGGGATTGTTCCCTTTTTGGAGTCTTTTACTGCCTCTAGGGAATGCACATCTGTCTTGTTCCTGCAAAAGGCACTTGTCCAATTAATGTTTGAGCAACAATAAAAGAGTGCCTATTCAATATTCTAATTGACATCCTGTGTGTGTGTGTAACATGCATTGCTGAAACCATGATTTGCAATCTGAAGACGCTTCTGTCTGTAGTTTGTAATTCTTAATCTGAAAGGGTTGATGATTCCTCCTTATTGTGAACCAAAATTGGTATAAAGATGATGGTGGAACGTTTCATACATTTCCCAATTCATGCCAAGGTCAATGCTCTTGTAAAGGGCACAGTATGGGGCTTGCTCCAAATTATGCAAGCAAAATATGGAATCTCTTTGAGTGCTTCACAAGAAAACAGTCATCCATTAAGAATTAAAACATCTTAACAGCGTTATAGTCATTTGGTAGCCTAGCAATATGTGCACCCTTTAATGGTGCCAAGAATCTAGATTTCCTTCCTGTCTTATTGATTCTGTGTAAAGCAACTGGGCAGTTGGAAAGCTAGGCATTATAAGAAAGTGGGAGCACCCCATGTTTGAGGGGAACCCCCCACCTCCAATCAACCTGCAATTGTCAATCTAATGGTTCCCATACTTAAGCATTACACCAGACATGTGAAAGATGGATGGTTTACTGACTGGCTTTGTGAAGTGAGCAATACTATCATCAGTGCTTGTCTTTGTAATCAGGCCAGTCAGCCCTCACTGAAAGTAAAGAATATTAAATTGAAGCTAAACTTTTGCATTTCTTCTCATCTAAGATAGTTCCATGTTTTATTATAACTTCCACAAAGTTTGTTTTGAGCTATCAAGGAGGGACAGAAGAAGAAGGGGGAAAACCTCCCACAAATTCAATTTTTCTGTCATGTTTTGTCATTCAGACAGTCTGCCTGGGAGATCTATCAGGGAGGGATTAATTATTAACCAAAGGATACAAAAAGTTCAGCTCCAGCTTTTAAAAAAGGACCTCCTATAAAAAACTTTCTCCTATCTTATTAATTGTTCTTTGGCTGGCTATTTCATCTCAGAATATGAATGACTATTTCCAGGAAAAGCTTAGTGATATATATATATATATATATATATATATATATAATATGTTTCATTCTTTTGTATCACAGTCTCTTTGATTGTTTTGGCAGCACAGTCTCAGGGCTGTTACAGACTCATTGCCAACATAGTCAGCTTAGCAAACGAGCCTTGGTTTCCAAAAGCCCTATTCTTAAGACATCTTCATAGATTGAGTTGGTGTTAATTAAAATGATTAATCCCCTCCGGAGAATAAATAACCTTACAAATGCTCAGCGCAGCTGTTTGTTCTCAATTATCCCCTTTCTTACAAATCAGATTTCTTTTTCTTTTTCTTTTTAAGATCTGGCTGTCCTATAGTGCATGCCAGAAATTGTATGCACAAACAAAACCCTGAATACAGAAAGTGATCCATTTCAGCCACAAATATCTCTACTGAATTTAATTGTGCTGAGTTTTAAGGGATGTATTAATGATGATCCACACAATAAGGTGCAGGGACCAATGCATAATATGAGTGCCACTCATATTGGTAGGAGGCATTTGTGGAACGTTTGGACTGGGGCAGAACTATCTGTGGGTTTAAATACATGTGTATTTAAACCACTGGCTTGCAGAACAATGAAACAGATCCTGGAAAATACCACACACTCCAACTATTCTTATTTGGCAGGAACAGCTCTAATTTATCCTCTGTTGCCCCAGTTTCTCAGCTGCTTTTAAAATGTCCCAATTCCTCTATCCACTCCCTAAATTTTGTTTTGTCCTCAGCTTACTTCAGTTGCTGCAAACTGAGATGAAAGTGACAAAGTAGTTTGCACTTAATTAAATCAGCAAGAAGGAGTGGAGAGGAACAGTGGAGTTTTGTCCTTCTCAGTAGACTTGGGCAAAAGCAAATGGCTGCCACTTCTTCTAGCTTGTGTTCTTTTCCCCTGCATTAATAAGTGTTGCCATCTTGGGCACACTGTGTTGTTGCTTGGCTACAATGCAGAATATTATAATTAGTGTATCAGTGGAGTACTTGTTAGCTCTGTGCATAGGGAGGTGTAGGTGGTCCTCCTTGAGTAAACCCCACCCCCACCTAGAAAACCCTATGAGGAGACATTGAAAGTGTCACACAGACAGGACAAGAGCACTAACAGAGAGATAGATAGAAACTAAAGGAAAACACACTTGCAAGAGCAGCTAAAGGCAGCCAAAATGATGAAGCAAGCAAGAAACACTCTCAGAAAGACAAACCCCACCAGAAGCACCACCACACATAAAATAGGGACATAGAATGTGAGAAGCATGAGCCAAGGGAAGCTAGACAGAATGAAAATGGAAATGCAATGCGAACATAGCAGTACTGGGGGTGAGTGAGTTAAAATGGACAGGAATGGGCCATTTTGAATCAGACAACCACACAGTGTTCTATCCGAGCAATGAAAAGACAAGAAGAAATGGAGTGGCTTTCATACTAAGAAAAGATGTGGCAAAAGCAGTCAGAGGATACAATGCAAAATCAGACTGAATCATCTCAATAAGGCTCCAAGGGAAACCTATGAATATCTCCATAGTTCAAAGGAGTACAGGAACAAATTGACAACACAACAACACAGGATGTCAAGCTGATCGTTGGAGATTGGAACACAAAGGTTGGAAGTAAGGAAGAATCAAAAACTGTAGACAGGTTTGGACTAGGCAAAAGGAATGAAGCAGGTGAACATCTGATAGATTTTTGTGAAGCCAACAACCTATTCATTGCAAACACATTTTTCATATAGCCAGAGAAAAGATTATACATATGGACATCACTAGATGGCCAACACAAAAACCAAACAGATTACATAATTGGAAGTAAAAGATGGTGAAGCTCCACACTGGTGGCCAAGACTAGACCAGGTGTTGTTTGTGGCACAGATCAGAACTACTCATTTCAAAAATAAAAGTAAAACTCAAGAAGACAGCAAAACCAGTCATCATACTAAAACATGATTTAAACAATATTTCCACAAAATTCATTGACCATGAATTTTTGCAATACTAAGTATAATAGATCGTGAACCGGAAGAGTTTTGGTCTGAAGCCAGGGACATAATAAAAGAAGAATGTATAAAGATACTTCTAACAGACAAAAGGAAAGTGAAGAAACCATGGATGACAGATAAAATGCTATAAGCGATAATTGAAAGAAGAGAAACAAAACAAAAAGGAGATAGGAACAAACTAAGAAACATGAACGCAACAGTACAACAGCTAGTACACAAAGATAAGGAAAATTACTACAACAACAAATGTAGAGAAATAGAAGATGACAACAAGGGAAGAATGAGAGACCTATTCCACAAGATTCAAGAAATCAAGAGAAAGTTCAAACCAAGGACAATAAAAATAACATAATGCAAGACCAGGAAGGAATAAAAAGACATTGGATGCAATACACAGAAGAACTATACAAAAGAGATGACAAAATGAAGGACACATGGAGTGAAGAGCCATATGAAGATGAACCTCAAATTCTAAAAACTGAGCTGGAAGCTGCAATAAAAGAAATGGCAAAAAATAAGACTCCAGGAACAGATAATATAGCTGTTGCAATCCACATTGACAGAGTCAACTCTAGTGCTAACCAACATATGTCAACAGATATGGAAAACAAAATGATGGCCAACAGATTGGAAGTGATCAATATACATCCCCATCCACAAAAAAGGAGACACGAGAGACTGCAGCAACTATAGGACTAATCTCCCACGCAAGCAAAATTATGCTCAAAATACTGCAACATTGACTTCAACGACACATGGAGAGAGAAATCCCAGAGGTCCAAGCACGGTTCAGGAAAGGTGGAGGTACCGGGATCACATTGCAAATATACGATGGAAGGGAGTTCCAAAAGAAAATCAGCATGTGCTTTATAGACTATAGTAAAGCCTTTGACTGCATAGATCATGAAAGGCTATAGAATGCCGTTAAAGACATGGGACTGCCAACACATCTGTTAGTCCTGATGAGAAATCTGTACTCAGGACAAGAGGCCACTGTCAGAACAGAATACAGAGAAACAGAATGGTTCTCAATTGGCAAAGGAGTCAGACAAGGCTGCATCCTATCGCCCTACCTATTCAACTTATATGCAAAACATATTGTAAGGAAAGCAGGCTTGGACTTGGAAGAGGGAAGAGTGAAAATAGGAGGAAGAAATGTCAACAATCTGAGATATGCTGACAACACCATAATATTAGCAGAAAACCTCATTGACCTAGAACACATACTAAGGAAGATCAAAGAAGAAAGTGCCAAGGCAGGCTTACTGTTGAACATAAAGACAACAAAAATAATGACCACAGAGAACTTACACACATTCAGACTAGACAATGAGGAAATAGAAATAGTAAAAGAGTTCTCATATTTGGGATCAAACATTGATCGGAATGGGGATTTCAGCCAGGAAATCAGGAGAAGATTAAGAATGGGGAGGGTGGCTATGAAAGAACTAGAAAAGATCCCAAAAAGCAAAGACATACAACTCAGCACAAAAGTCAGAATCATACAAGCCATTGTATTCTCTATTACCATGTATGGATGTGATAGCTGGACAGTCAAGAAAGAAGATAGGAGGAAAATCAACTCATTTGAGATGTGGTGCTGGAGAAGAGTGCTGAGGATCCCATGGACAGCCAAAAGGACAAACAAGTAGGTTCTAGAGAAGATCAAGCCAGTGATATCCCTAGAAGCCAAGATGACAAGACTTAGACTGTCATACTTTGGACACATCATGAGAAGGCATGAATCATTAGAAAAAGACAATAATTTAGGAAAGGTGGAGGGAAGTAGAAAGAGAGGAAGGCCACATGCTAGATGGATGGATTTTATTAAAGAGACCATGAATATGAGTTTGCAGGAGCTGGGCAGAGCAGTAGAGGACAGGGGGGCCTGGAGATGTCTCATCCATAGGGTCACCATAGGTTGAGATTGATGCGAAGGCAGTTTACAACAACAAAAACCAGTGGAGAGGAAGGTGGGAAGTAAAAAAACTATTTTAGCAATGTTGAAAAAAGTTTGATCTCCAGAGCATTAAAGTACAGTCAGCTCTCTGCATCCATAGATTGTTTTTATCCACGGATTAAACCATCCACAGCTTGAAAGTACTTTAAAATATATATATAAATTCCAAACGCAAACATTGATCTGTTTTTCATTTTATATAAGGGACACCATTTTACTACCCCATTCTATTGAACATCCATGGATGTATGAACCAAACCACAGCATATACCAAGGGCCCGTTGTATTTTAAAATAGCAGACTGTACAGATAAATCTCTTTCATCCCATACTTGAAGGATCCCAACATGTGTCATCCCATGTGCATTATGGAACGCTGCAGGATCTCTCTACCAATTCATCTAAAAGTTCAGAAGTAGCAGCTGTTTATTCCCACAGGACATGATAACTCAGAGGGCATGATAACAATGCCTCAAATGTAAATCTATTTGAAATTATGTCATCTTCTACAATCTTATAGCAACCCCTGTGGAACACTGGGACTTAAAGGTTTTATAGGGGTTTTGACAGTTTTCTCATACAGGTCCATATTTCTCCCCCCCTTTTTTTTGTTACGAATGAAAGTTTCCAGTTTTCCTTGCAGGGAAGGTCACAAATCAATGGGTTTTAGTTCTATAGTGAAGTTATGAAATTTGTGCATAAATGTTTCTTCCAGAAAGAACAAGATGCTCAAGGGACCCAGTACAAATCAAATATGAAGCCATAGAGCACATCTATACTGGAAATGTCAGCAGGTTTCATAAACCAGTTCCATTCCCATAGCTGCCCTATGGAACTTTGGGAGCAGTCCTGTCATTTGTTTCCAGCAAAGCTTGTGCAACCAAGCAGAGTGTGGCCGACGGCTTGGGGCCTACTCTTGACTGAGTTTTTCTTTTATTTTTTCTAATTTTTTTGTATATACAAAATTCAATCATACACATATATTCTACAAAAAAAATTACATGACGACCACAAACATATATAACACCTAACATATAACACCTAACACAGGGGTAGGCAACCTTTCCCCTTTAAGGGCCGAGGGACTTCAACTCCCAGAAGCCTCAGCCATGTTGGCCAATAGTCCCATGTTGGCCAATAGCTCCTGGGATTCTGGGAGCTGAAGTCCCTCGGCCCTTAAAGGGGAAAGGTTGCCTACCCCTGACCTAACACATTACATATATACTAATACACTACCTATACACTAACTCCCTCACCCCCTCCCCACAAAAAATCCAAACCCAAACATACTACAAAGACAAAACACAAAACAAACAAACAAACAAACAAACAGGCAGATATGTCTTTTGAACATAGCATTAAGTTTCCATGACACTTTCTTTCTCTTCCAAATGAATGAGTATTTGCTCAATTTATGAAATTTCCTTGATCCCCTAATCAAAATATGAATTCCTTAAAATTTGTTCTTTATAATTAACTCAGCGAGACTTTATTTAAATAGTAATTTACATATATAATCTTATCCTTTACTTCCTGAAATACATCAATATCTTATTCTTCATCCTTATTAACCTCATCTTCTATTCTGTCATTTAAAAGACCTGTTAGAATACTTGCTTCCATCACTTCCCATACCTTATTTATCCATTCTTTATTGGATGGTGTTATAGGTTGTTTCCAAACCTTGGCATATAAGATTCTGGCTGCGGTCACCATGTATAATAGCAAGCGCTTATTTTTCTTCACCAGTTCTTTCTCTAATGACCCAGTCATATTTAATAAAAAGAAAGTTGGTTCCAAAGGTATCTCGCCCTTAAATATGTTCTCCATAGAATCTTTTATCCTCGTCCAATAGTTTTTTGCTTCCACACATTTCCACCAAAGGTGGTAAAAGGTTGCTCCAGTCTTTCCGCATTTCCAACATGAGTTTTTTACTGTTTTGTATAGATTATTTTACTTTGCCAGTGATAAGTACCATCTAAATACCATCTTTATATGATTCTCTTTATAATCCTGGCATTTAGTAAAACTGTTCGTATCCTCCCACGCCTTTTCCCAATTTTCTAAATCAATAGGGCTCCCCACATCCTGAGCCCATCGAATCATGGAATTTTTAATAGTCTCTTTTTCCGAGTCTCTATTCTTAAGTACTTTATAATACTTCGATATATGCCCTTTCTTTTTATCCAAAAATATTTCATCTATTTCATTTTGTATGTTTGAAATTCCTTTATTTTTCTTATCTATCCTGTATCTTTCTCTTAGCTCACTTTATAAGAACCAGTCATCCTGTATTGGACCTTTCAACTGTTCCCGTCTCTTAATAGATATTTCTATTCCTCCGTTCCAGTTAATCAAGTCTTTATATTTTATCCACGGGATTCCTTCCCTCTTAGATCTCCTACAAAAGGCCTCTTGCGAGGATACCCAACTTGGTATTTCAGTATAAATTTTTTCTTAATTTGGGTCCACATTTTCCATAATGCCTGTCTCACAAAATGGTGTAAAAAATCCTTATTATCCTTCTGTTTGTCATATATCATGTATGCATGGAAACCATACCTCATATTGGAGCTTTCCAGTTCCAATAATCTTTCATTTTTTAAATTCACCCATTCCTCCAACCAATTTAGACATGCAGCCCTGTAATATAATTTAAGATTCGGAAGTGCACACCCTCCTTTAACTTTCTCTTCTGTTAATAGTTTCCAGCCTATTGTAGCCTTCTTACCTTCCCATAAAAACTTTACCAGCTCTTTTTGCCAACCCTCCAAACATCTTTCATTGCTAAGTATTGGGATGTTTTGGAAGAGGTACATAATCTTTGGTATGGCAATCATCTTTATTGCCTCTATTCTTCCAAGGAATGAAAGTTGTTTCTTTGACCATATAACTAAATCTTTCTGTATCATTTCCCAGCACCTCAGATAATTGTTTTTAAATAAATCTATGTTTCTTTTAGTTATCATAATTCCCAGATATTTTGCTTTTCTTACAATCTTAAATTTTGATAATTCTTCAAGTTCTTGTTCTTCTTTTAAATTTATATTTTTTTGTTATAATCGCTGTCTTTTCTTTATTAATGTAAAACCCTGCTATATTTCCAAATTCTTCTATAACCTTTGTTAGTCTTATTATGCTTTTATTTGGATCCTCCAGAAAACAAATAAGATCATCGGCAAATGCTTGTAACTTAAAAGAGTACTGTTTTATTTTTGTTCCCTTTATTTCTGTGTCCTCTCTTATTTTATTATTCAATATTTCCAATATCAATATAAATAATAAAGGCGAGAGAGGACAACCCTGCCTTGTCCCTTTTTTGATCCTAATTTCCTCTGTTATTTCCTGATTAATAATTAATCGTGCAATCTGATCCTTGTAGATTCCTTTTATCCACTTAATGAAGTTTTCTCCCATTTTCATCTGATTGATTAGTTCTAGCAGAAAATCCCACTTCACCCTGTCAAAGGCTTTTTCCGCATCAAGTAGGATTAATGCTATTTTTTTTTCATTATGACACTCATAATGCTCTATAATATTTAAGACCGTCCTGATATTATTCTTTATGTGTCTCTTAGGCAGGAACCCATTTTGGTCCTCATGTATTATTTGGTTTAGTATCTCTTTTAATGTTGTCGCTATAATAGTCATAAAGATTTTATAGTCTAAGTTCGTCAAGGATATTGGCCTATATTTCTTCATTTCTAAACACTCTTCTTCCTCTTTTGGGATTAAAACAATCCAAGCCTCTTTCCAAGAGTCTGGCACTCCTAAATCTTGAACATTTCTCTCATCGGTTCTGCCAAAATATCCACCATCTTTTTATAATACAATGCTGTCAGCCCATCTGGCCCAGGAGATTTTCCAGATTTCATTTTCCCAATTGCCTCTTTAATTTCTTCTATGGTTATTTGTTGATTTAGCTTTCTTACCTGCTCTTCATCCAATACTTTAATATTTTGATCTTCTAGATAATTTTTTATTCTCTTCTTATCCTCCTCACTCTTTTCTAAATTCTTATACATATTAACATAATATTCTTTAAATAACTTTTTAATTTCCTCCTGTTCTGTGATTTTCTTCCCCTTGTATTTTATTTCTGTGATAAGTCTTTTTTCTCTTTCTCTTCTCAGTTTACTTACTAGCAATTTACCTGATTTATTCCCTAGTTCAAAATATTTGTGTTTTACATACCTTATTAATTTTCTATTTCTTTTATTGCCATTTCTTTAAGTTGTCGTTGTAGTTGGTCTACTTTATTCTTTAGTTTCTTATCTCCTGTTTCCTTCCATTCCTCTTCATTTTTTCTCAGTTCTTCTTTTAATCTTTGTTCTTTTTCTTTTTCCTTTTTATATAATTGCACCTGTAATTTAATAAATTCTCCTCAAATTACAGCCTTACTGGCCTCCCATATAATTTTATTAGACATACCTTCTGTTTTATTTTCTTTGAAGTAACATTCCAATATCTTTTGGATTTTATTTACATTTGCTTCTTTTTTTAAATATATTCTCATTTAATCTCCATGTCAATGCTTTTTTTCTAGTTTTCATTAACATTTCTATCAGATTATGATCCGATATATTTTTGATAATATTTCCATTGCTGTTATATTTGTAGCTATATTTTTGGATGTCAAAAAAGGTCTATTCTAGAGACTGAATTATGTGTATCTGAAAAAAAGTATAACCTTTAGCGTTACCATTTTTATAATGCCAAACATCAACTAGTCCCAATTCTTCCAGCATTACAAAGAAGTTTTTCAGTAGTTTCCCTTGATTAATACCAATTCTCTTCCCTTCCATTGATTTCCTATCCAAAATTGGTTCAGGGACAGCATTGAAGTCTCCTAACATCATATCATGCTATGGGATATAATCATGCTCTCTAACACTTGCCAGATCAAAATCAGGACATGTGTGGCCAAGCAACATCAGAGTTTGGTCTAAATTGTATGGCCAGGCAACTAGAGGGTAAAAGAGATTAAATGGGGAAGAACACATCAAACTACTATTTTAAGCAGAGAAGCCCTGGGATCTATGTACTGAATTTAGAAAAACCTGAGAAAAAACAAACAAACAAACAAACCTACTGAGAAGGGCAAGATTCTCTCCTCTCCTCTGCTCCCCCTCCTGCTGAGTAGAGTGCAAACCAAATCCAGGACAGTTGGAGGGGATGTATTACTAGCCAGAATCCTCTATGGTAATTATGAATGTGTAACCTAGAGTTTCACACTCATGACTGTTACATAATAATAATAATAATAATAATAATAATAATAATAATTTTTATTTATAACCCGCCCCTCTGCATGTCAATCGGGGCGGGGAACAACAAGTTTAAAACAACAAAGTTAAAAATCAGTCCCTCATCCCATAATCCCACCCTCCCATCCCCTTAAAAAAGAATTAAACACAATCAAAATTAAAAAGCCACATTAATTAAAAACAGATAAGAACATAGAATGAAATCAGGGCAACAGATTAAAATACATCTCCCAGCTGAAAGTTATTCCGGGAAGGCCTGCAGGAAGAGATCCGTCTTTACTGCTTCCTTGAAGGCAGCAAGAGTAGTGATAAGATGGATCTCATCCGGCAGGCCATTCCAAAGTCAGGGGGCGGTTGTGGAGAAGGCCCTCTGGGAGGTCTGGGACAGCCTAGTTCTTATTGGCTGTAACAGATTCCTCCCAGAGGACCGTAGGGCGCAGGGGGATCATACGGGGAGAGGCGGTCCCTAAGATAAGATGGGCCCAAGCCATGTAGGGCTTTAAAGGTCAAAACCAACACCTTGTACTGCGCCAGGAAACTGATCGGCAGCCAGTGGAGGGATTTAAGCACCGGTGTTATGTGCTCCCTCCGAGATGTTCCCATAATTACCCTGGCTGCCATATTCTGCACCAATTGTAGTTTCCAGGTTAGGCACAAGGGTAGCCCCATGTAGAGTGCGTTACAGTAATCCAGACGTGAGGTTACCAGGGCATGTACCACAGTTTCCAGATCCCCCATATCCAGATAAGGGTGCAGTTGGCGTATCAGCTGAAGCTGATAACAGGCACTCCTGACCGCCGCATTCACCTGACTAGTCATGTGAAGCGACAAATCAAGGAGCACCCCCAGACTGCGAACACAGTCCTTAGAGGAGAGTCCATCCAGGACTGGAGACTGTATTCCCAAATCTGGTTTCGGGCCTGTCACTGCAAATACCTCCGTTTTGTCAGGATTCAACTTCAATCTGTTTTTCCTCATCCAACCCATTACCGCTCTGAGACAGTCATTAAGAGGAGATGTGCCATCTGAAGTCTGAGACGATGATCTGGTCATGGAGAGGTATATCTGGGTGTCATCAGTGTACTGAAGACACCGAGCTCCATGCCTCCGAATGATCTTGCCCAGCGGCTTCATATAAATATTGAACAACATCGGGGACAGGATGGTGCCCTGTGGGATGCCACAATTAAGCTCGATTTTAGATGAGCAACTGTCCCTGAGCCTCACCCTCTGAGATCTGCCCGAGAGGAAGGAACGGAACCACTGCAAAGCAGTGCCTCCAATTCCTAACTCTCTCAGGCGGTCTAAGAGGATGGCATGATCTATAGTGTCAAAAGCTGCTGAGAGATCCAAGAGCACCAACAAGGTCACACTACCCCTGTCGATACTCAAGCGGAGGTCATCGGTCAGAGCAACCATGGCAGTCGCCACTCCATATCCTGTCCTGAAGCTGGTTTGAAATGGGTCGAGATAATCGGTTTCATCCAAGACTGCCTGAAGTTGGGAAGCAACTACCCTCTCGATCACCTTGCTTAAAAAAGGGAGCAAGGAGACTGGTCTATAGTTGTTTCTATCCAGGGGGTCCAGGGAAGGCTTTTTCAGGAGTGGCCTAACTGCCGCCTCCTTTAAACAGGATGGTACATTGCCTTCCCTGAATGACGCGTTGATTGTATCCCGGAGGAACACCTTCAACGTGCCTCCCCCCGGACGACCAGCCCAGATGGACAAGGATCGAGGGGGCAAGTCGTTTTTCTCACACTTCCAAGCAGCTTGTCCACGTCATTGGTACTCACAGATTGTAATTGATCCAGTAAAGTGCCATCAACGGAGTTCCTGGAAGCCTCGTCTACGGATTCTGCCAAAACGATGGCGTCTAAGTCGGCTCTTATCCAAGAGATTTTATCTGCAAAGTGGATGTTAAAAGCCTTACAGCAGGCTGTCATCAGGTTAAGTAGGGGGTTCGGCGCAGGGGGAACTTTCGTCAACTCCCCCACCACCCTAAACAGCTCTGCCGGGCGAGACTCTGCAGACGCAATGCGTGCAGAACAGAAAGATTTCCGTGTTGCACGCAGAGCCTCCCTTCTTAAGGCGAGTTCTGTCGGAGAAGAGACGAGTCTTTCACAATTCGCACTCCAGTCGTTGTCCAGCTCGCTTCATCCTCCTAAGCTCCTCGGTGTACCAGGGCTTACGATTCGAAGCAGGCTGGAAAGGACACTTGGGAGCGATTGTGTCAATAGCCTTGGTGAGGTCGGTGTTCCAGGTGTCCACCAAGACTTTGACAGAATCACCGGCGTTACCAACCATTAAACCCTCTAAGGCTTTCTGGAAGCCAATTGGTTCCATTAGCCTTCGAGGGTGGACCATTCTAATAGGTCTGCCACCCCCAGGAGGGTGGATGGTAGCCTTTAGTTCTGCCCTGATGAGAAAATGATCCGTCCATGACAGGGCGGAGGTTTCCCTGACCTCCGCCCACGGATATTCCTGCTCCGTACTGAAGACCGCATCGAGGGTATGACCAGCACAATGCGTGGGCCTGTTGACCAACTGGGATAGGCCCATGTTAGTCATGGTATCCATGAACTCCCGAGCTGCGCCAGTTAGGTCTTGCAAGCTGGTTTCGAGTGGGATGTTGAAATCGCCCAGAACCAAAAGTCTGGGCGACTCCAACAGCAACTCAGAAACCAGGGTGATCAGCTCGGTTAGGGAGTCTGTTAAGCAACGGGGTGGCCGGTATACCAACAGAATCCCCAAACTATCCCTGGTCTTCAAGCTGAGGTACATACACTCGATGTGCGTCGTTTTCCAGATATTCACAATCCCTATGTGGCCCCTACTTTAGGGGAAACACAGGGACTGTGAAAGCCCACCAATTGTCACTTACCATGAAGCAGTCAGTGTGATCAATGGGGGTCTGTTCCCCTGTTTATCGGGAAGCAGCTGGCTGATGGTCTTGCCCTTCTTTGCACAAATAATCTCTGGCACAAGGGGGAATTGTGATGGGTGCTGTTTCTGCCTGTTTTACTGGTGATTGCTTGAGGGAGGTGGTAGAAACGGCAGCCAGCTGCTTCCTGAGTGATGGGGAACAGACCTCTGTCAGTCTCAGTGGTTGCTGTCTGGTAAATGGGGAGGTGGCAGGTGGGCTGGGATTAATTCCTTAGCACCATAACCACACTACTTATGCATCTGTAAATCCCATACAGAATTCTAGCCATCATGTTTAAACACAAAATCTGCAGTGACTCATTGCAATACACATGAAGGCTTTATAAAACTGACTGTTGCTCTGTTTAGTCCAATGCTCTCTATTGGACTAGCTATCAGTCTTCAGAAACAATGCTTTCTTAAAACTGCCTCCTAACTGAGAAGATTATTGTATCATGATATAAAGCGGCTTACCTGAGCTGGCTTAACATTAGAAGTGGGCGGATCCTGATATTATCAGATGCATTTAGCCACCTGTAGGAGAGATTCTTCCTCATTAACCAAAGGCATACTCGTGCCCCCATGCAAACATGTCGGAGTCGTTTGTCTAACGGATTAAGCGGAGGAATCCCCTACCTGCCAGACAGACATAATCTGTCCCTTCCTCTGTTTGATTATTAAGGTTAACTATTACTTGCACCCAGATCCAAAGGTCAGGCACAAGTGATTAACCAGCTATGCAATAATTAACTATTCTGTATCCCTCCTACCTCCTTTTCTGTCTTTAAAAGTGAGAGACCTGTATGATTCAAACCATCAATTAAATTGGCCATGTGTCAGTGCAGTTGATCAGGATCAATTAAACTGTTCATATCAGATTGCAGCGGTCTCTGTATGATTCCACTGTAGCCACCAAAATCACCACCTGGGTACAGCCCAGCTCCATCGCTGCTCAGAGGGGCACTCAGGGGGCCATTTTTTCAAGCCAGAAAACTCCTGGCTTTGAAAAGAGTCACAAGGAGCACCCCTCCGAGTGGTGATGGAGCCGGGCTGCACCCAGGTGATGATTTCGGTGGCTAAATGCATCTGATAACATCAAGATGCCACCCGCTTCTAATTTTAAGCCGGCTCAGGTAAGCCACTTTATATCATGATGCGACACTATTCTGAGAATCTGTTGATTAGAGTTGTTAGGAATTGAATCAGGGACCCTAGCCCTCAGGCTAGCATATGTGACACACATCACATTTATTCTTATTTAATTTTTGGCCCTGTGATGTCCAGCCTGGACTGTTTAAATTCTCCCTTGTATTTTCCTTTATTTTCAGTTTAGTTTGAGCATAGGAATGTTCCACTGTATTAGTTTGTGGGAGGAGCTGTAAATTGCAGTAAAAACTCATTTTTCTAGTTTTAGTTTGCCCCTTCCCAGCAAGCTCTGCTTTGGCTTGGGATTTTTTAGTTTTTCTTAGGCAGGCTTGGCTTTTATTTGTTTGGTGGCAACAGGATCAGGCAGAGGGAAAGGGCATTTCTTACACCATTTAGCCAACTTACACCTGCAGCCAAATTATTTACCATATAGCCAAATTATTTACCAGATTAGCCAATTTAGTTACCTGTAGCAGTTAATTTCAATAAACATCAACATCAAAGAAAACAAGAGCACCAGAAGCTGAAAGACCCTGCACCAGCTTCATTGAGAAGGAGATCAATCCAGGAACAAACTCAGAGAGATGACAACACTGAAGATCATTAAACCTGAACTGTAAAGTACCTTTTATTTTAAGCCTATTAGAGCTTGGGAGGAGAAACCCCTTTTTTTGTTTTTCTTTAATAAATTTCCCTCTTATTGGACTTTACACTCAGCTTTGGAGCCTTTTTGGGTTAGAGATTGATCTCACCAGGGTACTGGTGTTGCACACCCATATTTGCCACCACCTTTAGTTGGTGTGTCTTCACAGGCCCCAAACTTCTGCAAAACAAAAGTTCATGCATTTTTGAGTTAGACAAAAAATTGATTTCTAACTTTTTTCTTAATGAATGCAAATTTGCAAATTGCATCCATCTATTTTATTTTCTCCTCCTTGAAGCATGAAGTGAAATTTGATCCAGTTAAATGTACCTAGAGTCTTACCACACTTCTCCTTTAAACGTCATTAATCCACTCCAGCCATTCATGGTAGGGATCCTGAATTGTACTGCATCTTGTTGTTTTTCTGCAGTAATTTCACCATTAGCATGCTCTACACTAGGGACTGGCAACCTATGGCCCGGGCGCCGGTTAAGGCCCCGGGCCCCGGACTTACCGACCCAGGCTGTAGGTTGCCGCCGCCGCTGCCCGCCGCCGTTGGGGCGCGTTTTCGGCCGCGCTTGCTGCGGCCGCCATTTTGGAAGTCAAAATGGTGGTCACGATGCATTTGCGCATGTGCAGTACTCTTGTGCATGTGCAAACGTGTCACAGCCATGATGTGGACTTCCAAAATGGCGGCTTCGACATGCGCCGTGGTGGTTGCGGCCATGTGCGCTATGCCGGTGGCCGCAGTAGCGGCTGCAGTGGCCGCGTGCGCGGGGGGTCGCGTGCGGCAGAGGAGGGTGCGCACGTGCGCCTGAGCACGCGTGCCGCCATCCCCCCCTCGGCCCAGCCGAGACCTGGGCGACAGGAGACCGGCCCAGGTCTCAAAAAGGTTGCCTGTCCCTGCTCTACACTCACAATTCTTTTCTACATTACCTGTATCATAGTCTCCTCCCCTATTCCACTCCCAGCTTCATGATTGGTCCTTTTTTGTTTCTGTTTTTTGCTACTGTGGCATCACAGTGGAAAGCTGTCATGCTAAAGCCTGGCATTGGTCAACACCTTTTCTTGCAAGAGGTTAAATGGGGGGTGGGGGGTGGCCATGCCGCTCTGGCCATTTTTTCTAACTTGTATAGATGAAACTGCCTAGTTTTGAACTTTTGATTTGAACTCATGTTGTGGGGTGTACTTTGGCACTTTAGCCATTTTCTTACCACCATTGCATCATGGCATACACCCAACTACCTGAGTAGGGTGCTGCAACTGAGGATGATCTTCTCAGACCAAGCACCAGAATCGTGTCTTCCTCTTCCTCTATGACTAGGCCTCAGCCCTGGATTACTCCCATTGTTAGATTTCTCCGGTCCTGCTCCCGAGCAGCTGAACATCTTTGGAGAAAGTCCAGGGAGTGGGCCAATTTTATCCATTATAAATTCATTCTGTTATCTTTTTCACGCGCTTTGTCAATGGCAAAACAAGATTACTTTAAATCATTGATCTGCGCCAACGAGAGGCGCCCGCAGCGTTTGTTCTCCTCTTTCAATACACTGTTAAAACCCTCTCCACCTTCTAATTCTCCATTATTTTCTCCCTCTCATTTCGCCAACTATTTCATTACAAAGATCAATACCATTCGTTCTGAGTTAACTCTTCCTGATTTGCCTCCTACTACTAATCTTCTCGCCCCTCCTATTAATAAATTTTCTGTGTTTCCTCCTGTTTCTCTTGAAGAACTTCCTTCGCTGCTGAACTCATCCAAGCCTACCACCTGCTCCCTTGACCCAATTCCTTCTCGTCTTCTAATCTCTATAGCCCCCTCTTTGTTACCCTCCCTCCTCTATATTTTCAATCTTTCTCTCTCTTCAGGTTCCTTCCCCTCGGTTTTCAAACATGCCTTAGTTTCCCCCATACTTAAAAAATCCTCTCTTGACCCCTCTTCCTTGGCTAGCTATCGTCCAATTTCTCTTCTTCCTTTTCTTTCTAAGGTGTTGGAACGAGTTGTCTATTCACGCTGTCTCGAGTTTCTTGAAACCAATTCAATTCTGGATCCCTTCCAGTCTGGTTTTCGCCCAGGGCACTCCACAGAGATGGCCCTCACTAAGATCTCTAATGATCTTTTGCGGGCCAAGACAAATGGTCTCTATTCTATCCTTGTTCTTCTTGATCTTTCTGCAGCCTTCGACACCGTCGACCATTGTCTCCTAATGGATGTACTCTCTGACCTTGGTTTTGCGGGCCTTGTTCTCGACTGGTTTTCATCTTACCTGTCAGACAGATCCTTTTCAGTAGTCTCGGGTGGCCAAACCTCATCCCCTGTCCCCTTATCTGTTGGAGTTCCTCAGGGCTCTGTTCTGGGTCCCCTTTTGTTTTCCATATACACACTTTCCCTTGGTAAACTCATCTCTTCATTTGGCTTCTCTTACCATCTGTACGCCGATGATACCCAGCTGTACCTCTCCGTTCCTAAACTCTCATCAGAGCTAGAACAGCAAGTGTCATCTTGTTTAACAGCTGTCTCACACTGGATGTGTCATCGGTGTCTGAAGCTGAATATGTTTAAAACTGAGCTTCTCGTTTTTCCACCTAAGCCCACCCTTCACTATACCTTTTCTGTTTTAGTTAACAACATTTCTATTCAGCCAGTCCAGGAAGCCCGCAGTCTTGGTTTCATCTTTGACTCTTCCTTGTCATTTATTCCCCAGATCCAGACTACAGCTAAGGTCTGTAGATTTTTTCTGTATAACATTGCCAAAATCCGCCCATATCTCTCAGCCTCTACTGCAAAAACACTGGTCCATGCCCTAGTGATATTGCATCTAGACTACTGTAATCTTCTCCTGGCAGGGCTTCCTCTCTCCCACCTTCACCCATTAATCTCTGTTCAGCACTCAGCTGCACGCATTATTTCACTTGCTCGTCGTTATGATCATGTCTCCCCTCTGTTATCTTCCCTCCACTGGCTCCCTTTTCCTTTCCGCATCAGGTATAAACTTTTGTTACTCACCTTTAAAGCCCTGCATGGGCTGGCTCCTCCTTATTTAACCAATCTCCTCTCTCCCTACATCCCTACCCGCTCTCTCCATTCTGGCAGTCAAAGTCTCCTGGCTCAACCCAGGATTTCCTCTGCCCCATCCCGGATCCGTCCATTCTTTCTTGCTGCCCCTCATTCTTGGAACAGTCTTCCTCTGCATGTACGGCTCATCACCTCCCTAACCAGTTTTAAGACTGAATTGAAAACCATATTGTTTAGGGAAGCGTTCTCAGGGATTTTGTGATTGTTATCTGGCTGTTTGATAATCTGGTAATTGTTCTGATAATGTTAATTGTGTTGTGATTTGTTTGATATTTGATCTTTTAATTTTCTTTCCTCTATATGGTAATTTGTTTATCTATTTATTTTATTTTATTTCTTAGAGTGTACGCCGTGGGCAGGCTTTTTTATATTTGTAACTTTTTTACTTTGTACAGCACTGTGTATAATCACAGCGCTCTAGAAATAAAGTTTAATAATAATAATAATAATTATAGAATCATAAAGTTGGAAGAGAGCACAAGGGTCATCCAGTCCAACTCCCTGCCACATAGGAACTCACAATCAAAGCATCCCCAACAGATGGCCATCTAGCCTTTGTTTAAAGACCTCCAAAGAAGGAGACTCCACCACTTTCCAAGGGAGTGTGTTCCACTGTCAAACAGCTCTCACTGTCAGGAGGTTCCTCCTAATTTGAGGTGGAATCTCTTTTCCTGTAGCTTCCATCCATTGTTCTGTGTCCTGTCCACTGGAGTAGCAGAAAAAAAGCTTGCTTCATCCTTAGGGTTGCCATAATTCTCTTCCACAAAACCAGGACAAAATGTGTAGGACAAAATGTAGGCTATTCAAGAAAACTTGTTATTCATAATGGTGCTGGAAATACTAATGAACAGAATAAGGCAAGAGGACAGTATTAAAGGGATGAAAATTAAAGAACAAGAGTACAAATTACAAGCCTTTGCAGATGATTTGGTTATTATTCTAGAGGACCCAAAGTTACAAATCACAAAAACTTTCCAAATAATAGAAGATTTTGGTAAAATGTCAGGTTTTAAAATTAATCAGGGGATTAATGACTTTTAATCAGTTATAATGACTAAGAATATGTAAAAAAAAGAAGAGATCCATTTAGAGGAGATTACTAAGTGTCCAGTGAAAAATAAAGTTAAATACTTAGGAATTTGGTTAACCAAGAGAAATACGGACTTTGATAATAATTATAAAACAAAATGGAAAGAAATCAAGAATGAATTGATAAATTGGAATAAACTGAACTTGACAATGATGGGGAGAGTTGAAGCAATTAAGATGGTAATATTACCTAAAATGAACTTTTTATTTCAGTGTATCCTGATTATACACAGTTCAAAAGTATTCAAAGAATGGCATAGAGACTTGAGAGCATTTATGTGGAAGGGAAAAAGAGTGAGAGTTAATTGGTTAACGATGATGGGACATAAAGAAGCAGGGGGAGGAAGTGCTCCAGACCTAGAATTATACCACCATGCCAACGCAGTCAATTGGTTGTTTGACTGGATCCTATTAAAAATATGAGAATATTAAATACTGAAGGTTTTAATAACTGATTTGGGTGGCACAGGTATGTAGTGGCCGTGTATAAAGAATTTAAACAGCATGTGATAAGGAGAGCACTTTTAAGGCTATGGGAAGAAACAAAGAAGATGATATATAGAAAAATTCTGTTATGGATATCTCCACATGAAGCTTTTTTTGAAAGATAGACTGTGGTGGATAGTTGATTGAGATATAAGGACATACTCAAAAAGTCAGGAGAAAATAAATTTGAAATTAAAGGAATTGAGGGGTTGGATCAGCTAGATCCTAGAATGCGCTGATTATTGTATATACAACTGAGGGAAAGATTAAAGATGGATAGCAAAATAGAGGACTTTGAAGAAGAGCCAAATGAATTAGATGAGATCCTGATGAAATCAGAAAAGAAAAGGACAAGTAAACTGTATAAAATGTTGCTGGATAGAAAACAAGAAAGAGATTTAATTTCAGAAAACATGATTAAATGGGCAACGGATATAGGGAAAACAATTGATTTGGAAAGCTTGGAATACACAAGAAGGAAAACTGAGAAATTTACTAAATCGCAAGATTTAAAAGAGAACTATTGGAAGATGGAACAAAGATAGTATTTAACTCCAGCAAAGATTGCAAAAATTTATAATACAAATTTGAATGTTTGTTGGAAATGTAAACAAAATATTAGATCTTGGCTTCATATTTGGTGAAGATGCTCTAAGATGAAAATTTACTGGAAGAAAATCCATGAAACAATTCAAGATATTATTAAGGTATGAATTGAAACCGGAAATATGTCTATTAAATATGTTAAATCAGACAGACAAGATGTTACAGAGAAAATATTGGAGAATTATTTTATACATGGTCTCAGCTGCAGGACTGTTAATAGACCAGAAGTGGAAAAAACAAGAATTACCAACTGTGGATGATTGGCTATTGAAGCTGACTGAAATGAAAGAAATGGATAGACTAACTGCCCTGTTGAACTAGGTTGATCTAGAAAGGGTAGATAAAGAATGGTCTCCTGTGGAAGAATGTAGTAAGAAAAGATAGCCAAAGTAGAGAAAGTAACTAATGAAAATGTTAATGAATCTTATTGAGGAAGGATAAGATGATTAAAAGATAAGATGTATGAAAAATATATGGAAATTATAAGATACATATAATGAGCTGGTGAAAGAGAGCTGAGGTTTAATAATGATGATAGAAAAGAAAAAGATGTATAACTTAAGACTAAGGACAATGGTATTTGTTGTCAAAGCAATTTTACGGAAGTTTAGTAATGTAGTTTAGGAAATTATGGATGTACTTAGCTTATGTGTGAAAGCCTTTTTTTAGAAATATAAATAATGATAAATAAAATTATTTTTTTAAAAAAAGATGCTTGAGTTCTTCCCATGAAACAAAACTATGAAACTGTAGACAAGCAAGCAGCCTAGTAAATAAACATCAATGTCTGTACGGAGCTTGTTGCAGCTTCCAAGGTGAGTTTATTGGAGATTTTTTAAAAGAAAACAAATGTCTCCCATTAGAATAATAATAATAAAAAAACCTCCAGTTTGCTATGAAAAGGTTCACCTCAGACTTAGATCTTTTTCTTCAAAAATAAAAATGCATGCCTGGAATGTGGGAACAGTATCAGAAAAAAAAATCTTTGAATCTCACTGAAATCTTTCTTGAGTACTGAAATGATTTATGATTCAACAACTATGGGAGGTGAAGAAAAACTCTACATGAAGGATACAACCAACCTAAACTGGTGTCTGTTTCAGACTTGAGATTCTCTAGCTGGCCTAGATGCCAACGAATCTTCAAATGAACTGCTGTTCCCTCATTATTGTTGTGTCAGAATATGCTATGTAAACCACAAGGAAGAAACTTTAGGAGACTGAAAAGTCATGTTGCTGAAATACAGTTCCTGAAATCCTATGCACCTTATTGATTTGTTGCAAATGGATTTGTTAGGATGCAAATGTGAGTGAGAGCACATAAATGAAGAATGGCATACAAGGAATACATCCATGCTGCAATATACAAACCCAGGTTATGCCTGTCCATTTCCTCCTACATAGCAATGCTCATTCGTCTGTTTTAAAAGCAGTTACTGCATTATTGATTTCTTACATACATTTTAAAAGCATTTAAAACTGAGCAATTAGTTACTGATTAATGCAGAATGTCAAAACAGGACAATTGATTCAGCCCAGTTGATCAATTGATTCATAATTTCCCTGATAACGCTTCATGTTGTTTGCCTTTACCCTGGTACTCACCTAGAGAAAAAGGGAGGATGTGAAGAGAAGAGTGCAAAGAAAGATTTACACCTCTCAGAGGATTATGATGGGTATCAAAGCCATTTTCCAGTAATTGCTTGTTTATTAAACGTAACCACTCTAAGAAAAAGCTCGTAATAGGGGAAACAGCAATAAGAAATAAAGTATCCTGGAGACCAAGCATTGTGTCTCACAGATTTGTTTTATTAACCAGGCTAGTAAAGGAGTTTACAGAAATGCTGAAACCAGCCTAGAAGAGTTAATGACTGTGTGAGGGAAAGGTAGGAAAATAATTGTGTGGATCTCAGAGCAAAATTACTGCCATTTCATAGTTGTAAACACTTTGTTTTCTGAATGCTTTTAACTATAGTAGCTGAGATGATTTTTATGAGGGAAGCATTCCTAATATTCATGAAGACTGGAAATGCCCAAAGAAATAAAAGATCAAGCTGCCTTGCACGATGTATTTTGTGCATTCAGGTTGGCCAATAAAGCTATCACTCTTTTCTGGATTTTGTACTTTGTTGTATTTTGCTGCATGGCCAATATGGCTACTATCTCTGAATATATTTCCTGGATTTGAAGATGCTGAATTTTGTTGCAACAGGAGAAGCTTTAACAAGAGGGAACTAATAGACTGAGATGTCACCATTTGAGGAGTTTTTTTAAAACTTCCAACAAAGGTAAAACTCTTTTGTCTGGATTACAATTGGCAAGTTTTACCCATACAGCGCCAAAGCATTTTTTCAGATTTAACAGTACAGGGATTTGTTGAGAAATTCAATTAAATGTGCCTAAGAAAGAGGCAGTTAGCTTCACATAGGACAGAAACAGCCTGGATTTCAAGGAAAGTTACTTTTCTGTTGCTAATGGAATTGAAACTTTATTATTTGTGTTTCATTGCCCTTTGTCCCTAGTCCCCAAATGGCCAAGAAGGGGAGTGGCCTCTGCCTGCATTGAGATCCCTCCTGTTACCCCAAAAGGTGTTGGATGAGATTCACCAACAATGTGATTCCAGAATGACTGCATTAATTTCAGGTTAACAAAACAGTAATTGGATTTAGGACAACCCCAGGATAGCTGGACAGAAAGGTTGACTGAGAACATGACAGATGGGAGGCAGGAGATAATGGGTTACTCACCTTGGTGTAATGAGTCCTCTTTTGTCTCTGGTTGCAAGGGGATATTCAGGAAGCCTGGAGGAAGAAGGAGTGATCAGCATGCCCATTAAGCCTTTTTTGATACTACTTCGGTCCTTCGCATGTCTTTGGGTCTATGCTCCATTCCCATGGGTAATCTCTTGTGTATCAAAGGTCATAGTGACCTCTTAAAACATGCCTGGATTTAGATATGAAAAAGTTGAAAGTATGAAGAGCCCCATATATAGCATGGGGATGCAGGGTGTCCTAACACTCCAGACCATCTTAACAGATGTAACATCTGAGACAGAAAGTAGGCTTGTGACTCTAACATTCTAACATTTCTTCTCCTGTATGATTTTAAAGATCTTTGCCTGGTAAAGAAGCCAAAGGTACTTTGAAAGCTTGCATGTTGTATTTTTTGCATGTTGGTTGGCTAATAAAGGTATTGTTCTTTGGTATTGCTCTTAACAGTTTAGTTAAGAGGATGCATTAGTATCAGGCTATGTACAGATTGCAATCAACAAATGTCCTGGTTGCTATTCATCAACTCGTATTTGAAGCAAAACAGAATTAGTATTTTGCAAATCCAGAAGTCTATGCCTTACATTCCTTGGATGAGCTGAATATGCACACGTATTAAATATGCTTTGCACCAGGCAGTTCCAAATAGGTGTCTAAATAGTTTCATATGTTCTGAAAAAGTGCATCATCCAACACATCTTTGGAGCTTACACCCCATTCCATTGGCAGCTCAGGCAAAATCCTGGATTTTGGCCATTCTATTTAAATGAAAAAACTTTAGCCACTAAGGCAAATAGTTCCTTTTTGAAACACAGAGTGAGATCATCATGCCAGAACTCATTCTAGACAGAGGTGTAATGTATATTCAGCAGAACTCAAGTCTGGTGCACATCCAAATCTATCTGAGTGAATTTAAGGGCTGCTCCTTGTAGTACTATAATCACTAGCAAAAGCTACCAAAATATTTGGCATCCCAAGAGTAGAATGCACAGGTTCAGTTATGCAGGAGGCCTCCCTCCCTCCCAGCAACTAAGTGTGTAGCTATGGAGGAGGCAAAATGAGGATGTTGCTCCCAATAAGAATTTTGCCCACAATGAATTTTCCATCAATCTCCAAATTTCTAGGACTATAGTAATTTAAAATATCAGTTGAGCATTTAGAAATACAGTTTAGGAATCTAAGGAAAAGGGGCAGGTAAGGTGACCAAAAGAATGTGAGCATAGCAAATGTGAGAGTTGTAGGTGTGAACAATTTTCAATGTCTTACTCCCTGCAAAGCTAGATATTGGAGACTGAAGGTGCATTGACACTGTAGAAACAATGCAGTTTGGCACCACTACATGGGATTTGTAGTTTTACAAGTTCTTTAGCCTTCTCTGCCAAAGAATTCTGGTGCCTCAGAAAACTACAAATGCCAGGATTCTGTAAGATGGAACAGTGGCAGTGAAAGTGTCAAAGTGGCAATGTGAAACTGCATAATTTCTACAATGTCGATGTATCCTGAAGGAAAATTTATTTAGTGGGAGCAGAATTCTTATTTGGAGGGCAATGCATTCATTTTGCACATCCCCATAACTTCATCCCTGATGGCAAGTCTCTCTGTTTCATTCATTTACAAAATTATTTGATCATGGTTGCAGTTACACATTTGGCTGTAGTTACACATCTGAATCAGTGCAGTTTGACATTGCTTTAACTGTCATGGCTCAATGTTATGAAATTCTGGGAATTGTAGTTTTGTGAGATATTTAGCCTTCTCTGTCAGAGAGTTCTGGTGCACAATTATAAATCTCAGAGTTCCATAGTATTAGCAATCGCAATAGCAGTTGCATTTCTATACCACTTTATAGGAGATTACCGCATGCCTAAAAAAAGCAACTTACCCCTGCCAGGATACAGTCACTTACGGGATGCAGTTAGGTAGTATCACTTTAAAAATGCTGCCAATGCCACTGGGTGACTGCATCCTGGCTAAATCCCGACTCCCAGCCGTGCTCAGCTGGCTGATTTTCACAAACAAAAAGCTCTCATCTTTGCAAGTTGGCCAGCTGAGTGCTGCTGGGAGCTGGGATTTTGTTGGGATGCAGTCATCCTGTGGCACTGGGGGCATTTTTAGAGTGATGATACCTGACTGCATCTAGTAAGCACCTGTATCCCGGCAGGGGTAAGTCGCTTTTTTAAAGGCATGTGATAATCTCTATAGTGAACTCAGCACTCTCTAAGCAGTTTATAAACTGTAAGCCAATTGCCTCCTGAAAGCTGGGTACTCATTTTACCAACCTATGAAAGGATGGAAGGCCAAATCAACCTTGGAGCCTGGGATCGAACTCACAAACTTATGGCTGCAGTACTGGCATATAACCACTGCACCACCAGGGTGTCTTATTGAGTATTAAGCCATGACAGTTAAAGCAGTGTCAAACTGTACTATTTCTGCAGTGCAGATTAGATCTTTGACATCCTATAAATAAGAGCAGTATATAAACTCCACAGTCTTTTAGACTTTAGACTACAGGAACTCTGTATGTGTGTGTGTTGGGAGAGGCTACAAATGTCACAATTCCTGGCCAAAGATTTTGATAGCTTTTTTCCCCCATGTAGGACCCATTTGCTGCCTAGCAGGAGGGAACAACAAATGAGGCAGTTGGGATGTTGACCAGAGTGATTAATGGGCCATCTAAATTGCACTAGCTTCAATTTGTTTCTGGGCAGAATTAAAGTACTGTTGGCTATAAAGTCCCAATCTGATTTGCAGCCAGATTATTTGAAGGGCCCTCTTCCCTCAGGAGCGTCTCCACTTCCTATGATTATCATTGCAAGCCCTGCTCCCTGTCCCTTTGCTTTAGAAGGCATGGTTGGCTGGGAGAAAATAGAGCTTGGGAAAGTTGAGCTACAAGTCCCTGAATCCCTGAGCCAGCATGACTAGTTGAGACATTCATCGTTCAAATCAAGAAGCGAACAGATAAAAGAGGCTTGTTAATGTAACAGTTGTGTACACTGCATGCTGAGATAAAGAATGAGTTAATTTCTACAGTGCCACAGTTTTGTTAAATCTCAAGATGCCTTACTGCTTGAAGCTGATAGCTGCCTATGATTCTATTCTTCCTTCTTTCCTTCTTTCATTCCAGAGTGGTACCTCTGAACATCATAAATAGGCCCTCAATCAGTGTGGGGAGCAGCCTGTTGATTGGTGCCATTGTTGGACTCTGATGTTAAGGACAAATACTTTCAGACTCATTCAAGCACTTGGGGTTGTGTATGTATTTTGTCACCTGGTTCTCTCCTGTCAAGTGAATGATAAATCAGAAGCAACTGTCATCATTTCAATGAGATGACAGGATATGGCAATTTTCGCTGCTCAAAACTTGCATCTTCCTGAGCAATTTAGATCCAGCTGCAGATTTTGTCACTGAATTGCTGTAGCAGATGGATGGAGCCTGAATATTTGAGGAGAACAGTGTCATTTCAATACACGGTGATTGCTCAGGAAGTTTTCTAAGCTGCTTGCAGCATCTGCATCTCCATGTACTTGTTCATTGCTCGATGGTGCAAACACAAGTCAGGGATGCACCTGTGTATGCCACTCATGAGGGGAAGAACATGAAGTGGGGGGAACAATTTAAAAAAAAACAAAAATGAGCTACAGGAAAAGAGGAAAGGGTTTTTGCTGCTTCATGATCTATGAAGGCTTTCAGGTCGCTGTGGGAAACAGACATTTGTCTGCTATTATAGATACTGAAATGTTGCCATTTCCTATCTCTTGGTATCAAATGCAATTTAGCACTGGAAAGATAATATAAAATAACTTGATGGAATTAGAGATTCAAAGAAGAAAATGGCAGCGCTTGCTGTCTTATTACATTTTGGTTTAATCCAAATCATGCAACCATAATCCTAATGAAAAAAGGCAGCCACTGAGATTTACAGATTGGCATGATGAAAAAGGTTGAAACTCTTTTGCAGGGGGTGGCAGGCTGGAGAAAGCAGATAGCATGTGCTGTTAAAAAGTATGTGATACCTATATAAACTATATTTTCAGGTCTCTCTGATCCTCTTAGAGACTGGTCTCTCTTAGGGCTTGCCAGTGTTGGTAAGAGAATGCTTAACCATATTGCCAACACAGAAATCATGAAGCTTTCCTCTCATCTGCCACTATTACAATATCCTAGCCCAGCCAAACATCCAGCTATGAATGTGTACATTTTCAAACAAATATTTTAAAAGTAAAAAAATGCCATACTTTTAAGGATATCCAAAATACTTTCTTGTATTAATATACAGTATCCAGGCTATTTGAAGGACTATAGGCCAATGCAGACAGCCTCTAAGGGAGCGCCAGATCGGGGCCACAGCAACCACATGCCGTGGCCCCAATCCTTCTTTTTGCCGCTCCAAAAAGAGCTGGCAAATGCCGCTCCTTTTTGGGGTAGCAAAAAGATGCCCTCAGAGCTGCCACAGTGGCTCTTTTGTGTTTCTTTGGGGCAGTGTGTATGCATGCTGTGCCAACGGGGCACCCTGACGCTGTGCGCCATGCAGTCAGGCACACAGCATGACGGCGTCATCAGGGCATCTGGCGTGCAGTCACCCCACCCCAACTCCACCCCCAGGCTGGCCCTTTAGGCCAATCTGCATCAGCCTTATATCTCTTTTGATGAGCCCATTAGATCTTTAAGATTGCTGGGAGAGGCCCTTCTCTCTATCCCATCAGTTTCTCATGTTTGAGGGCCTTCTCAGTGGCTGCCTCTAGGTTCTGGAACTCCTTCCCTCAAGAGGCCATGATGGCCCCATCCTTGTTCTCCTTCTGTCAGGAAGTCAAAACATTTTTATTCCTTGAGTCTTTTAGAAATTGACAGGGATGGTCTTTCAATGGTATGTTGAGTTATTTTCTGACCAGTATATACTGTATATACTCATGTATAAGTCTAGAAATTTTAGTAAAAAATTGATCCCAAAAAACTGAGTCAACATGGGTCAATGTAAGCAGTGTACTTTAACACTTTTCTTTTAAAAAGGAAGCATCCCCTGGTAAAAGGCAAGAGTGTAATCTGTCCTGGAAGCACTGACCACCCCCATCTCATCCATTCAGCCTTTTAGGGTGAACACAAACAGTAATGCCTTCAGGAATTTTGTAAGTTCTTTGGCATTGTTTTCCTTTGGATCATCCTTTAGATCAGGGGTCAGCATGTTCCCCTTACCTGGGGCCGGGCCGGGGATCCCCAGGTCTTCCACGGGCTGATGGTAATGGTGGTGGAAATGGCGTCGCATGCGCTCATGTGCTCACGCGGCCCCCGACGACGACGCTGACCCCCGCCAATGATGTGCGCGCTGCCGCCGTGCCACCACTGCACGTGGTGTGGCCACCATTTTATTTTCCAAAATGGCGGCCATGGCTCGTTCGCACATGTGCAAGAGTACTGCGCATGAGCAAACAAGTCGCAGCTGCCATTTTGGAAAACAAAATGGTGGCCGCGATGTACGTGGTGGTGGTGCGGTGGCAGTGGGGGTTGTCATCGTCGTTGTCGGGGGCCGGTTGGCAAGCCTCGGCGGGCCGGGTGTGGCCCGCAGGCTGTAGGTTGCCAACCTCTGCTTTAGATCCTTTGTTACATGCCTTACCCATGTTTACAGAAGAGCAAGTCCTACTAACATTTGGCCAGTGTGGTATAATGGTCTTAGTTTTGGACCAGGACCCTGAAAGACCAGACTTTGAATCCATGTTCAGCTAAGAGGACTCACCGGGTAACCTTGGGCAAGACACACACTCTCAACCACAGAGGAAGACAATGACAAACTGTTTCTGAATTAATCTTGCCCAGAAAAACCCATGATAGGATTGCCAGAATCTGGAACTGGCTTAAAACCACATAACAACAAAGTGTCATTGAACTCAGTGGGATTTACTTCTGAGTAATCATGAACATGATTGCACTGTTTATAAAGCACAAGTGAATGGATCATGGATGCTAGCCATAGAAACCTTTGCATTTTGGTGATACACATTTTGTATTCAGATGATACAACAAGCTACAAAATAAGAAGAAGAGCCCTCCCTCCGTTACCATCCGATGTCATCTGGGGGAGAGACACTAAGCCCAGCACCATCAGGCCTAAAATAATAATAATAAGAGCCCTCCCTCCATTACCATCCGATGTCATCTGGGGGAGAGACACTAAGCCCAGCACCACCCGGCCTAGAATAAGAAGAACCCTTACTTCTTAAAGGATGGGTGGGATTCGGGATTTCATGTTCTGTTTAATGTATGGAAATTGTAATGTTGTAAGCCGCCCCGATTGCTCTGCAGAGGGGTGGGATATAAATAAAAATTATTATTATTATTATTATTATTATTATTATTATTATTATTATTATTACATCAGCTTTCATAATCTCTGCAGTGGTCATGGCCCCCTTTGAAAAACTGATGAAGCTATGGATCCCCTGTTCAGAAAAACTGAAATGCAATTTTCAAAGTGTTTGAAAAGGTTGTAGGGTATACTATATGTCCCAATATGATGTCTGAATCTACCTTTTAATATAACATGGAATAATTGTGTTATTCAATAAGAAATAGTTCTATAAGAGAGACAGAGACACAAACACCTTATCAATCTCTTGCTTCTAATCATAGTCAGCCATGTTGAGTAATTGAGAAATCTTATGCTGCCATTGCTTTGATTTTTCCATGGTGGGAGCCATTATTATCATTCCACTTTTACTCTATATTTTTACAAAATTGAATGTTTTCAGTCTGTGCAAGGGTGTTTTTCTTGACTATTAGCATTTTTCGATTACATCTGAGTTGGCAACTGTGGACCACCAAACTCATCCAACTTGTCTGTCACATTCACTCATGCTGTGTACCAATTTTTTTTAAATTTTTTTTTTTTTGCAGAAAATAGTTTGCAGAAGAAAGAATGAAGAAAAATAGTTTGCAATAAATCTATCAGATTGTGCTGGTCCTTATGCTGTTGCACTGGGCAAAATTGGTTGGCTGTGGATTATTTTATTTTATTTCTTTTGGCTTTCTATATCAGACAATTATCTTTGATCCAGTTTATTTAATGTTTTCTTGTATATAAAAAGGAAACAACAAATAACTTCCTGGTTGTCAAGACAATGGTATTCTTACAAGCAGAATAATGTGAATTCTCAGCAGAGGGCTGTTTTCAACCACTCTGGGTTATTATTTTTTTCATAGTATGTGTAGGGTTGCCTAATAATCTTGACATCTTTGCAAATATGTAAATAAAAAGAACAGCTCACATTCCTCGCTGGTCACCTTTGCTTTCCCTTCCTCTTCCCTCCCCCCCTCTATTTTCCATTTTACAGGCTCCAGGTAAATATCTTGGGATTTCCAGGCTCCTGTGATACTCTCTACTCCAAACAAAGGCCAGAAGGAAACAGAAAATCTGCATCCACATAATATTTCAACAACAACAACAACAAACCTTTCCAAGAGTCTAGTGGTGAGGTATATGAAGTGTCATAGCTGCAAGAACAACACAGAACCTGAAAAGAGGTCTTTAAGAGTGTTAAGGAATTAGGAAATATTATCATGAGATACAAGCAAGATCACTCAAAGACATACTGCTACCTGAGGTGGAGCAGGAAATGGCAGTCTTCTTTTACCAAGGCCAAGGTGCCTTGCACCCTAAGCTAGCCAACATATTTGGACACATAAGACATTTTTTCCAAAGTAAATAATTAAATATTTATTGCCTTTTCACAGAGCTTGGAAAAATTAACACTTTTAAAGTTAGCAATTTGCAGAATTCTCCAATTAACTTGGCTGCCCAGCAGTTCAAAAAATTAACATTTGGACTCTCCTCCCTCATAACATCCATCTGCCACCTAATGGCAGGAGTACCATGGATATATTTCAAAAGTAATTTCCTATCTTGGATCAGCCAGTTCAAAGTGGTTGGTTGTAAAGGACAGTTAATTACTGATTTCAACTCTGAGGTCCAAAACATCTGCAGAAATAATCCAATTTGAGACCCCTTTAACTGCTCTGGCAGTTTGGGAATCCTAGGAAATGTAAGACAGAGAAGGCTAAAATGTCTGACAAAACCACAGTTCCCAGAATTTCCTAGCATTGAACCAGCACAGTTAAAGAGGTCTCAAACTGGATTATTTCTGCAGTGTGTTCTGGACCTGAGTTTCAAATGCTGTTTCTTTTGGCAAACAGTTGGAGGGGAGGGACAGTATCTTATTTTCTCCTTCTTGCTATTTTGATGTCTTCTAGCACCTGATGGTTACAGTAAAATGTCATGACTGGACAGTGAATCCATGTCTGAATGTATGACTGGCCAGTTAATACATGAATACAGAGTGCATATCTAGCTGCATTTAGTTTCCTCTTTCCCTTGTTTAACAAATCCCAAGAGGACATGATCACTCTCACATGAGGTTCCCAAGACTTCCACTCTGTTGACCAGTTCTTCTTGGTTGATTAGGACTGAGTCCAGGATAGCAGATCCCCTTGTTGCCTGTCCAGCCTCTGGACAATGAAATTGTCAGTAAGGTGAGTGAGGAATTTAAAGCATTAGTTATCCCCCCTAATATGGTTCCATCTTCAGTTTTGATAAGCATGCTTTCTATTCAATTATCCAAGTCATTTAGAAAATCATTTAGAAAGAGCAAGAGGAATGATTCAAGCAACTAAACCTGAGCATCATGAAAAGGTATAAAACTATTAGCTATTTAATTTAATATCGCCATATTCCACCACCTCAAATTTGGACAGCTAATGCACATATTATGCTAATTATTATTGATTTGCTTTTTAATTGTGCAAATCCAAGACATTAATCATTGCATTTTCCCTCTACCACTATATTTCAGCCTTTGCATCCCTTTCTTATAGACACTACTCTTCTGAGAGAGCTAACAGAATAATATTTAAAGTGCTGGACTTGAAATAGAGGGACCCAAGTTCAAATCCCTGTTTGGTCGTGCAATTTATCCTTTGACCTTTGAGCATCATTATCTCTCATCAAATCTACTTTTCAGGATTATTGTGGGAACTAATAGCAACATAGAGACTATGTAAAATGGCCATGTATTTTCCTGCAGAACAATCACCTCCACCTCTATTCTGGCAGAACATCTTGATAAATCCAGAAAACAGTCTAGAATACTAACTTTCCAGATAGCCATATGTACCAAATCCTCCAGTTGTACAAGACTAGGTAGGAAAGATACTAGAACCCAGAAAAATCCACAGGAATTATTTTATATCAATTCTAGGCAAAGCAGCTATATTCCAGAAAAGAATCACAGCACCAACTTTTCACTCAGTTCACCAGTTTCATAAAGCTATATGGCAGTGATGCAACAAACCACTGGTAGTAGCTACTAATATTACTATCAGCTAATAATAACTGTATTCTGAAAAAGTAGCCCACTAGATAGCTGTGCCCATAAAATTCACCAGCTGCACAAGACTGGGTGGGAGAGATGGCGCAACAAGCCACAAAAATTAATCACAAACCACCTTCTTTTACCCATTCCAGGTAAACAAAAATGGCCCGGAACACCTACTTTTCAGGGAGTCATTCCCACCAAATTCGTCACTCACCATCTTGTTGTATCCATTCCAGATAAAGCACCCTGTTTCTGACAAATGGCCCAGAATGCTGACTTTTCAAATAACTATACTGACTAAATTCATCATTTGCGCATAACTATTAGGAGCCATGCCCCAGAATTCATGAGTCCTACAAGATCAGATGGTGGGGATGCAAGCCACAAACATTCCACAGAAACCATCTCCATGCATCCTTTCCTTTGAAAACATTCAAATCTCTGAAAATAAATCATGCCCACCAAATTCACCACACCCACAAGGCTAAATGGCTGTGATGTAAAAAGTGATGAATATTCCACATGAACCACCTTTTTGTACCTGCTCCAGGCAAAACATCTGTATTCCAGAAAATAGCCCAGAATGCTAACTTTCTGGATAGCTACTTCCCCATAATTAATCATTCATACAATATTGAATGGGAGTCATACAACAAGCCAAAAAACTCCACAGTCTTGCATGAATGATTAATTGTGGGGAAATGGCTATTCAGAAAGTTAGCATTCTGGGCTATTTTCTGGAATACAGATGTTTTGCCTGGAGCAGATACAAGAAGGTGGCTCCTGTGGAATATTCATCACTTTTTACATCACTGATGGGTGTGATGCTAGAAGCCACAAAAATTCCACAGGACCCACTTCCTTGAGCCTATCTGGACAAACTTTCTGGAAAATGACATCCTCGGCTATGTGTTAGACTGTACAGTTGACCCACTATATCTATGGATTCTGCATTCACAGATTCTACCATCCACAGGTTAAAAATACCCCCCCCAGCAAACCTAGACTCTGCCATTTTACATAAGGGACATCATTTTAGTACACCATTGTATATAACATCATTTAAGCAGTTGTGGATTTTTTTTGGGGGGGGGGCTACAACAAAATTCCAGGGCTTAATTTAGATGTTTTCTCTTAAACAGGTACTTGGAAGTGGTTCCCATTATCTCCCCCTCACTGCTTTTTGTATCACTCCCATCGGGTGAATTTGGTGAATGTGGCTCTTGGAAATGTTGCTATTCTTGGCTGTTTTCTAGAACAAAGATGTTTTGTTTGGAATAGCAAAGTAGAAAGGTGTTGCTGAGCAATTTCTATGACTTCTGGCATCATTCCCATCTTTTCTTGTCTGGCTGCGGTTAATTTGGTGAGTGTGGCTCTCTGGAATGTTGGTATTCCTGATCATTTTCTTGAATAGAGATGTTTTGCCTGGAATTGATACAAGAAGGTAGCTCAATTTTTCATCCTATATATATAGTAGATGGCTGATTTGTTTGACTGAGATGTTCCTCAACAATATCACTTAGAGGTCAAACTATTCAGACATTACTAGTATTGGAGAAGACCTGGATTGTTCACATCCTGTCACCTTGTGAGGAGTGGTGCCTTATTCAGTTCCTAAAGATGTATGCTAAAATGCTGTTGTCTTTCCCAACAACTATAGAATTGTACATTCTCTATGAAACAGAGATTGAGCAAGGGAAAGATAGGCAAGCAGGCAGGCAGGCAGATAGCTCTTGTGGTTATTTTAAGACATCTTTCCTGTCATAGATATATTATGTTTTGGGATAATAGCAATTGCATACAAACTGTAACATTTCAACATACAACATAAAAGCAATGTCCTTACATAGCTATCCAATGGCATAAAATATTGTTTCATCATGTTGTGTCCCTTTTAGCAAAGATTTAAGAAAACAACAATTACGAATGGATTTATCGTCTCAGTAAGGGACTCAGCTGTTCTTTCTGTACAATATTTCGAGGGAGATTGTATTATTCCCCTGGCAGCACTAAAGCAACCTATGGAACGTGATACCCTTTCTGGATGCATCTTACACCACCATACACTCTTTAAACTTTAGTAGCCATCATACTGTGATGCTTCCTTTGGTTAAAGATGAAGCATTTCCACAATGACTGCAGTGACAAAAGGTTTTGCCAGACAGATATGTTTGCTGTGCAATCATCTTTTTCATCTCACTAGCAGCAACTGCTAAATATCTCACCAAGCTACAAATGCCAGGATGGAAGGAGCCATGGTAGTTAAAGTGGTAGCAGACTACTGTAACTATATCATATTCTAAAATTTATCACTTGTGGACTGTGCAACTTAATAAAAAAAAGAGAGTTCCCCCCCCCGCCCAAAAAAACCCCCTAGGTTGCTTTATAGCTGGAGTGGTTGACTTTGGGACTGAAGTCATCTTAGGCTGCTGCCACACCACAGAATTAATGCAGTTTGACATTGTTTTAACTATCATGGCTCCACCCAATGGAAGCTTGGGATGTGTAGTTTGCTGTGAAACCAGAATGCCTTGTCAGAGGAGTTAAATAGCTCATAAAACTACAAATCCCAGAATTTCATAGCAATGAGCCATGGCACTTGGCAGCCATTGTAGTAATACAATGGTAGTTTTGCATATAACAAAAAAAGTTGAAACATAAATGTACCACATTCTTGATAAGCTAGGAAACAAAAGTTCCTTATTGAAAGACAGCACAGGTGTACAAGAATCTGGTAAAACTAGATATTTATAAATGTATTTGACTTACTGTTTTGATACAACTAGAATTTGTCTCTGTCTTTAGTTCCCTAATTTTTGTCTATTTTTGTATTCCAAATGTCATGCTTTCATGCTATTGTTTAATTTAAGCCTGCTAAAGCACTTCCAAACTGGAGTACAATCTGCTTTCATAGAATGCTATGTGAAAGGAACACTGGTTGGATAAACAAAAGCAAAGCCTGTTCCTGAACAAATATGTCTGATCTGTTAACTATTTTGGGAATAGAAAAAATTAGATTAGATATGATGTGAATTTTGGCACAATTTTCTGATTTGGACCTCCTCTTGACTGTGATCAGTTTACAACCCATTTGAAATGCTCCTTTCCTTTTCAGGCCAGTATGAAAACAAATCTCGGTACAACTGATTCTTGAAAGCAGGGTGTTAGGTACTATAGACCTGATCTCTACAGAGAAAAGAACAGGCTTCTGTAGCAAAGTGAAATTATACACCAGTGACATTGTGCAAAATTAACATACATGCATTGTGAGGCCAAGTGATATCTGGGAATGGAATAGGTTAAAACAGATTATCAGTATTGTCACCAACTGGTATATGTTTATATATAACTCTTCTGAGTATTAGATTCCGATTAATATTTTACTTTGAAATTCAAAACACTGCATTATTTTGTATATATCTTACAGCATGATGAAATATTCCTCATAAGGTTGCACCATGAGATATAGTAAATTGCTGTATAGGTCTAGTATCAATATATGGCACCAGTGCGAAGCAATTGACATCCCAACACTCCAGAAAGTTCTACTGCTGATGTCTGCCTTTGGTCTCCCAAGCTCCTTCCATCCCCCACTTTCTGAGGAATGTATTTGGCTGATGTCTAAAAATCCATTATGATTTGCCAGTCATCATTATTGGAATCCTATATAACTCAAAATAAATTTGTGTACACTTAACTATGTAACAGAGGTGCTAAGAAACCCTGTTAGTGAATCGCAAGGATGCATAACAAGACACTAGCAATAGTACCCGATGTGCATCGGTGCCTGATGCACATTGGTCCCATTGTGCATCGATCCTGTTCTGCATTGGCTGGTCCCTTTGCTGGCTCTGCTACACAGCAGCCCTCTACTGGATGTAGGCATTACAGATCTTCACAATTTTAATTCCCAAACACACGAATCACTTATGAAGACACAATTCCCATATAGGATTCTGATATAATAATAATAATAATAATAATAATAATAATAATAATAATGCATGCCATGCTTTGCAATGTGGAAATCAAAAGTTAAAGACACCTGTCTATGTGAAAGACAGGGAAAGATGAAATGAATAAAATAAACAGAATAAAACAAGATAAGAAAGTGATGTAGTAAGATCACTCAGGTTAGATGAAAGCAAAGTAAGAAGCTGGATTGAGAGACTGGGAGTTCCATCTTCTAATCTTAGAGCATGATTTAGGATGGACTCTTGAATAATCTTTGCTGCCAGTTGCTTCCTCCTTCAAACCACCATCACTGTATAAGCTTTAAAAACTGAATTTCAAGTGTCATAATCACTGAGTCCAGCATTTATTCTTCTTAAAGCTGGCATGTTTCTGGCCTCATATATGTACCCAAGGCAGCAAATGGTAATAAAATGCAAACTAAAATGCATACAATTAAAAGATAAATACTGATAAACCTAATTATAATATATCAATAAACTTGACTAAAAAGACAACCCTCCCCTTTCAACAACAGCCTAGCTTGAATGAAAAAGCCTGTCTGAATTAAACATCATTGCCTGCTGGCAGAAAGAAAATAGAGGAGAGTCCAGCTTAGCTTCCTTTCATAGGCAATCCCATAGCCTGGAAACTTTCAACCAGCATGGTCCCACATAGTATAGTTCTTTATAGATCTTCATCTACATTTTGGATGCTTTATTCTTAAAGGTCTTGATGTGAACTCTGTGTATTCAACCATATTTGGGGAGAGTCAGTTTCCACTATTTATTTATTTATTTATTTATTTATTTTCTCCTGATTTTTAACACCTATGGAATTCTCTATGCTAGGAACAGCTATACTTAGGGAACTTGAGTGGTGAGGATGGGAGAAAATTTTACTTCAGGAGCCCTAGTGGCTCAGTGGTTAAATGCCTGTACTGCAGCCACTCACTCATAAACCACAAGGTTTGCGAGTTCAATACTAGACAGGGCTCAGGCTAGACTCAGGCCTGCATCCTTCTGAGGTCACTAAAATAAGTACCCAACTGTTGGGGGGCAATGAGCTTACAGTTGTAAACCGCTTAGACACTCCATAGCATGATATGAAGCGGTATATAAATGAAGCTGCTTTGCTCTGTGGAAGAATTTTGCAAAAATTGTACATTTCCTCTTATTTGTCATGCAAAAAAATTGAGATTCAAGAAAAATCCAATTCAGGAGCAAGTGAAACTGACAATTTTTACCACCCCTAATGTGTATATAAACTGCACCATCATCTCTTAAATGGCTATCTGAGGAATCCAACTAATTTCAAAATATCCTATTGCTTGAGCATTTGGAAGCCACAGTGCCCTCTCTGGACCCATGAATGACATCAGGAGAGTGCTATCAATATTTGTTTCCAGCTTAGCATTCAGCAGGTAATTAAAAACAACCACCTCCCGGCCTTTGACAAAGAAGAGTTGTTACAACAAATCCTGTCATTCTGGACTTGAGTAATTTCTTTTTGTGACCCTAGGTCATTCTTTTCTGCCTCGAGGCATGACCCTATGATGTGGTCATGCTACATTTAATATAGCTGTTTGCTGAGAGCAAGTGCCCCTTGAGGCTCAGCCAAATGAGTAATGTTGCTGTCTTCCATTTCTGAAAGATGCAGACCTTTTTCTTAATATAATAGTCCCTTGGGAGATTTGAAGAATATGGAAGAAGACAGCATATAAAGTTTCAAGTGGAGGCTATAGAAATTGTTAATATTAGTACTATTTTCATAGCACCATCAACGAACAAAATAAATTAGAGACAGGACAAGACACAGATACCTGCACTTAGAAGCCTATACCCTAAATCAGAGGTGAGAATCATATGGTTGTTCAGACATTGCTGGTTTACAATTCCCAGCAGCCCTAGCCATAACAGTCAAAAGCAAGAAATATTGGGATTTGTGGTCCAACAAGAGGGTTATACAATTCCTGCTCTTGGCCTAAATTCAGGAAGCAGAAGAAAACAAAAGTAGAGGAGAAGGAGAAAGAAGAGAGAGAGAAATAACAGGGGATGAATGTCAGTACATATACTTGCACATGTCTTTATTTTTCTGGAGTAAGCCTGAGACTTCACTTTACCTCATTCAGGTAAGACCAAAGAGCAATTAGGAAAATTCAGAAGTGATTGAACCCTGAAGTATATATGTGTGTGTGTGTGTGTGTGTGTGTGTGTGTAAAAGTATCTCAATGGGTTTCAGGCAAGCATGCCAGCAGCAGAGACACACTTTGAGGTGACTCTACTCATTGTTGTTACAGGGACCCTGATGCATTTGTGTAACTCCAATGAATTGTTAATTTGGCCCAGTGGGAGGACAACCATAAAGAAGGGGCTGTTCTTACTAGTTCAACTGAGAAAAAGAAGAGCTGGAGAGGAAGGAAGCTGCAGTTGTCAAGGAGTTTTAAACAAATTAGACTTAATTATTTATTTTATTTTATTTTATTTCTATGCTGCTTTTCTCCTCTAAACTGGACCTAAGGTGACTCACAAAAGATATTTTAAAAAACATCCAATTATGACTGTGTCTGTGGTATTCATGTAAAATTGGTCCCATAGTACCCAGATTTGGGTTAGGAACAAGAAATAAAGCTGGAGAGCATCTGATAGAATTCTGTAAGGCCAATAATCTATTCCAGGGGTCCCCAAACTACGGCCTGCGGGCTGGATCCGGCCCAACGAGGCCTTCCTACCGGTCCATGCGCCACCCCGCCGCCACCGCTGCTGCCGCTCGCACCACTCGCACCTGCCGCCCGATGCCATTTTGGCTTCCAAAAAGATCTGGGGGCCAGCAAACCAGCCCCCGGATCAAAAAGTCTGAGGATCCCTGATCTATTCATTGCAAATACCTGCCCCCGGATCAAAAAGTCTGAGGATCCCTGATCTATTCATTGCAAATACCTGCTTCATACAACCAGATAGGAGACTTTACACCTGGACATCACCAGATGGTAAACATAAAAATCAGATAGATTACATAATTGGAAATAGAAGATGGAGAAACTCTATCCTTGTGGCCAAAACCAGACCAGGAGCTGATTGTGGCACAGACTACGAACTGCTCATAACAAAAATCAGTTAATCTGAAGAAGAAAGCAAAAACCATTGTTATACCAAAATATGACCTGAATAACATTTCAGATGAATTCAAGAACAATGTAAGAAACAGATTTGAACTATTGAGTATAATCTACTGGGAACCTGAACAACTGTGGACAGAAGTCAAAGACATAATTAAGGACGAATGGAAGAAAACACTAACAGTGGCCAAAAAGAAAGATAAGAAACAATAGATGACAGATGAAACACTTCATGCAATAAAAGAAAGAAGAAAAGCAAAAGCAAAGGGAGATAGGAACAAAGCCAGAAGTATGAAAACAACTGTCCAACATCTGACATGAAGGGATAAGGAGAAATACTACAGTGACCAATGCAGAGAAATAGAACACAACAAAAAGGAAAGAATGAGAGACCTCTATCAAAAAATCTGAGAAATTAAAGCCAAGTTCAAACCAAGGGCAGGGATGCTGTATGGAGAAAAAAGGAACATAATACAGGAACAAGAAGAAATAAAAAGACGCTGGAGGCAATACATAGAAGAGGTATACAAAAGAGATGAGAGAATGAATGATATTTGGAATGAGGAGCCAAACCCCAAATTCTAAGAAGTAAAGTGGAATGTGCAATAAAGGAAATGGGAAAAAATAAGTCACTGGGAACAGATGATATCCCAATTGAACTGCTACAGTGCCTACAGACAAATGCAACTTCAGTGCTGACTGAAATATGCCAGCAAATATGGAAAATAAAGCTGTGACATCATAAGAAAAGCAGAATTAGAATCGGAAAAAGGAGAGGTTAAGATAGGAGGAAACAACATTAACAACCTAAGATATGTGGATGACACCATATTATTAGCAGAAGACATTCAAGATTTGGAACAGTTGATAAGGAAGATCAAAGATGAAAGTGCAAAGGCAGGTCTGATGCTAAACATAAAGAAAATTAAAATAACGACCACAGAAGAAATACATAAATTCAATCTAGACAATGAGGAAATTGAAATAGTTGAAGAATTCCCATATCTAGGATCAAACATTGACCAGAATGGAGACTGTAGTCAAGAAATAAGAAGACTAGGAATGGGAAGGGCAGCTATGAAAGAACTGGAAAAGATACTGAAAAGCAAAGACATACAACTGAGCACTGAAATCAGAATAGTTCAGGCCATTGTATTCCCAATTACTATGTACGGATGTGAGAGCTGGACAGTGAAGGAAGCAGACATAAGGAATATCAACTCATTTGAAATGTGGTGCTGGAGAAGAGTACTTAGGATACCATGGACAGCCAGGAAGACAAACAAATGGGTTCTTGAACAGATCAGACCAGGGGTCTCCTTGGAAGCAAAGATGATCAAGTTGAGACAATTGTACTTTGGCCATATAACGAGAAGGCATGGATCACTAGAAAAAACAATAATGCTAGGAAAGGTAGAGGGTAGAAGAAAGAGAGGAAGACCACAAACCAGATGTATAGACTCAATCAGAGAGGTTATGCTTGCAGGATCCGGGTAGGCAGTGGAAGATAGGGATTCTTGGAGATGTCTCATCCGCAGGGTCGCCATGAGTCAGAACTGACTTGAGGGCAGCTAACAACAACAACAAGAAGTACCCAGAAAGAAGTATACTTGCAATTTGGCCCTTGGACTGAAAAAGATTCCCACTTGGAGAAGGAATTCAGAGTCAAACTATATATAGGATGTTACACAAGCACCCAAATCTGCAGATCCTTGTGTAAAGAAAGAGTGGTTTTTCCTTTCACTCTTTTAATGCCACATATTCTTCCTCCCACCTGTTGCCCTTTGACTGAAAGAGTGGTTTTTCCTCTTACACTCTTATCATGCCACCTGAAAGGTGCTCTTTGCTGCAAATTTTGTGTGTATTTTGTGAGGAAATAGCAAAGAGGAATATTTAATGGTATCAATCTAAAAAAAAAAAAAGTTTAATGTTGCATTTTGCTTTCTTAGCCCTTGATGTAATAACTCCAGTGTGCAGAAAAGTGGGCTAAAAATGGGGGGGGGGGGATGTTGGGAAGCAATACTATGTATGTGTGTGGGGAAATGGGATATACGGTAAAAATGAGTAAACCTCTCTCTCCCCAAGCCCTCACCTAAATTCTTGCCCTGCCTGTAGTAAGCCCATAGGCTTTGGATGCCTTGCAATCCGAACCACATAATTGCACTTGAAATAAATGAATTGAAAGAAAGCAGTGAACCAAACTGTACATTGTCCAAATCAAAAATTTTAAGGCACATGAAATGCAAGGAGAGTGAAGCAGAGGAACAATAAAGAAGCAAAATAGGGAAATTCCAACATCCTTAGTAGTTCTGGAACAGAATTAGAGATGGGAAGATTATTTGAAAATATCTGAAAAATGATTGAAATACTTGTTTCTTGCATATCAAGAAACTCTAACAAGAAGAATCCTGGAATGTCGAGAATCTTTGCAGTTTAGGACTTATTCTACACAAAATTTGAATGTAGTGGTTTTGGACAGAAATCAGTATTTTTCTGCTGCATAGAAAAATGCTGCCTTCTTTCTGTGTTAATCTGCACAGAATTTTCAGCCTATTTCTGCAGAGAATATGCTCCTTCCTATGCAGGAAGTGCTGTTTACTGTGCAAATAACTATGTGCACTTTTTTCAGAACAAGACTTGAACTGCAAATAGACTTTGAAAACTGCACAGTTTTCAAAGATTTTCTCACAGCAAAAAGAAATTTGTTAAAATTGCTCATTGATTGCTTTGAGAAGAAAATTAACAGTTACATCTCTAAACAATATCAAACACTGCCCATTCCAGAACAGCAATAGTATCCAACTAGTATCATTTTGTCCATGGAGGTCACCCATAGAGAACAGAAGAGGGAGTGATTTTTTGATTACTCTCATTCCAATAATTCTAATATTTCCCTGGAGCTCTTCCCAAGTCACTCCAGAGGATTCCTCAGTGCTCCAAAAGTGAGGCTTGGAGGGATGCAAAGTGAGCTTCAAAGAGGAAAAGGAACTGCTGATTTCTTCCTCCTTCCTGTTTTACTGGTGGAAGCAAAACAACAGTGATTTGAGAGTACCCTAAAGTAATAATACACCAGTCTTCAATTTATCCTCTTGGCACATTGGCCAAAATCTCAAAAACATTTTGATGAGTTTAGTCATTTGTAGTATGCTGTTATCAGAGGGCATAGGGTATCAAACTTACATGTTCCTGTAAGTTTGTTGTTAAGATGAACTTTGAGAGCTGGTGTGGTATAGTGGCTTGAGCATTACACTACAACTTTGGTGACCAGGGTTCAAATGCCTGCACATCTATGGAAACCCACTGGGTGACCTTGGGTGGGTCAACATTCTTGGCTGCAGAAAACCCCATGATAGAATCACCTTAGGGTCATCAAAAGTTGGAAATGATTTGAAGGCATACAAAAACAAAATTAAAAACAAAAACAAGGCAAACCTATCATGGAGTGTTTTTGGCAAAAATGTTTGAGAGAAGGTTTGTTTTTGCCTTCTTCTGAGGCTGAGTCAGTGTGACTTGCCCAAGGTCACCCAGTAGGTTTCCATGGCCAAACAGGGATTTAGATCCTGGTGTCCAAGTGCCCTAGTCCAGCATTCAAACCATACATCACACTGGCTCTTTCCTGTATGTTACAGGGTTCATTTTGTAGTCCAAAATTTGGAAAATGTCAGAGGGATTTTTTTTTTTTACTGGACTAATATCTTTTGAAATGGGCTTTTGTGCTTCACAGAGAGATCCCTTTCAATGTACCATCTGCAGTGAGAACTTCCTAATACTTTTCTCTTTCTCCATAAAATATTCATTAGCCAAGAACAAAGTGGCACTGTAAGATGTTCTTGAAAGGCCTTTAAAAATAGGCAGTCAGAAAAGTAGCCACCCATCTCAAAATACAGTGTTTGTAACATTCTGGCTAATGACAAAGGGTCACCATTGGAATTAACATTCATATTGCTTGCTTGATTTCATTCCTTTAACAGTGAGGTATGGCTATGACCAGAATCTGTACATTCAATCCACATGAAGAATTAATGTCCTAATGCATATATGTTTAATTTTATTATCTTTGAGGGAGAGGAAATGTAACAGCTGAGCATGTGGTGATGACAATGTACTTATTTGTTGATGTTCTAGAAAAATACAAAACTACATTACATATTAAAACAATGAAGAAAAATTCCCCATGCTTCCTGCAGAAGAGCAACAAGAAAAATGTGCATTTTTATTTGGTTGAATCTGATTTTAAAAAACACAATTGGGTGTTGTCAAAATTGTTACTTACAGACTCAGTAAACAAATACAGTGGTCCTTGGTATCTGCTTGGTTTTGGTTTCAGGACCCCCGTGGATAACAAAATCCATGGATTGCTGAACTCCCATTAAACTGAGTGACATAGGGCTCATTCCCACTTGCATTTAATCCAGTTTGTGAGTTGCACTGACACCGGATTGCTTAATCGATTCATGCCGATGAGTAGTTCCCATTATGGAAGCGAATTATTTCCTTATTCCATGTATTTGTGTCTTTTTTTTACATGACTGTCATTCCCACTTGTCACTCCATCCCGGTCTTTTTTTTTTTTTAAATGTCAATTATATGATGCACATCTACACATCATTGGTGATGCAAGGAAGGAGGGAGAAGAGGGAAGGGAGGGCTGGGAAGACCAGGCATGCCTCTTAGCCCTGCTCAAAATGGAGGACATTTCCAAACCAAAGCCCAAAGCTCCCCTGAATGTCCTCCATTCTCTAAGTGATGCTCAGAATGGAGGACCTGCCAGCAAAAATGGGGACATCACACACACACACACACACACACACATCCAAAAGCTAAAACCACGCATATAAATTCATGCTTCCTAGGCATGCTCAGAATGGAGGATGATTTGGAATTCCTCCTGGACAGAAGATTGGAATGTAGAATATATCCTGGGAAAGGGGAGGGGGAAAAATGGCGGATTTCCCAAAAACCTGGGAGGAGATAGGTTACACCCTCTTCCAACCCTCTTCCATTAGTCCCTTCCCTCTAGTTTGATGCGATTCAGGTCCATTGCTCCCATTTGCTGAACATGCTTGCTAATTGATTCTTTTCAAAAGAACCACCAAAAACCTACTTTTCCAAAAGTGTGACAAATTTTTGGATTTGTCTTGCTTCAAAGTGAGTCAGACGATCTCAGTTGTATCTTAAACTGTTCTCAATGAGGATGAGGCACATATACAATGACCAGCAAATTGCTTCAAATCATAGTGGGAATGAGCCCATAGTAAAATGATGTCCTTTATATAAAATGCCAAAATCAAAGTTTGCTTTTCGGAATTTATTTTTTAAAGAAATATTTGCAAGCCATGGATGGTTGAATCTGTGGATAAAGAATAGATATGGAGGGCCAACTGTACTACTAAATAAGCAAATATTATCTGAAATTGTCTGGACATAAAGTCCATTTACTAGCTAGAGCATGGCTGATGGCAGCATCAGGTCCTGTCTTTTTCATATGGAGCGCACACAGAGTGCACAGCAATGCTTTCTAAATTTTAGTGTAATGACGGCCTTGTAAAAAGAGATTGAAAAGAACTAAAAGCTTTTTTTATGACTCTTCACACTGCATTCTCACTTTAAAAAGAATCAGTTATAAAGGCAGAGGAGAAGATAGAAGGCAGATGAATGGCCACCACACAGTAGAAGGTAATTCAAGACTCCGACTCCTGTTTGCCTACAGTGTGACAGCTCTTGCCATTTTGTTTGCATCTGATTTTTACAGTAATGCAATGGAGTTTGAAAATGCAAGGATTTAGATACTCGATTGCATGAGTTCACATTGAAATCTCTTTAGAATAAAATTCAGAATGCTTTGGGGGTAAGGTCTGAGCCTAATAATCCTCTCTCATTTAAGTGGCAGGAGTATTGAAACAGACAACTCACCCATTTCAGCAGTGGTTCGGTGTTTCAGGGGTCAAATCCTGTGCCTTGTACTCAGTTTCTGGGGTAAACTACCTGTCTCTCAACCTCACCAACTATCTTGTGTAAAAAGCATGTTTTGTGACTGATAGTCCCAATACAATAGTTCCATTTTAAAAAATAATCATGCCCCCACCTCAATTGTCTCCTATTTATGATGGTGCCCATAACACAGTATCAAAAATGCAAATGCACTTCAAAGTCAAGGACTCCTCTCTAAAAGCTCAATTGACATTAATATTGCATGAATTCTGCAAGCTCAAAGTCCTTGATAGGCCATTTTGGATTTAAAAAAAACAAAACACAACATTTTTTTTCTTTTAATTTAAAAACGTGTCTACTTCTGTGTACCCAGGGAGTACTCTGACTATTAATCTGCTCCCAGCTTGATAGACAATCAGCTACTTAACTCTCCCAATAATGAAAATCAGAAGGATGGAAGAATCCAACACTCTTTCTTTTCATAATAGCATTGTGTAGTTTGTTTTCATAGAGATATTTTCTGGGACACACTAAGGAGTGTTTTGTTTCTAAATCATGACCTTTTCCTTTAATTCTGCCAAGGGATAATTGAATATATCCTGCCTGCCCCTACCTCTCACTCATTGACAATGTTTCTAAGCCCTCCAATTCTTCACAGAAGACAGCACACATAACAGATTACAATTTACCGAAGGAACTCTGTAATGCCAAACACTTTTCTATAATTGCAACCACAGTGTAACTGTTGAAATTAATCTTGTCATCAAAAGAATACTTCTGGGATAACATAGGAGTTGAGTCACACAGCAGTGTTACCTCGTAGAGATATTTCATTAATTAACAATAGCACATCTTTGCTCTTGATGTGTATATGTGTGTGTAGGGGTTTGTTATATTTAATTGCAGCCCATTTGTACAGATGTCATGCTATGATCCACAAAACAATAAGAAGCTATGAGATTCAAAACAGTTTATATTGGGAAACAATTGTGTTAGAAAGGATTAAATCTAAATATTCCGTTTTAAAATTAATTGTGGATTGCATTTCATTAATCAGATGCATAATGACTACACTGTCTTATGAAGGAGAATGTCTCTGGCATGTCAACACTTCCACACAAGAAATAACATCATATATGTATTTGAGCCTTCTAGACCTTTCTAGGCCAGTTCCTGCTAGAGAGGAGGAGGAGGTGGTGAGCAGTGATTAGTGAAAAGTTCAGGTCATCAGGTGCCTTTAACACTGGTTTTTAGTGAGGGATTTTCTTTGAGGAGGAAGACCATAATCCTGTTTCAAGGACTATTTAAGACTTCTCAGTATGGACACTGAGGGAACTGCTGCCGTTACCTGCAACACTTGTGGGATGTTTGTATACTTGCCTACAGATGTGGTGAACTTCACATGCCCCAAGTGCAAGTTGGTATCCCACTTGGAGGAGAAAGTGCAGCAGCTGAAGGCATGGGTAGATACACTTCAGCATATTAGGGAGCAAGAGGTTTTCCTGGACATAACAGAACAAACTGTCTTGGACAGGGACCACACAGAGGAAGTTGCAGGGGAAGAGAAGGTTACTTCACATGCACAGGAGGTAGACAGCTGGAGGAATGTCACACACATAAGTAGGGAGACCAGGGATCGTTCTGGGAGCTACAGCTACAGAATCGATTTGAAACTCTTTCCCTTATTAAGCAAGATGAGGAAGAGCAACATGGACAGACTTCAGGGACAGAGCAGGGGACCCTGGGAGTTCCACCACAGGGAACAGTTGCTGTTAAGCCTCGGAGGAGGCGTGTGGTCATGGTGGGGGACTCCTTGTTGAGGGGTACAGAAGCAGTGATTTGTGGGCCTGACAAGATGTCTCAGGAGGTGCGTTGTCTCCCTGGGGCAAAGATCCGAGACGTGACAGAGAGGCTGACAAGACTGGTCAAGCCTACTGACCAATACCCCTTCCTTTTGGTCCATGTGGGAACGAATGACACAGCAAGACACAGCTTTCAGAACATCAGAAGGGATTATGAGGCTTTGGGTAAGAAGCTGAAAGAAATGGATGCACAGATTGTCATCTTGTCTCTTCTGCCAGTTGAAGGTCATGGTCCAGGATGAGAGAGGAAAATAGCAGATGTCAACAACTGGCTCCGCAGATGGTGTCGCCAAGAACGATTTGGATTCTTAGATCATGGGCTGCGGTTCCATGAGGGCAGACTTCTGGCAAGGGATGGGCTGCATCTCACACCATTGGAAGAAAACGTTTTTGCCAACAGTCTCAAGAATTTGATCAGGAGGGATTTAAACTGAGTTATGTGGGGAAGGGAGACAGTGTTCTGGAAGATAAAAGGACGGGGGAAAACAGTCAAACTATCATAGAGGGAACAAGGCAAACAGTGCAAGGACCCAACAGTGGGAGGCAAAAAATGTGCACAGGCAGCAAGTAAAGGTCTTAGATGTCTCTACACTAATGCACAGAGCATGGGAAATAAGCAAGATGAACTTGAACTCCTAGCACAACAAAGCAAAAATGATATAATAGGCATCACTGAAACCTGGTGGGATGAGTCTCATGACTGGAATGTAGAAATACAGGGGTATAACCTTTTCAAGAGAAACAGACCAAACAGGAAAGGAGGAGGAATAGCATTATATGTCAGGGATATTTACATCAGTGAAGAAATCCAGGACATCAATCCTGGAAGCCAGGTGGGGAGCATCTGGATAAAAATTAAAGGGGAGGGAAACAACAGGGATGTTATTGTGGGAGTCTACTACAGACCCCCAACTCAGGCAGAAAAATTGGATGATGCCTTTCTAGAACAGAAAGGAGAAATATAGTAGTGATGGGTGACTTCAACTATTCTGATATTTGCTGGAATTCAAACTCAGCAAAATCCTCAAAGTCTAGCAAATTCCTTGAATTTGCCTTGAAGACAATTTCATTGTGCAAAAGGTGGAAGAGGCAACAAGGGAGTCACCTATTTTGGATCTGATCCTAACTAACAGGGAAGACCTAGTTAATGGGGTGCAAGTGGTTGGATCCTTAGGTGGGAGTGATCATGTTTTCCTGGAGTTTATTATACAGTGGAAAGGAGAAGCCAGACATAGTCAGACATGCATTCTAGACTTTAGGAAATCTGATTTTAGTAAACTTAGAGAAATACTGGGTAGTATGGACAGGAATACTAAAAGAGAAGGGAGTTCAAGACGGATGGGAGTTTCTCAAAACGGAGATGCTGAAGGCACAATTTCAAACAGTTCCAATGAGGAAGAAAAATGGGAGGTGCTTCAGGATGGATGACTAAGGAACTTTCAACTGAACTAAGTTTTAAATGGAACATGTATAAAAAATGGAAAAATGGGGAAATCACCAAAGAGGAATTCAAACAAATAGCTAGCACATGTAGGGGTAAAGTCAGGAAAGCTAAAGCGCAGAAAGACACCCCCTAACGAGTCGGGAGGAGTTTCTTGTTGTGCTGGCCAAATAAGGACATGAGAAGCCTGATTGGTCAAAGTGCACAGGTGAATGAGAGCACCTGTGCGCTTTGTCCAATTGGGTTGTTTGGTTGCTACTCTAAGTCTCGTGGTGCTTCTGGTCTCCCGAGACTTGGGGCAAGGGTTTGTTCTTTATAGCTCTGTGCTGCCACATGGAGGCAGCCATTTTTGAGCTTGAACTGAGTGAGTAACATCTCTCTGCTGTCTGCTCTGGCTTGGCTTGTGCCTAGCGCTTACTTGTGGCCTTTGGCTGCGTTGTGGTCTTTTACGGATTTCTCTTCCTTTTACAAGTGGGAGTGTTCAGGTAGCTTCCCTGAGCATCCCAGTGGACCGAACGAGGCCTTCGCATCCCCAATTCTCAGGGGGTTGTACACCCAAGGAGGGCCCTGCAGCAGGCATCCTCACCGGGTGTGTGGACCCGGTACTGGATACAGTCCCAGCGCCGCCCCGGCGACCCCGGTCTGGTAAGCTTGGGATCCCATTGCTGATTGGGAGGGTTGTTGCACTTCTCCCCAGTGGTGAGTGTGTTGGAAGATGGCTGTCTTCAGTTTAGGGCTCTGCATAGGATCCTTGGTGGACACCTTTCCCCCTGGTTGGTTGCCAGTGATGCTTCCTGGCTGTTTGCGTCTCTTGTGAGACTTGGGAAAAGGCGGCCTTTTGGCCTGGTAGTAGTCATCCAAGGTTGGGTGATTTTGCTTTGGCCCGTGTTCTATTCACTGAAGTAAGGATGCCACGCAGTAAGGCCCAATCTAAAAGGCGTGCAGCTGTGGCTGCACCCAGCTCTGGTCAATCTGCTTTGAAGAGGCCTTCCCAGTCTACCAGCAGAGATGAAGAGATTACTGGCCAGTTGGCACAACTGGGCAAAACAGTACAGACTTGTGTTGCTCTTTGTAATCAACTTGCTCAGAAAGGGCTACAGGCTACAGCCACCAGCCCTATTGCTGGCGCTTCTGATACCACCAGCAGAGAAGTGCTGCTTCCTCCCGTGGCATCTGATGCTCAGGTGATGGATGCTACACTGGGTCCTTCTGTGGTTTTGGCTGTGGAGGCTGGGCACCCCATGTTGCTGATGTGTGGGATCTCCTGAAAAGGGTCCCTGGTATGGAGACTCAGAGTGCGGCTGCCCCTGTGTGTGAGCAGCCTACGATGGCTGATTTATATAACCTCTTACGAGGAGTGGTTCTTCCAGGTGATGGTGCAATGGAGCAGACCCATGAAGTGCAAAGAGGTGATCAAGCTGCTGCTGCCTCTTCTGCACTTGACACCCAAGCTGTTGAGGGGCCACATTTCGGGGGACCATTGCGGTCGGCTGGCAATGCTTCCCAGCAAGCTTCTGTTTCAGGTTTCTCTCCTAATATTGCACATGCTAATTGGCCTGCCTCGGTATGGGCTCCAGGTGGCCAGGTTGGTCAGGGTGCGGCTACAGAAAAGCCCAACCCTGCGGTTGTGGTGGCACCAGTGCAGGCACCTGCACTTTCACAGGTCCCTGACACTAGGGCGCAGGATGGTCAGCCAATGGCTGTGGCTAGCAACACCTCTGTGGTGTCTCTTTTGAGTGCTCCTTTGTTATCTGGAGTGGTTGAGCAAGCTGAATCTGCCCCTTACGCTGGAATGTCCACACCCCTTGGTTCACACCTTCCTCTTTCTACTAAAGAAAGGATTTTGAAGGGAGAATACATTGACTTATTTACTCTTACCTTCAGGGATCCCAAGCTGAGGATCATGGTAAAAGATGGGATTGTTTTGAGTCTTCCTAAAGAGTTTCAAGCGCTCAAACATCCTAAGCTGGAGCGCAGTTTGGTGAATTGGACTATGGGTTTCACCATTTATAGAGGTGTTATAGAGGAAAGAGAACCACTGAGGCCTCCTGACTTTTCTAAATATCAGGAGATCATGATAAAAGCATACACTAATTGCCATCATAACTCTAGAGGTGCAGCCTGGCTACAATATGATGAGCAGTTTAGAATGAGAGCTGCACAGGATCGCTCCTTGTCCTGGAGACATGTTCAGTCTGAGTTGTGGGCTGATGTTATGGTGGGGGCCTTCTCTTTGAGCAGGTGTGACAATGAGTATGTCCCAATGGTTACCATGCCAAAAAGGCCGAATGTGAGGCCTGCCATGGGAGAGAGAAGGCAATTTGGCATATGCTGGGATTTTAATGCAGGCAAATGCAAGAGGCAACCCTGCAGGTTTGAGCTTCCTGCAATAGAGGCAAGTGGCCAGGAGTGGCTTCTGCCCCCTGGCCAGCTTCACCTGGAGGAAAAGGCCTCGTCACCAATTAAGTTAGACACCATGGTGGCATGGCTAAAGATTTACCCTAATAAAGAGGCTGCTTCTTATTTATTTCATGGTTTTTCCCTAGGTTTTCGTATCCCTTATACAGGTTCTAGGGTTCATCGTTTTGCATCCAATGCTAGTTCCGTAAGGGAGTTTCCGAACATCGTGAGGGAGATATTGGCAAAAGAAATAGCTGTGGGAAGGATTTTGGGACCGCATGATCAGTTGCCTATTCCCACCCTCCGTTTATCCCCTTTGGGTGTGGTTCCTAAAAAAGCTCCTGGGGAATTCAGGTTGATACATAATTTATCATATCCAAAGGGCAACTCTGTGAATGATGCTATACATCCCGGGCTTGCCTCTGTTAAGTATGCATCATTCGACTCAGCAGTTAAGATGATTAGGAATTTAGGCAAGGGAGCCCTTTTAGCAAAATGTGATATTAAAGGCCTTTGCAGACTGCCAGAAATAGTGCACATTAAATTGAAGCACTGCCCTGGCTCAGTGCTAGGGAGTCATGGGAACTGTAATTTATTGTGGCACCAGAGCTCTCTGACAGAGAAGGCTCAATGTCCCAGAAAAAAATACAATTCCCATGACTCCCTAGCACTGAGCCAGGGCAGTGCCTCAATTTAATATGCACTATTTCTGGCAGTCTGCAAAGGCCCTACATCTGCCTTTAGGCTCCACCCTGTTCACCCAGATGATTTTGACTTACTGGGTTTTCAATTTGAAGGAAAGTATTTCTTTGATAAAGCCATGCCAATGGGATGCTCAATTTCTTGTTCTGCTTTCGAGACATTCAGTATTTTTCTTCATTGGTGTGCAGTTAAGCGGACTATCAATAGAGCCATAACACATTATCTTGATGATTTTTTGATTGCTGGGGATCCCAGTTCTTCCCTATGTAGGGATTCCTTAGCTCAATTTCAGGAATTAATGTATGAGTTGGGTGTGCCCTTTGCGGAGGAAAAGACTGAGGGGCCAGATACATGACTTATCTTTTTGGGTATCGAGATTGACACCATAGATGGGATTTCTCAATTACCAAATGATAAATTGGTGGCTATGAGGCAGCAGGTTCGTGCCATATTGGGGAAACAAAAAGCTACACTTCTTGAATTTCAATCCCTTACAGGACTCTTGAACTTCGCCTCTAAGGTTGTAGTGCCAGGATGTGCATTTTGTGCTAGATTATACAGGGCTACTGCAGGTATCGTGGTGCAGCACCATCACATTAGAATCACAAGGGGCATTCGTGAGGATCTGAAGGTCTGGGACACCTTCTTGGATCAATTTAATGTCACATTGTTTTGGAGATCTGAAATGCTGCTGAGGGCAGACTTTCAGGTGCATTCTGATGCTGCTGTCGCGCATGGTTTTGGTGTTTATTGGAATGGCCAGTGGGCTGCAGAGGCGTGGCCTTCTGCATGGGTTGAAAGTGGTCTAACCAGAGACTTAACGTTTCTTGAGCTTTTTCCCATAGTGGTGGCTGTCCATTTATGGGCAAGCCAGTTTGCTAACAGGACCATCTGGTTTTGGTGTGACAACCAGGCGGTTGTTCATGTGGTGAATTCTCAGTCTTCTAGGTCTCCTAGAGTTATGGGTTTAGTAAGGGCAATGGTCATGCAATGCTTGAATTATAATGTGTTATTCAAAGCTCAACATGTTCCTAGTGTGCTTAACCCTTTGGCGGACACCCTTTCTCGTTTGCAGCTCTCCAGGTTCCAGCAGCTGGCTCCCGAGGCGACACACCCGTTGGAGGTACCGGCCTTGCTATGGAGCCTTGGAGATTAGAAATTCACAGGGCAATCTTGAATTCCATCACCCCATCTACATGCAAATCCTATCAAACAGCTTTAAATTCGTTAATCAATTTTTATTGGAAATTGGGGTGGATCAAAGTTGGCCGATTAGGGTTGACTTGATCCTACATTTTATAGTTTATCTTAGACAGGCAGGCCTTTTGACTGTCACTATTAGGGGCAGGTTGGCCGCCCTGGCACTTCACTCTAGGGCAAGGGGTTATTTTGATCCTACCACAGACTTTAGGGTCAAAAGAGCTATGGAAGGTTGGTCTAGGGCAGGGGTAGGCAACCTTTCCCCTTTAAGGGCCAAGGGACTTCAGCTCCCAGAATCCCAGGAGCTATTGGCCAACATGGGACTATTGGCCAACATGGCTGAGGCTTCTGGGAGCTGAAGTCCCTTGGCCCTTAAAGGGGAAAGGTGCCTACCCCTGGTCTAGGGAATCCCCTGTAACAAAGGACTCGCGATGGCCAATAACAGGCCCAGTCCTGGCCAAATTATGAGAACAATTAGCTGATACATGTAACTTATCTGGGGAAGAGGCTTTATTTAAGGCTGTATTCGCTTTAGCCTTCTTCGCTGCATTAAGAATTAGTGAGATTGTGCCAGGATCTCATAATGATCAATCTGGCAGGGCTCTTTTGTTTTCTGACATTTTATTAATGGAACAAGGGATTCAGATTTGTGTTAGGCACTCCAAGACTGATCAGATAGCAAAGGGTCAGTCTATTTTCTTAGCAAAAGCGCCTCTTGGGCAGATTTGCCTGGTAATAGCAATGGTCAACTATTTGAAGATTAGGCCCAATGTGGCGGGCTATATTTTCATTCATTTGTCTGGCATGCCCTTAACTCAATTTCAATTTAGGGCAGTTGTGAAGGAGACCCTAAGGTGGGCTAATTTGCCCCAGACCTGTTTTTTTTTTTTTTTTTTGCACTCCTTCCGTATTGGGGCAGCAACAGCTGCGGCCACTCATGGTTTGAGTGAAGCTGATATTTGCAGAATTGGCCAGTGGCATTCCCGAGCATTCAAGTCATATGTCAGGCCATCAGGGAATGTAACTCCTGATCAGCCACGCTAATTTATTCTGTTTCTTTTTAGCTGGTTTTTACCATGGTTCAATATGGATTGTGGGCCATAGTTTGGTCTTCTGGGCAGAACGCCACCTTATGGAGCATTGGCACAATTCCACTCTGGGACTTTCGCACATTGGAACCACCGTGTGGTTTGGACAAAGGGGCATGATGTGGGGAGCGCTCCTTCCGTGGATCATACAATTGGCACACAACCCCGGGTTTTAGTGATACACCTGGGGGGAAATGATTTAGTTAAGACCCTGTGTTTACAGCTGGCAAAGCAAATCATGAGGGATCTGCAAGAAATTCAAAAGATATTCTCGAGAGCTATAATACTTTGGACTAAGCTTTTGCCATGGTGTAGCTGGCCTGGAGCCCAAAAAGATGTGGCAATCAACAATGCTTGCCACTGGTTAAATCGCTATGTTGCTAAGCAGCTCTCTAAAATGGGCATTTTCATGGTGGAACATGGAATCAAACTTGATCAGCCGCAGCTGTACAGGGGGGATGGGGTACACCTCTCTCCAGAAAGTTTAGAGATGTATGTTACAGCACTCTCCGACCAAATTCTAAAAGCTGTCTGCAGGGGGGGGGGAGAGGGGATGCCTAGCTAGGCTGGCCCCCTCTTGTGGCAGGTAGTGACCCCCACCCCACAGGAAAATTAATCCGGCTAATTAAATTAATTGGAGTAAAGACAAATTTAATTTGAATGATGTCATATGACGTCATATGACGTCACTTCAGGAGGGGAGGGGTTTGTAAATTTGTTGATATTATTGTTTACTTATTGTCACGTGCGGTGAAGGATCACCCATTTTGGGGGGTTACACCTTCACGTACACATGTGACAAATCTGTTAATGTTTATTGCCTTGTAAATAGACCCTGTACAGCTAAATAAAAGTTGTGGCCTGTTTAAACCCAAAAAGAGGCGCCTCATGTCTTTTGTGCCAATGCAAAGACACCTCCTGATGAGTTGGAGGGGTTTCTTGTTGTGCTGGCCAAATAAGGACATGAGAAGCCTGATTGGTCAAAGCACGCAGGGGAATGAGAGCACCTGCGCGCTTTGTCCAATTGGGTTGTTTGGTTGCTACTCTAAGTCTTGCGGTGCTTCTGGTCTCCCGAGACTTGGGGCAAGAGTTTGTTCTTTATAGCTCTGTGCTGCCACGTAGAGGCAGCCATTTTTGAGCTTGAACTGAGTGACCCATCCCACCCACCCTTTATTAAGAAGCTATAAATGGTTACTCTCAGGCTTAGGCTGGTCGCCTTCAGGGGGCCAGGAGGGAATTTTTCCCCAGGGTGCTTCCCTGGGTTTTTCGCCCTCCCTGAGATTATTAATCAAAATTGATTTTGGGAATGGGTCACGGTGTAACAATTCATGTTGTTCTTGTTATTGCTTTGTCACAACTTAAGGGTAGGGTCTATAATTTGAAAATTGCTTGTCTTGTACTTGGGGGGCGGGTAATGGCCCCCACCCCACAGAAAATTAATCTGGCTAATTAAATTAATTGGAGTAAAATTGGCATAAGACAAATTTAAAGGAAATGACGTATGCAGTTAAATGCATGACGTCATTAATTTGAATGACGTCATATGACATAATATGACGTCACTTCCGGAGGGGAGGGGTTTGTAAATTTGTTGATATTATTGTTTACTTATTGTCACGTGCGGTGAAGGACCATCCATTTTGGGGGGTTACACCTTTACTTACACACGTGACAAATTTGTTAATGTTTATTGCCTTGTAAATAGACCCTGTACAGCTAAATAAAAGTTGTGGCCTGTTTAAACCCAAAAAGAGGCGTCTCGTGTCCTTTGTGCCAATGCAATGAACTCAGGCTTGCTAGAGAGGTTAAGAACAATAAAAAGGGCTTTTTGGGATATGTCCTCAGCAAAAGGAAGAAGAAGGAAATGGTAGGGCCACTGTGTGGGGAAGATGGCAAAAACACTGGATGGAAAAAAGGCAGAATTATTCAACACTTTCTTTGCTTCAGTCTTCTCAGAAAAGGCAAAGGGTGCTCAACCTGAGGATAATGGAGCAGAGAACAGAAGAATTTCAGCACAGAATAAGTAAAGAGATAGTAGAGGAATACCTAGTTAATCTAAATGAATATAAGTCTCCAGGACCAGACGAATTACATTCAAGGGTACTAAAAGAACTGGCAAATGTAATATCGGAACCATTGGCAATAATCTTTGAGAACTCCTGAAGAACAGGAGAAGTCCCAGCAGACTGGAGGAGGGCAAACGTTGTCCCCATCTTCAAAAAGGGAAAAAAAGAGGATCCCAACAATCATTGTCCAGTTAGTCTGACATCAATACCAGGAAAGATTCTGGAGCAGATAATTAAACAGAGAATCTGTGAACACCTGGAAGGTAATTCCGTAATCACAAAAAGTCAACATGGGTTTCAGAGAAACAAGTCATGCCAGACAAATCTGATTTCTTTTTTTGATGAAATTACCAGCTTGAAGATGAAGGGAATGCTGTGGATATAGTATATCTTGATTTCAGTAAGGCCTTTGACAAGGTTCCCCATGACATTCTTGCAAACATGCTGGTAAAATGTGGGCTAGACAAAGTAACTGTTACATGGATTTGTAATTGGTTGACTGGCCAAACCCAAAGGGTGCTCAACAATAGCTCCTTTTCAACCTGGAAAGAAGTGACCAGTGGGGTGCCACAGGGCTCCAGAGACTAGGCCCAGTGCTATTCAACATCTTTATCAGTGACTTGGATGATAGTATTGGGGGCATAGTTATCTAATTTGCAGACGACACCAAATTAGGAGGAGTAGCTAATACCCCAGAAGACAGGATCAAAATTCAAAATGACTTGAACAGACTAGAAAGCTGGGCCAAAGCTAACAAAATGAAATTCAACATGGAGAAATGTAAGGTATTGCACTTAGGGTGGAAAAAGGAAAAGCACAAATATACGATGGGGGACACCTGGCTGAATGAGACTACATGTGAAAGGGATCTAGGAATCCAGGTAGACCACAAGTTGAACATGAGTCAACAGTGTGATGCAGCAGCTAAAAAGGCCAATGCAATTTTAGGCTGCATCAGTAGAAGTATAGTGTCTAGATCAAGAGAAGTAATAGTGCCACTCTATTCTGCTTTGGTCAGGCCTCGTCTGGAATACTGTGTCCAGTTCTGGACACCACAATTCAAAAAGGATGTGGAGAAACTGGAGCGTGTCCAAAGGAGGGCAACTAAAATGATGAAGGGTCTGGAAACCAAGCCCTATGAGGAACGACTTAGGGAGCTGGGGATGTTTAGCCTGGAGAAGAGAAGGTGATATGATAGCTGTGTTTAAATATTTGAAGGGATGTCATATTGAGGGAACAAGCTTGTTTTCTGCTGCTCCAGAGACTAGGACCCAGAACAATGGGTGCAAGCTCCAGGAAGAGATTCCACCTCAACATTAAGTCCTGTCCCTGTTCTGAAAGGAAGGTGATATCTCTAAGGATGTTATCACACGGGGGAAATCTGTTGGTTAATCCACACTAATCCCCAACAAAAAGCGAATTTGCGCCTGACGATTTCACATGACGTCACACAGAAACTGGTCAGAAACTGGACAGAAAGTGGTATTATCCGAGATCTTTTTAATTTCGGGTGTTTAGAGGAAATGCATTTGTGGAATTACAGTAATTTCGAATTTACTGTAATGTGAAAAGCAAATATGCACTGACAATTCTCTTTTAAAACCTGGAGGAGGGCCAAGAGGAGGAGGAGGGGGGGGGCCTCCAGGGAGGACCCTGCCATGCAGGGAAGGGAAGGGAAGGCAGCCCAGGAGAGGGAAATTTGGAATGAAGGAGAAGTTTGGCATTTGGGATGGAGGGAAAAGGAGGGGAAAGAAGGCTTCCCTCACAGCAGCTGTGGGTGGATGTGGGTGCAAGTGTGGGGTGTGCTTGTGGAGCAACTTGGAAATCCATCTCACCATGACATTCTGCCCTGCAGGTCCTACAAAGGGGAAAGGCTTGGGGGGGATGCTTGGGAGCTACCTCCAGTTTCTCCCTCTCCTGGGCATCATCCAAGGCTCTGGCTCTCCCCAGGGAACACCCAGCCCTTCCTTCCTTCCTTCCTTCCTTCCTTCCTTCCTTCCTTCCTTCCTTCCTTCCCTTTCCTCCTCCTCCTCCTCCTTCCCTGCCAGCTCTGCCTGTGATCCTGCCCTCCTTGCCCATCTCCCCAGCAGCTGACAGCCTCCAATGCCAGGAAAGGAGAGAGAGAAAAGGGAGGGTGAGCCATCCCAATCCCTCCTTTGCCTCAGCTTGCCTTGCCTTGCCTTGCCTTGCCTTGCCTTTCCAGCCTCCTCCTCCTCCTTCTCTGCTCTCTTGAGAGGTCCTAACCTCAATGGAAGGGAGTTAGGATCTGTGCAGGAGGACATGACCCCAAATGGAGGACAGTCTGACATTTCCTTCTGGGAAATGCAGGACCCGCCCTGGAAAAGGAGGAGTCTTGTCAAAAACACACCCATTTCCAATACATGTACGGGTTCTTTTCACTTGTGTATGAAAGTTAAAAATGTCTTTTTTTTTTAACTTAATTCCGTTATTACTGTAATTACATGTGAAAAGCTTTTGCGCAATTAAGCTCTATTTTCGCTTTCTTTTCAGGATGCTTCATTTCCACTTTATTATCTCTTTAACAATGAAACTGGCCCACATGTGATAACATCCTAAGAATCACCCCAGAGATCATAAATAAGTCATCCAGATGCTTATTTTTCTAAATGGTGCTGTGGTTCAGATATAGCCTTGGGAACTGCTCCTATTTATGCCAGGCCTGAATAAATCCTTTTATTCATCAGCATATGCAAAACTACCCTTGACATCTTGCATTCTGCCAAGCCAGCACAATTAGCACTGGGAAGTAACATTCCTCTCTCCCCAAGACTCCAAGAGTTATGAAGGAAGGGTGCCAAAATTGTTGAATGCACTTTGACCATGGTGTTTGTCTTAAGTTACACATGATTTTGTAATAATAGATTTCAGTTTGAAAGGAGCCATGTGGGCATAATTAGAGCACTGGTGGGAGATGGAATATGATTTCAGTATTGTTCTTCTGAATACAGCTTGCAGATTGGCATTTCAATGTTTGTGCTCCAGTTTAGGGACAAAAGGGGACATCAGAACACATGCAAGTTTATTTTATTTCTTTGTTATTTTTGAGCTACCATGCTCTTACCCCCAAGGAGCTCAGAATATGGTCCCCAATCCTGTGAGAATGTGATTTGGGCAAGCATACCCATGGAGCTGAGTGGGGATCTGAGCCATAACATTGCACTAGCCAGTGTTCTCTGTTATTTTAAATAAGGGGTTGGAAACCTCAGTCTTGGGATGGAATCTGATCCTTTTGGAGACCCTTTTGGAGACCCTCTGTAGCTCCAGAGATGGACACATCCCCTTCTCCATAACAACATCATCTTATCTAGGGTAGGATCCACTTGTTCTGCCTGCATCACAGGAAGCTATTTTTGGGATTGGATTTTCTATGGGGTAGGAATCTCATTTCTTTTAGACTTCTTTCAGGGGTGGGAAACACACCAGATGTATATAAGGCAGCAAGTGAGATCAGACCATCATACTCCATTTCCTCTGCTATGTACATATGCATGTTTGGCAGAACTCTTGACATTAGGCAGAGATATCTATGTATGTGCCAGTTTAGACACATTGCAGATTTCTGATGGAATTTGCAGGGATGGGGTCTTGCTGCCATGAATCCAACCTAGAATGGTGTGTATTGCATTGCATTGCATTCATTATATATCTGCCTTGCCTTTGCTTCAATGAATTCATGGTTGGCACATACAGCTGTCTTCCCACTTTATCCTCACAACTACTCTATGAGTTAGATTAGTCAAAGAAAGAGAAACAGAAAGAGAAAGAGAAAAATACACTAACCAAGAGTAAGTTGATTGGCTCAGAGGGCACTGGTTAGTGGTTTTGGATTGGAAGTTATCGTCCAAAAAAGTAGTATTCCAAGCTCTGCTCTGACCACTGCATCTACTGGCTCTCAGTGTATAGAATTGCTTCTGAACATCTGGAAGCAATTTCTGAGTTGTGATTTCATTTGTTCTCCTTGACATCCATGCAAACAGTTGCCCTCATCCAGAGTCCCATGAGTCTACCACTGCTCACATCTACTTTGTTAACTGAGGTATACTTGAAAATGTGTTAATCAGCTCACCAATGTGCTAACACCCAGCTACTGCTTATTAATAACCACAATTAAAGTAATGATCAATGTTTCTACTTTTTGCACTTGAATTCCACCTCACCTTCCCATCCAAGAATTTTATAATAATTTGCTAACTGTGAAACACTCAACACATTTGATGAAATGGGGTGCAATTCATGAACAGGGTGGGATCCATCCATAAGCAGAGTCCAGACTACCAGAAGCCCACGAAGAGGGTCTGGCTGGCAGCCACTGATGCCTCAACTTTCCCAGCTCATCACACCTTACCTTACCTCACCTCAGTGCTGCTTTGCCCATCACTCTCCCATTTCCTGGCTCTCTACCTAGTGCTTACTCATGTAGTTTTGCTCCTGTCATGTCCTACTTGGAAGAGGCCACCTCAAAGGATGAAAGGGAAGTGCAGATAACAGGCTTTAGTCAGAGCCAAAGGTAGCTGATAGCTCTGCTTTGGAGCCAGAGGAGGCTGGCAGATTTGCCCTGCCTTTCCTTTAGAAAGGAAACACTGAACCAACTAAGCTAGCTTTATTGATTAGCAGAGCCAAGGCAATTTCTTTGCTGCAAAACTACAGATCCACTGTTTCTCTCTGTTACATTTCCTGCTCTCTCATTTCCTGACCTTCAACTTACACCTTGGACTATTGTCTTCAGTGACTCCCTGCTTGGCTTTGGACCTTTTTTGGACTACTATTTGTCTCAGAACCAAGATTGCATTGACTGTGCCTTGGCTCTTATGGACCTTCTATGGATGCTCCTGTTCTGGCTTGGTCTCCCCATGGCTTCTTCTATGGAGTTTTAGGCTGTATCTACACTGCAGAATTAACTGATATCACTTTAACTGCCATGGGTCAATGCTATGGAATTCTGGGATTTGTAATTTTGTGAGATATTTAGCCTTCTCTGTCAGAGAGGCTGGTGCCACAATAAGCTACAAATCCCAAGATTTCACAGGATGGAGCCATGACAGTGAAAGTGGTGTCAAACTGCATTAATTCTACAGTGTGGCATCAGCCATAGGTGCATTCTCCAGGGTGCCCATCACTCTGAAATAAGACAGCTCCTCCTTGCCATCACTGCCAAACTGGTCCTCCTCCTGCTCTCTCTATTTCCCATCTACTTGCTCACCCATTACTACTCTTTGTTCAAGGGTGGCAGTAGTTGCTACTACTGTTTCTTGTTACTGTGCCAACCTCCCTTTCACAAGCCCATCCACCTAGTAACTTCTGTTTTCTTTTGCTGAGATGGATTACACTGCAATGGGATGGGTTCCTAACAAACACCAATATCTAAATCTCCTACACATATTTAATTATGTGTAAGGCCCAAAGTGTACAGATATATAATTAAATCCTAAAGTTAGGATTGTCCATGCCATGATGTTTCCCATTTCTATATATGGTTATGAAAACTGGACACTAAAACTAGCTGAAAGGAAGAAAATCAAATCATTTGAGATGTGGTGTTGGAGAAGACTTCTACTGATACCATGGATTACCAAAAACAGACAAATGAAGTGGTCCAAGAACAGATCAAGCCTGAGCTTCTCCTAGAAACCAAAATAACTAAATTGACACCATTTGTACTTTGGACATATCATGAGAAGACATGACTCGCTGGAAAAGACAATAATGCTTGGTAAGGTAGAAGGCAGCAGGAAAACAGGAAGACTGCATTCCAGATGGAGAGACTCAATAAGCCCTGAGCCTGCAAGACTTGAGCAAGGCTGTCACTGATAGAACTACTTGGGGGGTCTCTCATTCATGGGATCTCTGTAAGTCAAAGTCAAACTTACAATTAATAGCAAGACCTATTCAACTGAGGCTGTATCTGTACTGCAGAAATAATTGACAATACTTTAACTGCCATGGTTCCATGCTATGGAATAATGTGATTTGTAGTTTGTTGTGGCACTAGAACACTGACAAAAAAAGCTAAATATCTCACATAACTACAAATCTCAGAATTCCATAGCATTGAGCATGGCAGTTAAAGTGGTGTCAAACTGCATTATTTCTGCAGTGCAGATTAGACTTGAGTCAGACAATAGAAAACAATAGAAAACAGTAGAAAACAGTTCATCCAGAACATAGACTAAAGACTCATAAATATGGAATTAGTTTTTATTGGAACTCGGTAAAGATGAATAATAATTTCATACCAAGTCTTTTGCTGAAAAAATAACAGAGTTGATGGCACCTTAAACAGTAATAATTCTGTTAAGGCATTATTGCATTTCCCCCTACTTTGCCTGGGTACTTTGTACTGTTAGATTTTCCCCTTTCAATGTCTTTCAGTGCTTTCTAAGTGCAGCTTCTATATGAGGAAGTGGAAGACTTTGAAATTTCTATGAAGGAAATTGTAAGATTTCAGTCATTAGCTAAACACTGAAAAGCAACAAACTCATTTCTTGCAAAACAATTGGGATGCACTTTTTTTGGCCTTATATTTCAACTTCCAGAAAGGATAGACACTTACTTTTTACTAAAATATAACTTTAAAAAAATGAGAGCTTGGAATCTGGGCCAGCTAGTGGTACAAATGCATGCCAAGAATCTGGTTAAAATCTGACCAACCAAGTAATATGACAACACTGTAGTACTCCAGTTTATGCCAGAATAAATATCTGTTCTTTCCAAGATGCTATAAATTAGTTTAATTGTTCACCTGTTAATGATATAAATGTTCTTGAGTAATAATAATTTGCTAGGAGAATTCTCATTATGTGCACATTAGCCTTTCTGATCATGAAAGTATATTGGGGATAAATCATGGGAATAGATTCCTCCCATTAATGAGTGCTCTTTGTGAATGTCAGGCCAATAACTGCTCTAATGTCATTACTATAGATTCCTCTGAGCCATTATCATCAAAGGAGTATTTTGAAAACTATCCGTCCATCAAAATTTGAATTGTTAACCTACATGTTATAGCTTGTTAAAAAGAGACATAAATGTCTAATTTAACAGACACTTTAAGCCTCTTGCTGAAATTTATTACAAAGCTGCCCCCCAAATAAAAATGATAAATACCAGCGGAACACTGTAAAAAGCACTGGATCCAGTCCAGAAAAGTGAAAGACTGAAATCAATGGGACTCAGGCACATGGATGTCTAGCATCCTTGACTTTAATAGAGCACTAATATCCTTTGGATTGTTTCCCTGCTTTTTCTATTAGGGTTAAATTACACACTACAGCCTGAATTCTGTTTCTAGTTCTAAGCAGAGGAGACCCATTGAATTAAAGGGACTTACCAAGGTGTTGACCCAAGGTGATTGGTACAGCTAGACCCTTCAACAATTGCTTTGCTGGGCCTAATCTATTTTGAGTTAATCAATGAAAGAAGAGAAAAGTTTCACTGGTACCTAGATTGGCTGGTAATGTTGGTGGACTACTGTAGTGGTTGGACTTTTTTCATGGTCACATATGGGAAGGCAGGCAAAATTTGCTAGTTCTGAGCAGCTTATTTCTTCAGTGCCTGACCTCCTTTACAGCAGTGGCTTCCCCTTCCCCTGCACCTATGCTGATATAGTTACACTAGTGTTGTGCAACAACAGGATTCTTTTTAATTTTTTCATCTCCCCGGGGTGGGGATATGTTTTTTTTTAAAATGAGGGAATTTAAAACCACTGCTACCCTCATGCATTGGTTTCTATCCCAATCAGGATCATATGCACAAGTACAAAGAGTCTGAGTGCTTTCTCACAGAATTGTCAAAAAGGGCAATTTCAGCAGATGGACTTAATTTCAGATTAACAAAACAGTGATTGGATGTAGACACCCCTAAGATAAATGGATAGGGAAGTTAGCTGGGAACACAGCAGGGGGTAGGAAGGAGATATGGTCTTATTTGCCTTCACCTTTGTTTCTAGTGTGAGAGGATATGTAGAAAGCCTGAGGGGAGGACAGAATGATCTGCAAACCCATTTTACTTTTATCCTGGTATTACTTGGGTCCTTCACATGTCTTAGGGTCAATGTGCCCTTCCTATGAGAAAGCTTCCTGGTGTTCCAAAGGTCATAATTACCTCTTAAAAACATTCCTGGCTCCAGATATGAAGATATCGAAACTCCATATACAGTGTGGGGGTGTTGGGTATGCTAACACTTGTTCATGGCACTTTATGTGGTATCCAGGTAACAATTTTGTGAAGTTATAGGTACCCTACATGTACCCACCTCTTCTTTCATCTTGCTTCCTACTGGATAAATGTCCATTAAGGATTGAATAGCTGCATAATATCTTTTGATTGGTACAGCTAGAAGCCCTCCATCAGGAAGATTAATTTCAGTGAAAAAAAGGAAGAACATATCCTCCTGGTAAAATCCAAACTAGTTTTTCCTTAAAATGACTCTGACCTCTGCTTTATGGACCTCATCCTGTCCAGGCATAGGTTTTGCTAGGTCTTTTTTTTTTTTTAGAAATGTAGGAGCATCTCTGTGGCTTTGCAGGTGAGACAAACAGGTCCCATAGTCTTCTAAGGCAACAAAAGATCTGGGGGTGGAACATAAGACTTTGGGAGGGGCAAGGTAATCTTCTACATAGATATTAGATTGGCTGGATTCAGGAAAAGACAGACTTTCTATCTTTTAAATAACTACATAGAAGAGAAAATGTCAATAACTCAATTTCTTAGGGAAACAACACCGTAGGTTGGGGAACTTCTGGCCTACAAATGCAGTTGGGCTCTAGCTTCATGGGGGTGTAGAAGTAGGGAGTGGGTGGGATGAAGTTGTTCCTCCCAAATGAATTATGCCTCCCATGAAATTTTCCTTCAGTCCCCACATTTCTAGCAGTGTAGTAACACAGAATTTAGTAGAGTACTCAGAAATACACTTTAGACATCCAAAGGAAAGGTGTAGGCAATGTTTTGCAGGGAATGGAAACTCAGCAAATACAAGAGTTCAAGGTATGAACAATTTTCAGTGTCTCACACTCTGCAATGTTGCAAATGTAGAGAAAGAAGGAAAATTTTATTAGGACAGAATTCTTAGGGGGATGAAACCTCATTTCCCTCCTCATAGATATGTTCCTGTAGTTCCATAACCCTCAACTGCCTCATAGAAAATCACAATAATACCCCAGTGAAGCTACAGAATTCCCAATACACTTGCAGCCCCAGGAGAGTTATATTCCCACCCAGCAGGATTAAAATGTCTCCAGGGTTCCCCAGTAACAAATAAAAGGGGAAGGCTAGCATAGAGGAGGAAAGCCAAATGGGGTAAAGTTACAGTTACTGTGACACATAGTATACTGATCTTTATACTCTTTAGTCACACACAAAAAATATTCATGTGGTCATGCAACAGCATTTTTCCTTTTGCTTAATAATGCAACAAATTAATTTAAAATTTGTCCTGACAGTAGTCACTTCTTTGGGGTTGGTGGCTGGAATGTTTAGCTATCCCACAATTCTTTAATGCTTTTGTCTCTCTTCCATACTGGCCTCATTAGCAAAGTGTTGCCTTCCCTCATTCTTCTAGCCACATTTCAAGCATATTTGCTGCCCAACTTGTTGGACGTAAGTAATATATGTACACATAGACCCTACACCATACAAACTGTGGCACAAAAGCATCACAGCAGCTCCTCCTGGTTCTTACCATCATAATCCTATGCAGGATCATTTACGGTCCTAACTCCCACTTTGAGACAACCAAGGCAAGTCAAAAAGCATGAACCAAGATTAAAGGTAACTTTTCTGAGAAGTTATGTGAACAGTTAATTTGGTTTATTAAGAAACAGGGCAAATCTGCTTTTAAAAAATGGAGCATTTGCAACTGTAGGAAATACATATCTTGTCATATCTTGTGATACAGGGCAGAATAGAAATATTTTAAATAAATATATATCTGTGTATGGACTCACTTGTAGACAGAACAGCAGGAGGCAATGGACAATTCAAAGTTATTCGCATAGGCTTTGTGTCTCATCAAAACTGTGGGCCTTTGCAGACTGCCAGAAATAATGCAGTTTGAGGCCACTTTAACTGTCCTGGTTCAGTGCTAGGGAATCATGGGAATTGTATTTTTTTCTGAGACATTGAGCCTTCTCTGTCAGAGAGCTCTGGTGCCACAATAAACTACAGTTCCCATGATTCCCTAGCACTGAGCCAGGACAGTTAAAGTGGCCTCAAGCTGCATTATTTCTGGCAGTCTGCAAAGGCCCTGTGTGTGAGAGAAAGATGTTTGTGTCTCTGTGTGTAAGAGAAAGGGGAGTGTGACTTTGTGTATCTGTGTGTTTATGAGAGAGAGGGAGTGTGTTTGTGTGTGTGTAAGAGAGGGTGCTGTTTGTATGTATGTGTATCTCTGTGAAGATTATTGCATTAATAAAAGCAACTTACCTCTGCCGATTTGAATTATCTTCTGGGATTTTAGCCAGTTTTCAGGCGGGATGCAGCCGGGAGGCAGCATTGGCAGCAAATTGTGTGTGATAGAACCCAGCTGCATCCCAGAAGATAATTCACACCAGCAGAGGTAAATAGCTTTTATTAATAATGTGATAATCTCTTGTGTGTATGTATCATGGGAGGCTGCCTCTACAGAGGAGTATTCCATTAACAATACAGTTATACACATATCTGCTCACAAGTAAGTACCAATGAATTCACTGTAACTTACTTGCAGGTAGATATGTGCAGGATTATAGCCTAAGACTTTCTATAAGGCAATTCGATATGCTGAGAAGCCACAGTTGGTTCAAGTTGACAACATGAGTGTTATGTTAAGGGATTTGATCTGATATTAAATGTGTACTGGGAAGCCAAGATGGTGGTGGGAAAAGAGCTCATGTCTTGGATCTTGGATCTGAGAGAAAGCTGTAATTCTGAGCAGGATCTGGTAAAAGCATTTTAATTTTATAATAATATACTGTATAATGCTGCATTTTAAACAATACAATAATATACTGTATAATTATGGCATGCATGTACACATATTCACAATGTATTTATTGATTTGAGTCTCCCCTTTTTTCAGGTTTTCCTTAATTTAGGGGGGAAGCACATGAGTGCTTCCAGGACGCCGCGGGACGGTGCGCCACGGGACCGCGGCATCCGCACCGCGGTGCACCGTTGGCGCCTCTGAAAGGAGCGCTAAATCAGCGCTCCTTTCAGATGTAAATGAACGTGCGCCCCAAAAGCGTAGGGCGCACTTTCACTGACTTTTCCGCCGCAGCATGTGCGGACGCTGTGGCGGGAGGTTGCCCTGGGGGTGCCGGCCATGCGGAGGGCCGGCTGCTCCAAGGGCAACCTCGGAAGGAGGAAGGGGCGCTGATCATGCGGCTGCCCCTCCTCTTCCCTGCCTCGGAGACGGCTCTATTAGCCGTCTGCTGAGGCCCTTAGTGCATAATTCTAAAGGTTTCATGGTTTAAAATACTGCAGTGTTGCATGCTTTTTTCCTTGCACACTCTTGCAATGATGGTCACAAACTGTACAAAGTCAATGTGTCCTCCTAATTTCATCTATGAAATGTTGAAAAGAATACAATTCTCATACAGCTTCTGTTAACTTAGGGCCTTTGCAGACTGCCAGAAATAATGCAAATTGAGTCCACTTTAAATGCCCTGACCCAGTGCTAGGGAATCATGGGAACTGTAGTTTATTGTGGCACCAGAGCTCTCTGACATAGAAGGCTCAATGTCTCAGAAAAAAAAAAATACAATTCCCATGATTCCCTAGTACTGAGCCAGGGCAGTTAAAGTGGACTCAATTTGCACTATTTCTAGCAGTCTGCAAAGGCCCTTAGACAATGTTGAGAGGCAATGCAAGTGGAATTTCATCAATATCTAGAAGTTCCATAGACCAATTTTTTAAAAAGTACTTTGGACACCAAAAGGCTCCATAGGAAGTTACAGGATTGCTGAATAACGATAAATGACATGGTTGAGACAGAATATTATGTACCATGTTGAGTCAGTATTTACAGCATTCTTGGATCAGTGAAAGGAAACAAAAGCCAAATCCATTCACACATTTTTATTTTATTTAATATAAAAGAAGAGACACACAAAATGTGATCTGTTTTAAATTTCTTTCCCCCTCCTCTCTCTCTCTCACAGTATTGATCCAACATTAGATGCAGGAAAATTAAGGCCAAACTAATATGGCTGTGAAAGATTCAAACTGAGAGTACCAGGGAAATTATATTACATTTAGTCAATAGCTGCCTTATAAATATTTTAGAACACCATGAAGGTCTTCACTGGTGACCTCAGCCAGAGGACGCACATATTGCCTTTTCGCCAGTTTAACATCCTTCTATGGAAGGATGCCTTAAAATAGCTTGCAGAGTTTTTTCTTCTACTACTGTTTAGGTGTGGGCTTTGGAAAATGGCCATGCTTTTAAGGTTTTTAAAATTAGGTTTAATTTTAAGGATCATTTACAGAAAATAGTGCCATGTTTTACAGCCTATTGGCTTCATCAAACTAGCCAAATGTGAAATGGAAAGCACAAAGCTATTTCCTCAGGAAAGTGCTGAGTCTGGGAAAGTTACTTTTTCGGCCAGCAGCACTCGCAATCTCCCAGTCAGCATGGTCAACAGGCTGACCTTTCCCCGTTTCTTATCTCTTCAGATATGTTCTGGATGTCATATTTAAGTTTTCACATGAGGCCCAAACTAGGCATGACATGTGAGAATCATGATGAAGAAATGGTTCTTGACTAGATCACAGCTTTACAAGTGGAGGAAAGTATGTTTATTATAACCCTCTTCTTCCCTATTCTGTTTTTCTTACTTCCAGCTGGCTTTAACCATAAATGGGAATAACAACAGATGCTGTTCTTCTGTCCGGAGTTAAGTTTTAGAAAGAGCTTGATTTAAACTGGAGCACTGATCATGGGAAAGGAGAACATCCTCCATTCTGCCATTCCACCGTCTCAACTGAATACTCTTTGTAGTTGCGCCAGAGCAGGGCTAGGCAAGGCAAGTGGTGTCTCCTCCATTGCTGACCATTCCCCCCCCCCCCATACTGACTAATTTGGGTAGTATGGTTGCAGCAATGGTACCTCTTTTCAGTATCTTTTTGGAATAAGGCATGTAAGATCATGCATAGGTATGAAAAGCATTTTTTCACAAACCCTAGAAATTTTTAATTGTTTTTTAAAAAGAGCACTTTTTGCATGAAAAATACACTTTACGTAAAAACACTGTTTCTTGAAATCAATGTGGGCTTCTCTTGGTAAAATTAACTTTTTTGCATGACAGAAATATGTATTTTAAACAAAATCTCCACGTTTCTGGAAACAGTGCATTTATACCCCTCTCCCCCGAACCCCGAACCCCACCATTTTTCTTTGTACAAAAATATGTTTCTAGATAACATATTTTGTTCATTCTGGGGGGAAAGCTTCTGTGGGTTTCTAGAAACTGATTTTTACACAACAAAATGGTTTTTAATGAAAAATGTGTTTTCAGCATAAAACATTTCCACCCTCTGTTTCCAAGAGCCGGCATGGTTTTGTGTGTGTGAGCAAATTGCTGCTTTATACAATTGTTTTCTCCTAAAAACCCACATGGGTATCTGGAACAAAACCTCCACTATTTTAATGCAAAAAACCTAACTAGTATTTCTGCCCAGAATTCTCTCCCAAAGCACTTTGGAATGTGAGAAAATTAGGCAAGTATTGTTTTTCCTACAGTGGGGAGAAAACTGTAGAAATTATTTGACATTGCATGTGAAGATGAAATAGTTGAATATTTACATCCCTAAATATGCATTCTTTTCAAAGCTGAAATGTGCTTTCCAAACATCCTGGAATTACAATTTAGGTTGAAAACAAAGTGCTTTCTTCTTTTCTGTCATTAATTAAAGGGAAATGGAGGAAGGGTTGTTTGTCATCACAATGCCAAAATTTGGCATCATGGTAGCATATTCAGCACCATGTTGGCAGGATGCTGTCCCCATTGGGTTCATTGAGTGGCAATGCCCCTTACCCCATACATAGAAGTTGCCCACCCCAACCATATGTCTCCCATGGTATAGTAATTGGGCAGTTACTAAGGGGTTATTCAGACAGTGAATATAATCCCAATAGAATGTTGGTTGAATTTTTGTTATTCACATGCATTTTGAATGCACCTGAGTAAGTTCGAGGGAGGGGCCAAAAAACCCACTTAATCCAGGATAATCGATCTTGGGGTTTTTTCCTGAATTTTCCTAAAAGATTTGCATTGTGAGCTGTGTGAATAACTGATGCGAACAGAACTGGGATAAACCAGGATAAAACTGGATGGCTTGAATGTGTTTCAAATACATCTGCATCATCGACTCCATGTTTATTCTCAGTGCTGACACATGTGAGTGATAGAACTTGCAGAGATGTGCATAGATGCGGTTCCAATAAAAAAAATAGTGTAAACAACAAAACTGGAAGGATGAATGAGATTATTTGCATAGTCATGCTAAAAAAGGCAACATCTGAATACCACCTAAGATGTATTTAAGTGTTTTCTAACAATTGTTATCTAGATTATCCTATAGTGGAAGACATGAAATGCACAAATGAACTGGTAATAATGTAAGGTACCTGTGGTTCTTCTTCTATGGTACTAGGTTTCACATACTTTTCCCTCTCAAAGGTTGAGGGAGTTAACACTTCCCACAGACACTCCACACATTTCTTTGGATGGAATTTTGACACAATATATAATGTTTATTTTTTTTTTAAAAAAAAATGCCAAGCTGATGATAAGAAGATCTCATATCCATACTAGGGCTATATCTTTATAACCAATTCAAAGATCACAAAATAGTGCACAAGTCTCCAGCTTTCTCTCTTAGGCTAGATTGATGTGAATAACTTCAGAGGGTTTACAGATATTTCTCACCCAGGAAGAGTTGTCGCTATATAGCACCAAAATTTTGTGGCAGTAATAGTAGTAGCTGTGATGAAGAAAGAAAGGAGAACCTTGCTTCCAGGGCATGATTAATCTTTAAAACAAAGCATGCACTCTCTTTGTATTTTGTTTTAAAAGAAAAAAAATGAGGAGGGAAGTTAGAGCTATTATTACCACTAAAATTGGCAGTGAGCTGGGGTACTATGAGGGTTTCAAAGGTCACAAAAACGGCAAGGGGTCTTATGCAGTTTACAAGCCATGTATTGACCACTCAAGGGCTTGATTATAAATAAAGCAAAAGGGTGTGCAGACCTGGCTACTGTTGAAGCTACTGGGTCTACATTAAATCACAGTCTTAGGACAAAATATGGAAAAAGATTGGAAATATTTAAACAAGACTCCACTATGTATTATTTTGGTTTCAGGTTGCACCTAAGAGTGTTCCTAGTATTGCTGGGATGAAGAAACAAACAATGGTCGATCCCTCATTTTTGAAAATATAAAATCCAGCTGTTGCCCAGATCTGACTTATGTGGAGAAATACACAAGCACTGTGGTAGGTAGAAAACACAAATGTGGGGAAAATGAACAATAATTTCTATTTCAAATGAGAAAATACTGTTTCCCATCCTAAAAGGCTCTCCCATAATGAAGGCTTGTTCCATAACCTATATTAATTACTAGTGATACAACTCTGGCTTTTGAGAATGTGGTTATATTTATAGTTTTATACACAGGCACAAAGTACCTTTAAAAAAAAATAAAACTGATATTCTATTGTATATATTTCTACCTCATTTTTGTCCCAGACAATCCCTAGCCAAAATCTCTTTAATCCAGTTTGGAAAATGATCTCTTTTTTCCCATGCCATGCCATATGGTTAATTGAGTCCAGTTTTCCCTGGCCTGCTCTAAGGGTGCTTTAGTCAAGAAACTAAAATAGGATTTACTTTGCTGGCAAGAAAAGAAAGCTCCAGCTAAAATAAAAATTGTGGCATGTGGAAACAAAGGGTTTCTCATAAATGTTCAGACCGAAGTGCATTTGTCTATTCTATACTTGGTATAATCTTTTTGCCAAATATGTACTGCTGCTCATTAAAGGGAATGCATCCTTTTTGTTTTGTGTTGTGGTACTGGGAAGTATGTTTGGGAAGAGGGCCAAAAATTTAGATGTCTAATACAGGTGAATCCAGACCATTTCATGATTGTGTCACATGGAACAGCCTCAGAAATAATCTAGAAAGGACAAATACCTGGTCAGTGATCAAACAAAAATGTCTGGCTTGGCCAATGCCTAATGTTTAACATATGAAACCTAGATACTTTGGCCTAACTGCATAGAATGTGATGGACTTGGAGATGAAGGAACAAAGGTAATATTTCTTTTCTTTTTAAAGTGCTTTTCCTCTAGGGCAGCTGGAAGGCAAAGTCCCTTTACTCCCTACATAGCCAAAAGGTAAGATATAAATCTGTTAAATAAATGAATCCTCCTTTTGGCAGGCTCTTCTAAGAATTCTAATAAGTCCAGCTATTGTTTTCCAAGAAAAGTAAGGTAGGTCAAAAGATTCTTGATTACTGAACATCTTTGTTGAGATCATAAATTATCCCCACTTCCTTAGGGCCTTACTGGAGCCATCCAATATACTGGGAATAGTTGGGACATAAATGACAGGTGCATAACCTTCCACATTTCATGGAAGAACACCAGAACACCAGTATACTCTGACAGAGGACAGGGTCACTTCACACACAGAGAATATTGCATTTATTGATTGGGCTTTTCCTTTTTTGTAGGCTACCCTGATCTCAGTACAGAAACTTCAGAGTTTCTCTGCTTAATACAGTAATCTAACGTATTCTTCCTCATTAATAACTTTTGCCCTCTTGGTGCCTGGCCACACCTTTTTGACTACATTCTGATGCTGTTCGGCCACCTCTGTCCCTGTTTTTATCTTTTAAATGTTGGAGAGTATGCAAACATCTGGGAGGCATAACATTAGAGGGAGTCTGAACCAAATTTTCCCCAATGAAACACATCCTTCCAAGAGCTCTGCTTTTTCCAGACCCCAATTCCTGCAGGTATACCTTGTTTTTTTGCTCCTGCAAGACCATATGCCATGTTTCAGATGCTGAGTTAATTTCCCTCTTCAAAGGACACTGCTCAAGGGCAGGAATATATTTGTCTGATATCAAGCATGTCTCTTAATTCACATGAATAGTGGTTTGTAGATTCCTGAGGTTTAAAAGAATGAACAAAAAATGGGAGAGGGTTCTCTGAGGTACTGGTGGTAAGACTCCTGGGTCCCATTCAAACTATAGAATTGTATCTGACTTCAAATTGCCTTCAACAAATGGAGACCCCATGAATTTCATATGGTTTTCTTAGGCAAGGAATACTCAAAGGTGGTTTTGCCAGTTCTTTCTTCTGAAATGTAGCCTGGTGTTTGTTGGCGGTCTCCTACCCAAGTACTAATCAGGCTGCCCTGCTTAATTTCCTAGATTAGATAGGATCTGATGTTTTTATTATTCCACTTCAAACTGCCATCATCTCATACCATGGAATCCTGGGCTTTGCTGTATAGAGAGGGATATTTAGAATTATCAGCCAGAGAGCTCTAGTGCCTCATCAATCTACAAACCCCAGGATTACATAAAATGGACCCATAGCAGTTAAAGTGGAATAAAAGTCTCATAACTATGTAGTGTGGAAAGGCACCAGTGCCAAAAAAAAAAAAAAAAAAAAAAAGGATGAGGAACAGGAAAATAGGAAGGTAGGCACTACTGCTAAGATTGTTGAGATGAAAAAAATGAGTGGTAAAATGGCAGAAAGCTCTCTGAGTGACTGCTAGTGAGATTCATAAGATAAAAAGAGGTAAGGGGGGGGGAATGATCACATTAATCCCTTTTCTGATATCAGACTTGGATAGTGCCGAGTACAGTTGAGCTAGTATTAAAAACAATGCACTCCTCCAGATGGGGCAAAAGTGTTAAGAGGCTGCAGTATTTGTTGCTGTAGATCTTAAATCAAATATCTATAGGGTGTTTCTTCTGTCCTAGGCTATTTTCAGGCAATTTCCAGAAGCAAATGCAACATTTTATTCCCACTGTTGAGTGGGTTTCATTTTAATATCAAGACATATTGGAACAATAAGTTTCCCTTTCATCTCCCCTTCTATTTTTACATTTTTGTTTGAGTTATAGGGCAATAAGGCATCACTGAAATGGCACTTTTGTATGATAACTCACTAATTCTATTTTTAAAAAAATATCAGAAAGGAGAAAATTTGCCATTCAAAATATAGATCAAATCATGTCCTGGGGGGAAAAAACAGCACCTTGGATGGACCCTAATGCAGTCCAAGAAATTGCTATAAACAGCCCCCCAAGGGAATAGAATAAGTTGGAATGGAAGCAACAACTACTGGCAAAACCTGGAAAAACTGAAGGAATTATGCAAAATTTCACACTTCATTAAACTAATCTGGAAGAGCCCAATGAAAGACTTTTTAGTCATTTACTTTCCTTCTCACATATCATGTCTTAACATAAAACATAAGCATCAAGCATTATCTCTTTAATAGTTTTTTTTTTTTGGCACACTTTCAAATTCACAAGAAAATACAAAGTTTCCTAGTCATTATTCCACCCAGTCAGGGATAAGGGAGAAAGAGTTAGAAAGGACTCTGCATTCTTTTAGTCCATTTGTGTTGTTTTGTGTCTTCAAGACATTTCTGACTTATAGTGACCCTAAGGTGAACCTATCATGGGGTTTTCTTAGCAAGATTTGTTCAGAGGAGGTTTGCCTTCCCTTGAGGATGATAGGGTCTGACTTGCCCAAAGTCACCCAATGGGTTTCATGGCTGAGTTGGGAAATGAACCCTGGTCTCCAGAGTCATAGTCCAACACTCAAACCATTTATTCCTGTTATAATAATGAAAATATCCCCAAATGACACATGTTGGAGGGGAAAAAAGCAGCACAGGAACAAACCCCTTAACATTTTGGAGATTATTGCACTACCTTTAAAATGCATTAAAAAGAGACTTACCTCATCTGATTTAAAGTGAAATTCAGGCTGCATTCAGATGCTATCGCATGGATTTCCCCTGAAAAACCACCATCAGAATGCAGCCTGAATTCAGCTTGGCTGATTTAACTTACTTTGGTGGCCATTTTTCTGAGTTGGAAAGTTCTGACTTAGAAAAACGGCTGCCGAAGCGAGTTAAGACAACTGGGCCGCATTCGATGGCAGTTCTTTGGGGAAAATCCATGTGATAGCATCTGGATGCAGCCTGAATTTACTTAAATTCGAGCAAGGTAAGTCTCTTTTTAATGTGTTTTAAAGTTAGTGCGCAATCTCCTTAGTGTCTGCTCCTTTCATTCCTTACATTGTTCCAGCTTTCCATTATCTAGTATCTTTTGGATATGGTGAACTACAATTCCAATGATGAAGTTTTAGTTCAAAACAATTAAAAGGTGCCAGACTGGAGAAGCCTGTATTATTCAGTCAGGAAAGCCGTAGTCCTCTTTCAGGTACTAATTAAGACTTAGTATGGACACTGAAGGAACTACTGCTGTCACCTGCAATACCTGTGGGATGTTTGTCTTCTTACTTACAGATATGGGGAACTACACATGCTCCAAGTGCAAGCTGGTAGCCCTCTTGGAGGAGAAAGTACAGCAGCTGGAGGTGCGGGTAGCTACACTTCAGGATATTAGGGAGCAAGAGGCTTTCCTAGAGAGAACGAAATGAATGGTCTTGGACGGGGACCACACAGAGGAAGTAGCTGGGGAAGAGAAGGTCACATCACATACACAGGAGGTAAACAGCTGGAGGAATGTCACACGCAGAAGTAGGGAGACCAGGGATTGTTCTGGGAGCTTGCAGCTACAAAATCGATGTCAAGCTCTTTCCCTTATCAAGGAGGATGAGGAAGAGCAGCATGGACAGACTTCAGGGACAGAGCAGGGGACCCTGGGAGTTCCACCACAGGGAACAGTCGCTGCTAAGCCTCGGAGGAGGTGTGTGGTCGTGGTGGGGGACTCCTTGTTGAGGGGGACAGAAGCAGTGATTTGTGGGCCTGACAAGATGTCTCGGGAGGTGTGTTGTCTCCCTGGGGAAAAGATCTGAGATGTGACAGAGAGGCTGACAAGATTGGTCAAGCCTACTGACCAATACCCCTTCCTTTTGGTCCATGTGGGAACGAATGACACAGCGAGACACATCAAAAGGGATTACGAGGCTCTAGGTAAGAAGCTGAAAGAAATGGAGGCACAGATTGTCATCTCGTCTCTTCTGCCAGTTGAAGGGCATGGTCCATGAAGAGAGAGGAAAATAGCAGATGTCAACAATTGGCTCCGCAGATCGTGTCATCGAGAACAATTCGGATTCTTCGATCATGGGCTGCGGTTCCATGAGGGCGGACTCCTGGCAAGGGATGGGTTGCATCTCACACCAGTTGGAAGAAACGTTTTTGCCAACAGTCTCAAGAATTTGATCAGGAGGGCTTTAAACTGAATTATGTGGGGAAGGGAGACAGCATCCTGGAAGACAAAAGGAATGGAAAAAAATAGTCAAACTGTCATAGAGGAAACAAGGCAAACAGTACAGGGACCCAACAGTGGGAGGCAAAAAAACGTGCACAGGCAGCAAGTAAGGGGGACCTATGGTCTTAGATGTCTCTACACTAATGCACAGAGCATGGGAAATAAGCAAGATGAACTTGAACTCCTAGCACAACAAAGCATATATGATATAATAGGCATCACTGAAACCTGGTGGGATGAGTCTCATGACTGGAATGTAGAAATACAGGGGTATAACCTTTACAAGAGAAACAGGCCAAACAGGAAAGGAGGAGGAATAGCATTATATGTCAGGGATATTTACATCAGTGAAGAAATCCAGGACATCAATCCTGGAAGCCAGGTGGAGAACATCTGGATAAAAATTAAAGGGGAAGGAAACAACAGGGATGTTATTGTGGGAGTCTACTACAGACCCCCGACTCAGGCAGAGGAATTGGATGATGCCTTTCTAGAACAGATGACCACACACTCAGAAAGGAGAAATATAGTAGTGATGGGTGACTTCAACTATCCTGATATTTGCTGGAATTCAGACTCCGCAAAATCCTCAAGGTCTAGCAAATTCCTCACTTGCCTTGAAGACAATTTCATTGTCCAAAAGGTGGAAGAGGCAACAAGGGAGTCAGCGATTTTGGATCTGATCCTAACTAACAGGGATGACCTAGTTAATGGGGTGGAAGTGGTTGGATCTTTAGGTGGGAGTGATCACGTTCTCCTGAAATTTATTATACAGTGGAAAGGAGAAGCCAGGCATAGTCAGACACGCATTCTAGACTTTAGGAGAGCTGATTTTGATAAACTTAGGGAAATACTGGGGGTGATCCTGTGGTCAGGAATACTAAAAGAGAAGGGAGTTCAAGATGGATGGGAGTTTCTCAAAAGGGAGATACTGAAGGCACAATTTCAAACAGTTCCAATGAGGAAGAAAAATGGGAGGTGCCTCAAGAAACCAGGATGGATGACTAAGGAACTTTCAACTGAACTAAGTTTTAAACAGAGCATGTATAAGAAATGGAAAAATGGGGAAATCACCAAAGAGGAATTCAAACAAATAGCTAGCACATGTAGGGTTAAAGTCAGAAAAGCTAAAGCGCAGAATGAACTCAGGCTTGCTAGAGAGGTAAAGAACAATAAAAAGGGCTTTTTTGGGTATGTCCTCAGCAAAAGGAAGAAGAAGGAAATGGTAGGGCCACTGTGTGGAGAAGATGGCAAAAAGTTAACAGGGGACAGAGAAAAGGCAGAATTACTCAACACCTTCTTTGCTTCAGTCTTTTCAGAAAAGGCAAAGGGTGCTCAACCTGAGGATAATAGAGCAGAGGACAGAATAGGAGAATTTCAGCACAGAATAAGTAAAGAGATAGTACAGGAATATCTGGTTAATCTAAATGAATATAAGTCTCCAGGACCAGATGAATTACATCCAAGGGTATTAAAAGAACTGACAAATGTAATATCGGAACCATCGGCAATAAGCTTTGAGAACTCCTGGAAAACAGAAGTCCCAGAGGACTACAGGAGGGCAAATGTTGTCCCCATCTTCAAAAAGGGGAAAAAAGAGGATCCCAACAATTATTGTCCAGTTAGTCTGACATCAATACCAGGAAAGATTCTGGAGCAGATCATTAAACAGAGAGTCTGTGAACATCTGGAAGGTAATTTCATAATCACAAAAAGTCAACATGGGTTTCAGAGAAACAGGTCATGCCAGACAAATCTGATCTCTTTTTTTGATAAAATTACCAGCTTGGTAGATGAAGGGAATGCTGTGGATATAGTATATCTTGATTTCAGCAAGGCCTTTGACAAGGTTTCCCATGACATTCTTGCAAACAAGCTGGTAAAATGTGGGCTAGACAAAGTAACTGTTACATGGATTTGTAATTGGTTGACTGGCCGAACCCAAAGGGTGCTCAACAATGGCTCCTTTTCAACCTGGAAAGAAGTGACCAGTGGGGTGCCACAGGGCTCTGTCCTGGGCCCAGTGTTATTCAATATCTTTATTAATGACTTGGATGACGGTATTGGGGGCATAGTTATCAAATTTGCAGATGACACCAAATTAGTAGGAGTAGCTAATACCCCAGAGGACAGGATCAAAATTCAAAATGACTTGAACAGACTAGAAAGCTGGGCCAAAGCTAACAAAATGAAATTCAATACGGAGAAATGTAAGGTACTGCACTTAGGGTGGAAAAATGAAAAGCACAGATATACGATGGGGGACACCTCGCTCAATGAGACTACATGTGAAAGGGATCTAGGAATCCAGGTAGACCACAAGTTGAACATGAGTCAACAGTGTGATGCAGCAGCTAAAAAGGCCAATGCAATTTTAGGCTGCATCAGTAGAAGTATAGTGTCTAGATCAAGAGAAGTAATAGTGCCACTCTATTCTGCTTTGGTCAGGCCTCACCTGGAATACTGTGTCCAGTTCTGGGCACCACAATTCAAAAAGGATGTGGAGAAACTGGAGCGTGTCCAAAGGAGGGCAACTAAAATGATCAAGGGTCTGGAAACCAAACCCTATGAGGAATGACTTAGGGAGCTGGGGATGTTTAGCCTGGAGAAGAGAAGGTTAAGAGATGATATGATAGCTGTGTTTAAATATTTGAAGGGATGTCATATTGAGGAGGGAACAAGCTTGTTTTCTGCTGTTCCAGAGACTAGGACCCGAAACAATGGATGTAAGCTCCAGAAAAAGAGATTCCACCTCAACATTAGGAGGAACTTCCTGACAATAAGGGTGGTTCGACAGTGGAACACACTCCCTCGGAGAGTAGTGGAGTCTCCTTCCTTGGAGGTCTTTAAGCAGAGGCTGGATGGCCATCTGTCAGGGATGCTTTGATTGGGAGTTCCTGCATGACAAGGGTGTTGGACTGGATGGCCCTTGTGGTCTCTTCCAACTCTATGATTCTACGATTCTATGATTCTATGACCAAGAAAGAAAGAAAGAAAGAAAAGAAAAGAAACCAAGTAAGAAAGAGTCTTTCAAATGGTGTACTCAAAAAACATGCGTGCAAGCAAAGCATTTGGTGGTCATGTCATCTCCTGCACAAATGTTTTGATAAATCTTAGAGGGGAAGGTTGAAAGCCACTGAATTCTGTCAAAAAGTCCCTCAAAAGGAAGCTCACATGCCCTGTCGTGCATGTGAAGTTTGTTTATTTCTCTATAAGAGCTGGGAAAGCTGTTCAAATAATGTCAGAGTTGTAATAGCACCTGATTATTGGAAGATTTGACAAAGGAATGTCAAGGTAAAAGCCACAGTGTAGTAGCAATCACTCAGCAGTTCTGCAGAATGGAAACTAATCAGGTGTGAATGAAATTCTCTCTCTCTCTCTCTCTCTCACACACACACGGACTCATTTCCATCTCTGTCTTCTGCTAGGCTGCAGCTGTAGAGTGTGTGTGTGTGTGGCAGGCAGACCTCTCAAGTGGGAAACATATTTTCTTCTCCAAAATGGCCTACTTATTTTCTCTTGAGTAAAAGAGGAAATGAAAGACTTTTGTGTGAAATTTCATCTGGCACCATTGGTTGGCTTATACAAATAGTTCCCTTCTCTAAATACAAGCAGACACTGGGAAAATCTGAAACAATGCCCCTTTTTTTGGTCATAACCTTTAAACAGTAAAAATAGTAGTACATCAACCAAAACATTCAATGGTGTGTTTGCTTTTTCAATTTATTTTCTTTCTCTCCTAGTCTTAATGTTGCTTTAGAAATTCAAAGTTAAGAACACAATAGCTTTGGGACAGTCCTGTCTGTTTTTCTTTATTGTGTACTAAGGCCTCGTTCCCACTATGATTTAAAGTGAATTGTTGATTGGGTTATATGACTGTCATTCCCACTTGAAACCAATTCCAATCCTACTGTGCTCATTTCCAATCATGATGAAGCAAGGCAAATGCAAAAAGCCCACTGTTTCCCGCGCCCTTGATCTCCCCGCACCCTTCGGTCCTCTGGGAGGAATCTGCTACAGCCAATAAAAACTAGGCTGTCTCAGACCTCCCGGAGGGCCTTTTCTGTGACCGCTCCCAGACTTTGGAATGGCCTGCCGGATGAGATCCGTCTTATTACCACCCTTGCTACCTTTAAGAAAGCAGTAAAGATGGATCTCTTCCAGCACGCCTTCCCAGAATAACCTCCTGGCCCAATCGGAAGCGACTGCCACCCCTCTCCCTTGTATTGTTGCTGCTTCCTGTTTTTATTCTATTTTTATATTTTATTGTACTATTGTATTTTATTCTTTGCTTGTTTAATTCAGTTTTAAGGGGGGGTGGGCCGGGGAGAGGGTTGAGGGAATGTTTTTAACTGTTGCCTGTTTTAATATGTTGTACCCCGCCCCGGTTGCCTAGCAGAGGGGCGGGCTAGAAATAAATTTATTATTACTACTACTACTACTACTACTACTACTACTTTTTTGGTGTTTTTTTTTTTTTTTGAAAAGAATAGATTCCAAAGCATGTTCAACAAGTGAGAATGATGGATCTGAATTGCATCATTGTGGAGGGGAGGGACTAATGGCAGAGGGGTGTTTACCGTCTCTCTTCAGTTTTTGGGACATCAGCCATTCCCACCCCCAGCGCTACCTTTGTGCTTGTGGTGTAACCTATGGGTGCATTATATATATATATACATTGACAGAATATGCAATCCATTATATTTGCAACTACTTGCAATTACAGGCAGACTGCAGCTCAGCAAGGCAAATAGTTGCAAAATTACTGGATTGCATATTCTGTCACTTTGTGTTTTTTTGTTTTTTGTTTTAAAAAATATAGTTCCCAAGCCAGGCTGCTCAAAGGGGAAATGATGTGCTTGAGCAGCCTGGGTCACTGAGGGGCAGAGGAAGGCTCAGTTGCTAAAGTTGCCCCACTTGGCACCTGGAACGGCCCCATCCTCACTGTGTTGCCACTTGCATCACTAATGACACACAGATTATTGACATGCATTTTGAAGCAGTGCAAACTAGTAAGAATGATAATAGTGTGAAAAAAGAAGCAATTACAAGGGAATAATTAAAAGATCTGCTTTTATAGTGGGAATGACAGACCATTTGGAACTGATTCACTGACATGGAGCAAAGGCGAATTGCAAACCGGTTTAAATGAATGGGCCTAAGTGGACGATGGGCTTGGCTGTACAGCAGCCTTCCCAATGGGTGTGTGGAGGATGGCAATTGTTGTACATCACCTCTGGAAGGCACTGAGTTGGGGAAGGCTTCTCTTGCATATGACCTAGCATTTAGAAGAACACTCTCTTCCATGGCACCCTGTATGTAGTATTTTGGGTGCAAAATGTAGGGCATGGTCCTAAACAAGTTACTAGTTCTAGACAGAGTACTTCCAGTGAATCAAATGCTGAATGGAAAGTCAATACTTGTGTAAATATTGAATCATTGGGTCAGTTCTGGTTGGTGCTAGCAATCGGATTTATGCTATGTTAGGGAGTGAGATGTAGCAATTTGCCCAAGACTTCCTTGGAAATTCATAGTCCTGATAATGAAAAGCAGTTGTTTCTTGGCTCATGGTCTTTTTGTCACTGTGGGCTTGTCTACACTGTTAAAATGCTTTCCATTGGAATAGATTAAACTGCAATTCAGCCACACATGGTTTGGAGGAATTTGGGCTTTTTGTGAGCCCCCCCCAGCAAAAATCCTATAAAACCCACTGAAAGAGGATTTGTGGTTTTTATTGGCATATCTACAAATATCTGCAAGGATGCACATTATCAAATGTGTGGCTAGCCTTCCAGTTAGCATAGATTCACATGGCTGCACAGTTTTGGCAGAAGGGCAAATAGATGCAAATTTGCACAGGAAATTGAAGACAACTGAGCCTTGATGCAAATGTGCAATTCATATAATACACTTCTGTGTACTTTATGTTAAACAGGTATGTTAAACCAGCTTTATGATGTCAGGAGCTGATTTTATAAAACAGTGTTTGCTAATCCTAATATCAAAGCCATAGTTTCTTTCACAGCATGGTGGCTTCAATCCACATGGTTTTCACAAACCAAATGCTGGCGAAACAGTAAACTGAGGCATGATAAATATTCACTATAGTCCATTAGAGAGACTTGGAGCAGACTTCTTTCAAAAGGAGGAAGAGGAGAAGTGGAAAGGGACTTCTTGCAGTAAAGGAAGAAAACACATCGCTAGGAGAAGGATAAGAATTGTAGTCTCACATTGTGATCACAGAGTGGAGCCACAATAGATGATTAAGTCCATTGCATGGGAAGAATCTGAAGATAAACAGAGGGAGGGAAAAATCAGTGAATATTGTCTTCACACCTCCTTCCAGAAACCTCAGCTGAATCAAAATGTCTTCTGTGAATGGAAGGATGCAGCTGGATACAAACAATTGTAGCTAACAATTAAAAGTATGTTTCTAAATCAATAAAGCCTGCATGCTTATTGGGATGAGGGAACTACTCCAACAAGAAGAAGAAAAAAGCAGGAGAGAGGGTGTTAGTAATGCTATAACTCCAAATGCTGAAGGTTCAGGAAAACCCTTCCAAGAAAAGGTATAGGTGTGTGTGTGTGTGTGAGAGAGAGAGAGAGAGAGAGAGAGAGAGAAAGAGAGACTTTAGTTTCTCACCTCTGTGTGCCAAAAAACCTATATATCAATATCCAAAAGACATTCTTAAAGGAATGAGGCCCACATGCATTTCTCATACTGGCAGGAGTTTGTTCTGAGATGATTTATGGGCTGAAACGCACTATTGGAACTCGGTATTTTTCTATGAGTGAAAAGGCAAACAGCCACCACAAAACAGAGCAATGTGAACTACAAAAAGAGAAGCATGCATCATTCATATTGAATTAGAAGCTTATTTTGAGTAGATTTTTAAAAAGTAATAAAAAGCCCAACATGTTTGAAATAAAACCTCCTTAAGGGATAATGGAATCAAAATGTATTTTTCTTTAATGGGAGCTCTTTTGTATTGTGCTGCATTTTTGGATTGTGTTCTATTGTTTTTTGAAATGAATGCATGTTGTCTTTCTTCAAGAAATCTCTCTTGGGAGCCTTCCTTTGGGAGGACCTGGATGCAAGCTCACTTTCAGCACACATGGCAAATAAATATTTGAAAAGGCTAATGGCCCAGGGACTGGGAATGCTATTTTATTCATTTTAGTTTTCTTTGCTTAGTATAACTTCATATCTATTCCACCTTTTCACTTAGAAAGATTCTCAAGGTGGCTAACATAAAATCACAAAAGGGGCTATATGCAGATCTGGGAGGTATCACTACACACATATAGTAGTTTGATACCACTTTAACTTCTATGGCTCCAACCTGCAGAATCTTTGAATTTGTAACCTTGCTAAAGAGTGGATGCTCCATTCTTATGTACTATTTAGCTTGGGCAGTATTTGTTTTTGTTTTTTAAAGGAGATGTGGGAATCTCACCTTATATGTCTTCTATATTGCTTTTAGACTATAGTATTACCATAAGACTTCCACTGTTTCACAACTGTAATCTGATTGGTGCTGAGCTGGCCAGACAGGTATGAATGGATGACACAGAATGAATTGAATAAAGATGTCTGCATCAGACAAAAATTTGCAACAGTTTTTGTAGGGGAACTTGTGCATACATACGTCAGTGACAGGATGCTAGTCAACATTTCCAAACCCTGGCTGCAGTTGGCAGTGTATCGAGCCATTGTCAACTGCCTGGACTCAAATACTTCCTTCTCCCTCCTTTTCTTTCTTTTCCTCAATGTTACATTCTTTTTTCTTCCTCCTTCCCTACTCTCCCTATGACAGCCCTCCCTCCCTTCCAACTGGGGAGTGAGGAGGACAGCCCCCCTCCCTTTTTTGCAAAGATGTGAAGTGGTAGTTTGTGGATCGCCAATACAATCAAGCTGAACCAGAACTAGGAAAATATGTATGCTAGTTGGGGGATTCTGGTATTTGTAATTCAAAAAGTAACATTTCCAAGCTCTAACCCAGGGGTAGGCAACCTTTCCCCTTTAAGGGCCGAGGGATTTCAGCTCCCAGAAGCCTCAGCCATGTTGGCCAATAGTCCCATGTTGGCCAAATGCTCCTAGGATTCCCTCGGAGCTGAAGTCCCTCGGCCCTTAAAGGGGAAAGGTTGCCTACCCCTGCTCTAACCTGTGGGCCATATGGAGTCAAAGAGGAATACAGACTCCATTGTAAATGGGCATTTTACTGCTGAATTAGAAGAATTACTCTCTTTTTAAAGAACATGGAACACGTGGGCAGAAAAATAAAAGACACCCAGCTAGGGAATTGTCAGTCTATTTTATATTAGTTGTTTTAAAAGATATATCCCCAATGGTACTGCATCCCCTGACTAAAAAAAATTATTTTATTATTGAATTTGTAGGAATATGGCCAGGGAGGCAGTAGAACATTTATAGCAACACTGGGAAGAGTCTAAATGAATGTATCTTATATTTCCCTACTGCTAGTAGTTACTAGAAGAACATGGTATTGCTGGAAAGCATCTAAATTGCTAAAGACACAAAGCTGTATTTGTTTTTTTAGGAGAAAGTATATGAAAAAATAGTTTTCAAGTTCTTTGCAAATTAAGATGATGATGTCTAGCTGCTCTCTACCCCTAAATTTATCAGTGCTGCTTCAGAACTGATTATGTTTTCCACTAGCTTCAGGTCAAAGTGACATATTTTTTCCAATTGTTACCGTCTTCTCTTTTTTTAATCACAATGAAGCCCACTTATGAGACCTCAGCTTTTTTCAAGAGACCACATTTAAACCACCAATCTCATTGTGTTACAGGATTGGAACAAAGAGTGGTTTTTGTGGGAAAACAAGAAGACACTGAGTTATGGGAAAACTGAAGACAGTGATCATTGTAGAAAGCTCTCCTAACTCACTTTCTCCTTCCTCAGCTTTGGGGGGTTGCAGACTGCCAGAAATAGTGTGAATTCAGTCCACTTTTAGGGTTAGGGTTAGAGTTAGGGAACCATGGGAACTGTATTTTATTGTGGCATCAGAGTTGTCTGACAGAGAAGGCTCAATGTCTCAGAAAAATAACAGTTCCCATGATTCCCTAGCACTAACCCTAACCCTAAAAGTGGACTGAATTCACACTATTTCTGGCAGTCTGCAACCCCCCTTTGCTGCTGAGAAACAAAGTCCTTTTTGCTTCTCAATTCTGTGATTCCACACACAGCTCCTGTTTGCTCTCCCAGTCTCCACCTGCATTCCTATATTCCTTTCCAGACAAGAGAGGGCAAACTTCTCTCTTCTTGGGTAGACACTCCTTTGATGGAATGCTATGAAGGTACTCTTTGTAGTCTAGTTCACTCAGAAATATTCCAGGGCCCCTCTCTGATTTTTCAGTGTTAACTTTTGGCATAAATTTCCAGCTTCTGAGGAATTATTTGGGTTATGGTCTTCTTTAATGAGTGTTTCCAGGAATCCCAATGAAACAGTAGTCTTGAATGGGGCCACCATCTAATAGTGGTTAGAGTTGCTTGGGAAGAAAGCAGACACTTTTACTGACCATCTTTCAAATTCCTCAAGAGCTATGTTCCAGTGGTGTCAGGGCCAAGTGGGGAGGTATAAATTACCAGGACCTAGTGGTTCAGAAGGGAATCCATAACCTGATTCTCTGCAGATGTGCCCTTTGCGGCATGTTGGAGGAAGGGGAGGGGCAGCAGCATGCCGACTGCCCCAACCCCTCCCCGAAGACGTCCTGATGCCACGTGTCCTTATGCATGGTGCGTGACTTCAGGACGTCCTCCCGCGCTATGCCGGAAGAGGCAGAGAAGAACCACGCAGCGGCTCTTGGGGCGGCCTTTTGCTGCCTCTAATAGGAGTGGCATTTTGTCGCTCATTTAAGAGGCAGCAAATGTGAGAATCGGGGCTGCTGTGTGTGGTAGCAGTGGCCCCAATCCTCTGCTTCCAGGGGTGGCCCAGGGCCACCCATCTGCATCACCGCTAAGTTTCATATGTGTTTGCCTTTCTCAGTGCCATCATTACTTGACTATTGTTTTTGACCCTTATTGTAAAATTGCTAAATTTCAAAGAAAATGATAATGAAGTACAAAAGTGCTGTATTGCAAAATACAAAAAAAAAAAAAAAATTAAACTAGTCCATCCTTATTATAAGAGAGAGCCCAAGTGAAGCTCAAGTAACAGAAAGGAAACCAAAAATGAGTAAAGGGATGCAGTGGTACCAGCAAGTGGGAGATGGTGTTTAAGAAGGGCAGGCAGGCAGTAGGTGTCATAATAAGCCACAGATAAAATGGAAGACCTCTGGTGGCTGGAAACAGAGATCTGGAGGTAATCTGCCCACTATGGCCCAAGCCCAGGCTGACTGCCCTGCCAATTCTTTGCCATCTCCTCCACCTCTGAGACCAGCTTGCAAACATCTCCTGGCTGACCTAGGTTGGTCAGTGAGGAGCGCCTGATATGGGAGGGCAACCACCTCTGTCTGTGGGTCAAAGAGTGAAGTCAGCCAGATGGCTGAGGGGAGGCTGCTGATTGTGGATGGTGGTGAATGTGCATCCTCCTCCATAAAAATCCCATAAAGAACCCTATAAAGACTCATACAAATTTATTCTTTTAAAATTTTGTTTATGTCACAACTATTGCCATTAAATTCAGTGATATATGGGAATTATGATTTATGAGCAACGTTACTACAAAAACATTACTAAGGATTCAGTATGGTGTGGTATGGAAGGGGGTCAATGGTGTGTGTGTGACACCATGAATTACCACACTGGCTGATGCCAACTCTAATGATACCACTGGCTATAGGAAATATTTTCAGTGTTTTTACAACAAGGAAAAGCATGTATAAAAGATGGGAAACCACTAGATGGGTAGCTATCTAGGGAACCTCAGAGGGTCAGATTGGGACCTGAGGAGAGTGGGATTAACAGCCTTCCCCCAGAGTCAATGAACAGTCATCCTGACAAAGATTATTGGGGGAAAGCAATTTTTAAAACTTCCCTCTCACAATCACTTATTCTCATCATGTTTGCTCTTTGGCAAATGCAAATATTTGTAAAGATCACTGAGAGGGGAGTAAGGTTATAGACCCTCCCAGCAATTATGATCAGGGTTTTATGACAAAAAATTGCTTTGGTTCTCTGTTTAGTGTGCTAGTGAGGAAACAGAGATCTATCTAAATCTCATCACCATTCTGATTCCCACTCTGTTACAGAATTATGAAGGAATCTATGTCAGTCAAAACCCAGTTAGGATATATCATCATTTTAAATTATAATGCTCAGTGTTGCTCAGGAGAATTAAGTATTATTACTGATCATTTAATTTAAACTGCTCTGGAGGATGAGTGCCATTTCTTTAGGTCAGGGGTAGGCAACCTTTCCCCTTTAAGGGCCGAGGGACTTCATCTCCCAGAATCCCAGGAGCTATTGGCCAACATGGGACTATTGGCCAACATGGCTGAGGCTTCTGGGAACTGAAGTCCCTCGGCCCTTAAAGGGGAAAGGTTGCCTACCCCTGCTTTAGGTGTTGAAATGTTCCTGACATTGGACATCAGTTTCAGTTGCCTTTAAGAGAATAGGCTTCTTCAGTTCAGCTGTGCTTTGTGTGAATGAAAAATAACTGGGCTGTCTCTTGCTTCTCCTAACACAATCTTGCTTATGCCACATAGCCTTTATGTTAAATCAGACTATTTCAATATCCCCTGCAAATCTGGTAAAAATCAATCCAGCTGTTTAAGTGTGATGTAGTAAAAATCCAGACATACAGAAGCTTATTTTTTCATATAGCTATGTCAAAAAAACACAAGTTATCATAAGAAGAAGGGTTTCCACTAGGCTTGTTAAATTCTTTTAAATGGTGCACAACAGAACCCTGCATCAATGAAAAAATAATTGTGGTAGCCCAGCCCTAAGCGAATTTTGTGTATACCACATAGCTTATATTTTAAGTCAGACAATCCCAAAACACCCTTCAAATATGGTGAAAATAAATAAAAAATACTATGTTCCAAGGCCTACTCAGCTGACTTTTGTGTACAACATCATATTTGTATTGCAATCATACATAGCAATTGTTTAAATTTATAAAGAGCTTTTATATCTAATCCAGCTTTTACAAACCTCAGTAGTCGTTACATATTTATCCTAATTATTCCTATGTAAGTAAAGTAATTTTAGAAGCATCTCTAAATGACTGTTGCTTCTCTTGCTTTCCATTTAGGAAAAAGGATTGGAATTTTAATAGTTCTCAATGTGATAAAATACCAAGGCCATTAAAGCATTCTTTTGTTGAAAAAAAAATACGCATAACATCTCATGGGAGAGCTTTTCCATTCTTTGGTTGTTCTCTCTGTTTTATTCCAGGCAACAGAGCAGTTTGATCCATGCACTCCAGTCTGAATGTATGGTATGTTTTTATTCAATAGCAGAACCTCGTGGTGTGTGTATTTCCTGAAGAATGACAGTAATAAACATTTAGCAACATTTTATCTGTTTTATCCATGCCCCAAACTTCATACATTTTGAAATTCAGATTAACTTGAAATGAAAAATGATACATCATGATTCAAGCTGACATTACAAGCTTTCTTGAATCAAATATAGACAAAACCAGCAGAGCAAAGGGTGCAGAAAATAGGTTGAAGACAGGCCAAATAGAAAATGATAGCCCAAATTCTGCTGGTGATGAAAAACATCAGCATTGCTACCAAACAGATCACATTTTTTCAGAAAGCAGACTGTTGTAAGCAACTGCTTTATTGGCTGCTGAAAATTGTGCTTTTAATCTGGGAGAGTGCTTTCCTATCATCATCATTATCATCAAATACATACTTGGTCCTGTGTTTTTAAATTGTTTTAATGCAGTTACTTTTTAATGTGACAATTAGATTAATTGTGTATCAATGTTTATTTGCCTTGGTTTTAGTTGTATCTGTTTTTTTAAACATGTTGCAAATTGCCTTGAGTTCCAGTTCTGAATGAAATGTAGGATATAAATACAATAAATGAATAACTTATTTGCCCCATTACTATTCTGTTTTTTCCTGTCCTTTTGTTATGTAGATGTACAGTTATTGTCAGAGTGCAGGACAAAGATTCATGCAACTGGAGCTGAAATCTCCACTCAGTGTAAAAGAGATTCAAAGTATCAGGGTGTATTTAAAAATGGGTTTTATTTATTTGGAGACTGTCTTCTCTGAAATCCTTGTAGCCAGTTTTTCAAATTATTTCCCCCTAAACAAGGCTATAGAGATTGGAGTATTTTTTGTAATACAAGTTGAGTCTCCCTTATCTGGAATTCTGAAATCCAAAAGCCAAAACATTTTTCATGGATGGCTGAGATAGTGACACCTTTGCTTTCTAATGGTTCAGTGTACACAAACTTGATTTTATGCACAAAATTATTTTAAAAATATTGCATAAAATTGCCTTCAGGTTATGTGTGTAAGATGTATATGAAGCATAAATGAATTTTGTGTTTAGATTTGGGTCCCATCTCCAAGATAGTTCATCATACATGTATATGCAAATACTCAAAAAAAAAAAATCCAAAATTAAAACACTTTGAGTCTCAAGCAGTTCGGTTAAAGGAGACTCAACCTGTAAGCTCTTTTCATATATTACCCTCTCTCTCTCTCTCTCTTTTAAGTTATGTTCCACTAGATCATACCCTTGAACATTTCAAAGATGAAAACCAGGACACATTGCCAAGCAACATCACAGTGTGGTCAAAGTGACAAACGTTATTAATGAGGAAGAAGAGAAGAGCTAGGAGAGGCTGCAGAAGTTTGCTTTGCCTGAGCCTACAGTGAAGAGCAAAATTCTGCCCTTCTCCTCTCTCCCTGCTGAGGTAATGGAATGCAAACTATTTTGCACTTTGAATTCAGTTTCCAGCAATTGAAATAAGGTAAGGACAAAGTTGAAAAGTGGGAGGATGAGAGAGAAACTGAACATTTTAAAAACAGCTGCAAAAGTGGAACAAAAGTGATTTAATCAAGTAAGGGCTTTTGCAGACTGCCAGAAATAGTGCAAATTGAGTCCATTTTAAGGGTTAGGGTTAATGCTGTTACCCTAGGACAGGTAACAGTCAGCTGCTTCTGTATATGGAGTGGGCACCATCTTGTCCTTTGCTTTTTTGCACACCAACTGTGGCTCGCATGTCTTAATGATCAAAGAGGCAAGTTGCCATGAACCCTCACACACTAGAGATGGATTTAAAAAAGACCTTGGATTGTGTGAGTTGTAGTTTATTTTCTAGGCATAGTGAGAATTACAATGCATTAAGAGTTAAGGTTATGGTTTGGGGCAAGGTTATAATTACATTTATTGTAATTCTTGGTCTGGATGGCAATGTCAACCTCCCCTCTCAAATGGAGGAAATTTCAATTTTCTTGCAGATGAGACCAACCTATTGATAACTAGAGCTGCATCAAATCCCAAAATGTCATGTGGTGCTTTTAAAAATGCCATTATATTACATTGGTGGGCTCAAAAAAGTACTCCAATGGCAAACAAGAATAAATTTGCTGGGATGTTTTTCTCTCAATTTTTTTTGTGTGTTCTTAAAAACAACAACAACAACCACCACAAACATAGCACCTGTATATGGCAAGCAGCTAAAATTTGGGAAAATAATCCCCAGTCCTGTAAGTCTTCAGAATGCTTACTTTACAGGGCTAGTTTTATGTGAATTCTCCAAGAAAACATCACTCTGGGGATTAAAATATTCAATCCTGATGGATGAGGGTTAAAGATAGTTTTGTTACAATAAGACCCACATGCCCACATTGCTGTGATCATCCTGTGAGCAAATGGAACAAATTCACATTTTTCCAAACTGTTGGCAACACATCTTAAGACAGAGGTTGGATGATATATTTAAAAACAAAACAAACAAAACAGGCACAATCCAATCAGACTTTAGCATGTTTCAGTTTTTCCTAAGGAAAGAAGGGCTAGTGTATGCGCATTTCTGATTATCTCAAATGATATCTAGAATAATATATTCTTGCAAGGAAGGCTACATTAAAACAATCATTATGAACTATGGGTACTATTCATAATCATTTGTCTATATAATATTCTTGAGATGTGGGGGGGGGGGGAAGCCATGGGATTAGGCTAAATATTGTCATGGTAACAGTTAGAAAAAGAAATAGTTCTAAAAGGGTTTCCCATAAGCAGGAACAGCTCACATTCAGTAAGTAGCCTTCAATAGAAGTTGACATCTGTTATTCATTTGTTGTTTCTTGGTTTCAAGAAAAGGCAGGGATAATTGGAAATAGTCAAGTGTTCTGGGAACACATTGAGTGAAAGGGCTCTTAGAACTTCTTAAATACTGGTCTGTTTATCCCTAAAAACATTACGTATATACCTTCTTTGTCCATTTATACACTGGACAGGCTAGCTGGATACTTGAGTTACTTATTTGTGAACACTAGATGATCAAAGCAGACCTTTTTAACTACAATTCTTCAGTCCAACTTAGGAAGTAGCACCTCTCTTTTTCAGCATTCCAGGATAGGAGGAAAGAGAAGGGAAAGTATGATGGAGAAAAATTACCTCCCATTCCCTCACCCAACATGTTATGCTATGTGTAATTTATCCCACATTTTCCTTGGTGAGGCAAAAAAAAAAAAAAAAGGGGGGGGGGGACGAAATCCAACCAGACTCTCTCTCACACATCTCACTTACCATAGAGCATCTTCTTGAATTGGTGATGTGGTAAGAATGAATGTCCCAGCTGCATTACTCCCCACATTCATTTTTAAAAGAAAGCTATGAAGGCTGTATGAAGAAGTTTTCCAATCTTGGAAGCCCACATCTAAAAACAAATCTAAGCATGGCAATAAGCTCAGGTGAACCAAACCCAAAATCCAATGAACAAGCTTCTGATTTCCCATTAGTATATACAGCTGGCAACAAGTGAAACAGTGAGTAAGTATGATATACAGGTAGTTAATATGCTGAGTGTTTGAGATGAGAAATCAAACATGTGCAATTCTTACCTTGAAATAAAGGATGTGATAGTGAGCTACCTGTGACAAGGCAGAACTAGTTTGTGTTAAATGTTTCAAATGATATATTATGATACAGACATGGGGAACTGTCAGATACTGTTGGCCTGCAACTCCCATAATTCTCCCTATTGCTGCTGACCCTCTAGGGCTGATGGACACATAGTCCAATTACTTTTGAGAACCAAATGTCTCCCTACCCTGCTGTAGATTCCCAACCAAATCAGGTTCTCTGCTAAAACCAAAACAGTGGTTTCCTGGCACACTACACTAATTATAACACTAGCTAACTTCTCAGCTTCATGTTGCTCTCTTGGCATCATCACATCTTTGTTTTGGCTCCCGCACTACATCCCAATACTCATTCATATAGTTATCTACTAACCTTGGCTTTAGGCAGCATCCTTGCCTTGTCCCCCAGTGATCACTGAACATTGTTAAAACTGTACTTGTAATCACATCTCCACACCCATAAAGTTTTGAATTCCTATGGATATTCCCATGCATAAACTGCTACATAGGTCTGTCCCTGGGTTTCCAACTCCATCACATACAGCTGATGAAGTAGGCACAAGTCTATGAAAGCTAATGCTACCAACCTCTGTCTTTTAGCTGGTCTCAACAGTGCTGCAAGATCCCTTTGCATGCCAAAATTATTTAGGATGGGATGTATACCCTGTTGTCCTGGGTTGCATGTGGCCCTGCAAGATCTACTGTAGCAGGGGAACCAGGAAGAGTAGCCTGTGGACTTCAACCAAGATAAGGAAGATGTCTGGCAAATCACCTTACTAGAAACTGGAGCTACAAAACTACTCACGGAACTGTTGTGCCAACATCAATCAGCCACTTCTTCATGGAATTGCTGAAGGCCAAAGTCTAGATTGTCCATGAAATTTTGGGTCTAAAGTACAAATACTGCCCTTCATTCTGTGTTCAGCAACAAGCCAGCCTGAGGGCATTGAGGACACTGAAGCAGCCCTTCCTCTTCTCCCACTCCACTGGGGCCAAAGACAGCTGAGGCAGGCAGCAGCGAGAGGGGGCATGGCCAGGAGTGGCTGGCTTTAAAAGTCACTCCCCACCCCTCAAGAACCTCTGGGCTAATGTTAAACAGCTAGTTCCTAAGGCCTTCTAAGATTGATGGACCCTATTGCTGTGCAGCATTAATTTGAGGGGACTTGGAGGGCTCTGTGATTAAGGGACAGGCATGTGTGGCTGGTTGCAATCTGGGGGCAAAAATCCAGGTTGTGCGGGAGGAAAGAAGGTATGGTGGGAACAGGATGAAAGTTTGTTACAAAGAAATGTGGGATTGATGTCTGAAAGCTATCCCGCCTTCAATTCACTCTGTTTCCCAGAATGGATTGGAGGGAGCACCAACTATATCACAGAACCTTACCTTGCTCCTTTGCAATGCCAGGTCGGTCAAAAACAAGACCCAGATAATTTATGATCTTCTCTTAGGGCCTTTGCAGAATGCTAGAAATAGTGCAAATTGAGTCCACTTTAAGGGTTAGGGTTAGGGAATCATGGGAACTGTATTTTATTGTGGCACCAGAGCTCTCTGACAGAGAAGGCTCAATGTCTCAGAAAAAAAATACAATTCCCATGATTCCCTAGCACTAATCCTACCCCTTAAAGTGGACTCAATTTGCACTACTTCTGGCAGTCTGCAAAGGCCCTTAGATGAAGATGCTGACCTAGCTTGCCTTACAGAGACCTGGCTGGGAGAATACAGTGCTATAACTTGGGCACAGACCCTCCCAGCTGGGTACTCTGTCAGTGAGCAGGTTGTCATGACCAGCCAGGCTGAGGACTTGGAGGATGAAGAGACTGAGCCAGGCCCTAGTTCTGCTATGCCAGCTCCAGCAGAGCCTGTGACTCAGCAGTCTAGCCTCACCCCGGTAGAGGTTCCAGGCCTGGGAGACATAGAGGAGCAGGATGAGGAGGTATCTATCTTCAGCCAGAGAAGGACAGAAAGGGTGTGCCTCTGTCTATCCAGGAGGTTATATGAGAAACGCTCAGCAATCACCAAACAGCTGTGATTAGGAACTGGGCCAATATAAACAGCTGTGAGCCACTGAGCTTCTTCCTCAGAGTCTATCTGCATTCCCTGGAGAAAGCATCTTACCCTGACTCCTTTGTTGCCTGAAACCTTGCCTTCTAGACCTCGGATTGACCTGGAACTCTTCACCCTGCCCTGAACTTACTGACCTGCTCTCTGGACCCCTGGACCCTTGGCTTGCCCCCTGGTTTTGCTCTATTGGACATTGGACTGATACTGTGCTCCTAGAATTGCCTTCGTGCTGCTGCAAAGTCTTGCATTGTGTGTCTCATCCTTATCAACAGTTTCGTTGGCTGCTTTCCCGGACACAGGTAAGAGGAAATGGGCAAGGGGGCAGAGTGTCTTTTGTTCATAAGAATAATCTTACCTTGATCAGGATACCTGTTCAGAAAACCCATCTACTTTGAGTGTATATACCTGAGTCTCAGGACCAAAGATAGTTTGGGGATTCTGCTAGTATACCATCCACCCTGTTGTCTAGCAGACTCCCTAACCGAGCTGACACAACTGGTCTCAGAGTTGTTGTTGGAGTCGCCTAGACTTTTAATCTTGGGTGACTTCAACATTCCACTCGAGACCAGTTTGTCAAATTTAACAGGTGGAGCTCAGGAGTTCATGGAGTCCATGACAAACATGGGCCTATCCCAATTGGTCATTGGGCCCACGCATTGTGCAGGCCATACCCTTAATGTTGTCTTCAGTACGGAACAGGAATATCCATGGGCAGAGGTAATAAAAACCTCCGCATTGTCATGGATGGATCATTTCCTGATCAAGGCTGAACTTAGAACCACTGCCCATCCTGTCGGGGGTGGAGAACCCACTAGAATGGTCCGCCCTTGAAGGCTAATGGAACCAGTTGGATTCCAGAAAACCTTAGAGGATTTAATGGTTGGTAACGCCAGCGATTCTGTCAAAGCTTTGGTTAATACCTGGAACACTGATCTTGCCAAGGCTATTGACACCATTGTTCCCAAGCATTCTTTCCAACCTGCTTCAAATTGTCAATCATGGTATACTGAAGAACTCAGGAAGGTAAAGCAGCTCAGACAATGACTAGAGTGCATCTGGTGGAAAACTCGACTCTTATCTGACAGAACCCGTCATAGGAAATTTCTTTGCTCTGATAGAAAGGCAATACATGAAGCGAGGAAATCTTTCTCTTCTGGACGTATTGCATCTGCAAAGTCCCGTTCAGCAGAGCTGTTTAGGGTGGTAAGGGAACTGACACAGGTTCCACCTGCACAGAACCCATTACTTTACCTGACAACGGCCTGCTGTGACGCGTTTAACAACATCTTTGTAGATAAAATCTCTCAGATAAGAGCTGACTTGGACACCGGTGTTATAGTAGAATCGATAGATAAGGTATCCAGCAACTCCACTTATGAGATTATACTGGATCAGTTCCAACTGGTGAGCACTGATGACATGGACAAGCTCCTTGGTAGAGTGAGGAAGACAACTCGCCCACTTGACTCTTGCCCTTTGTATGCTGATGACACCCAGATATATTTCTCCATGTCTCAGTCTACAGCTTTGACTTCAGATGGCATCTCCCCTCTCAATGAATGTCTTAAAGTGGTAATGGACTGGATGAGGAAAAACAGATTGAAACTGAATCCAGACAAAACAGAGGTACTAACTGTAACAGCTCCAAACCCAGGTATTGGGTCACAATCTCCAGTCCTAGATGGGGTCACACTCTCTTCAAAGGGACTGTGTTCGCAGTCTGGGGGTGCTCCTAGATCAGTTGCTTCAGATGACAAATCAGGTGAATGCGGTGATCAGGAGCATCTATTATCAGCTTTGGCTGATACACCAGCTGTGCCCTTTCCTGGAGGTTAGAGACTTTGAAACCATGGTACATGCACTGGTAACTTCTCATCTCGATTTCTGTAATGCACTCTACATGGGACTACCCTTGTGCCTAGTTCAGAAACTTCAGTTGGTACAGAATATGGCAGCCAAGCTGTTCTCAGGTAAAACCAGAAGAGACCACATTACACCCATTCTATGATCGCTCCACTGGCTGCCTATCAGTTTCTGGGCACAGTACAAGATGTTGGTCATCACCTTTAAAGCCCTAAATGGCTGGGGTCCAACCTATTTTGGGACCACCTCCTTCCGTATAATCCACCCCATGCACTAAGGTCCTCTGGGAAGAATTTATTGCTACCTATAAAAACTAGATTATCTCAACTGCCCACAGGACCTTTTTGGATATCACTCCCAAACTATGGAACCACCTGCCAGATGAGATCCATCACTTGACCACCTTAAACAGCTTTAAAAAGCTATTAAGATGGCTCTCTTCTGGCAGGCCTTTCCTGAGTAGATAACCAGCCACTGAAAATAGTTATGCCTGACACAGATTTCTGCTGCAGCTATTTTAATTTATTTGTCATGTATTGTAGTTTGTTATTTTTAAGTATGTTTTTAAACTTTACTTGTTTAATTGTATGGGGGGGGTATTGGGGGACAGGATTGTTCATTTTATCATGTAAACCGCCCCAGTTGTATTTTACAGAGAGGCGGGATACAAATATTTTTTTTAATTATTATTTATTGTTATCTTATCTGCAGCCCCTAAAGATGCCCTGCCATTTGCCTGATAAATCTCTTTCCCCCACTTCATTGATTTTCCACCAGTTTCTTAGGGAGTGCTCTTCCTGTTGCTGCTAACACTGAAAACAGATAGGTGTACACCTATTGTAGCCTGGTGAAAAACAAGACAGGGCTCCTATGTTTTTAATAGTTGTACATAAGAAGGAATTTCATCAGCCCTTGCATAAGCTTCACCTACTGAAATTTCCTCTTCTGCACACCCATTAATGTATAGAAGCCCTCTCCTGTTTTTTCATCAGGCAACAGCATCTGTATACAAATTGCTGAGGGAGATAGTGGTAAGAAAGTATGTCCAGTCCCTACTTCAGATATAGATGTCTCTCTTCCTGATAGATGTGTGTGTGTGTGTATGCACCCAGGTTCATTGCCTCCAACCCAGCATCACATGTGTCCCTCAAGGTCCAAAATCATGGGCATTAGGAGAACTGCGATCTGATGAGTGTGGCCACCTTCTTCCATTTATAAAATATTTGCAATATGTCTTACAACACTAAGTGTGGACATCATCATTCTCCATTAAAGAGGAGGGGGCTATCTTTCCAACTGAAGGAACATGGAACTCTGTCTAAAAGGAGTAGCAGGCACAGTCCACAATGATTACAACTGAAGATGCTTATGTTGGTGAAGGGGGTAGTTTTAGTTTATGCCCATCATTACATGTAAAAACAATCACAAATGGAAGTGTGCAGTTTACACACTGGAAAGAAATGGGAATAAAGAAACCACTCTTGTGTAAGGCCACTAACCTTATAATTTACCTGTAGCCTATTTAGTTTTGGATGCCAGTTTAGATCATACTTTTAGCCTAAGGTCACCCAGTAGGTTTCCATGACTGAGTAGGGATTTGAACCATGACCTTCCTGTGTCCTAGTCCAACACTCATACCTCTGCACAAATCTAGAATTTTTTTTGTTGGCTAGTGTCTGTCTGTATTAGCCCTTTGAAATTTTGTTTTAAAAAACCACACATGCACAGACACACAAACACACACAGATGCACCTGTTGTGCCAAAGAGGATTCTTTAAAGGGATTTTTTTTAGCTTGCAAAATAGCCACAACTTTGGTAGCAGGCTTTTAAACAAACAAACAAAAAACAAAAACAAAATAAATGACAATTCCCAGAACAAATCATGCTCAATTAACTTGACAACTAATTAGCAAAGAATGTCAATCATTCTACAAAACCTTGTGGATGACCATTTATTATTCATCAATGTGTACATTTTTTGCATACTGCATGTGGGACTCAGGTATCAGAGATCAATAAATATAATGCATGCCAGGCTAAAAAGGTATTTTGTATGCTATTAGAACTATAACACACACATATGATAGTGTGTGTGTGTGTGTGTCTACTGTATGTGTGTGGAGCATTGTTGTTGTTGTGTGCTTTCAAGGCATTTCTAACTTGAAGGAACCCTAAGGCAAACCAATTGCTTTTCCCCCAGTAGAATTTGTTCAGAGGGTGTTTGCCTTTGCCTTCCTCTGAGGCTGATAGAAGTCAAGGTCACCCAGCACGTTTCCATTGTGAAGCAGGAATTTGAACCTTATTTCCCAGTGCTCTAGTCCAGCACTCAAGCCACTACACCACACTGGCTCTTGTGTGTGTGTATATACATACCATATAATTATGGAGACCATGATCAGCCCATTGCATTTAAATTTGGGCTTCTCCATGTATATCCAGAGCTTCAAAGAGTTACGTTTTGGGACTACAGCTCCCATAATACTGCTGGGCCTAGCAAAAAATAATAATATGAGAGCCTGCCAGAAATTAAGAAGCTTAAAGAAAGATAATAAGAGGATCAGAAAAATCCAGTTTTTTCAAAGCTCACAAGGATTTTATTTTATGCTTCGCTAAACTGATAAGGGATGTTATAAATTTGTACGGGTTGCCAACAAATGATGCTTAACCAACAGTGCCCACTTCCTCACCAGCCTGCCATGTACTGTCATTTCAACTATTCCACACACACTTCCTTGGATTGGGGCAATGATATGCTCTTGCACAAGCAGGGGAGAACATCTATTTCTACAGTATTTTCCACTTAACATGTTTGAACTAGAAAAGCATTTTGTCAATAGTTTCTTCAATCTGCTGTCACAAAATACTTGTGCATAATCTTTAATCATTTCATTCCAAGCAATAGACAAGAAATTCATTGGTTTCTTGTTTCATAATGAACATATCCCATTCACACCTCTGAAATTGTTAATGGGATAAAATACATCAGAAAAGTGTACATTTCGAAGGCTTACTTTGCATTTTGACAGAGGAAAATGCATATGATTTTTAAAAGGTAGCTTTCAGGGGGGAAGTAGAAAAACATGCTTTCTTGGTTGGGAAAATTATATATGGAAATGTATAGTTTTTAAAGAAAACATGCACAAATGCCCATTTTTTACAATCCAATACAAAGAGAGAATGCCAATCGGACTCTGAAATATGGAGCAAATACAAGACACACATTCTTACTCATTGCATGCCTTAGTGCATGGACATTTAGTATGGTTTTACCAAAAAAAAGTGTTCATTGTGAAAGGCTTTGGAAAAAATGGAGGCCCAGGGGTAATTGACATCAGCATCTGAATCTGAAATTGGCAACTGAAACGTTTTGTTTTCAGGCCAGAAACATTCACAGTATCCAACTTTATTTATATTGGCTATGATTGCAATTTGGCATATTACAAAGCCTAATCAACTATATTCCCTCTTTCCCATTTCATACTGTTAAAGAGTTCAGTTTCAAAATGGTTTTCATATTGTCTTTGACTAGTCTGCACTCTGTTAAAGTGCCTGATATATAGTTTTCATTCAGCTTCTGTGATACAAAGTGACAAAAGGTTGTGATACAAAGTGATAAAAGGTTCTAAACAGATTTTTGCTTGTTCTCACTGCAAAAAATAGAGATTTTGATGATTTTTGTTTTTAAAGAAGATTGCCATAGTTTTTTTGCTCAGTAATATTTCAGTTGCCACATGGCGCACAACTAGGCTGCAGCTATGCTGAAGAAATAAAGCAGGTTGACACCACTTTAACTGCTATGGTTCAGTGCTATGGAATTCTGGGATTTATAGTTTTGTGAGATATTTAGCATTCAGAGAGCTCTGGTGCCCCACCAAACCACAAATCCCAGAATTCCATCTCATTGAGCCATGGAAATTAAAGTGGTCTCAAACTGCTTTATTTCTGTAGTGTGGAAGCAGCCTTAGGCCTATTTGTGACTTGGGGGAAAGACATCAGTGTTTAGCTGGAGACACTGTGGGAAATTTAAATGGCAATGTGCAGACCTAGCCTTTTATTCTGGAGGGTTTAGAATAGGCATCAGATCCTCAGAACCTGCCCAAGACTGCCTGGTATTCACCTGTCACATGCTCTTTTGCTGAGCTAGGGATCCACTGAGATCAATTTATTTTATTTTAGGCATTTGCTTATCACCTCTCAGCCCCAAGGCTATGTGCAATGGGTGAAAACATTTAGAACATAGAATAACATGGCTAAATACAAACTAAAACACCTCTTTAAAAATAGTTCTTAAACCAGAGATAATTTCAAAAACAGTTTAAAACAGCCAGAGCAGCCACCCCTAACTTTAAGGACAAAAAGCCAAGTGAAATAGTACAGCATTTGCTGTTCATTAGAGACTCAGAACAGATGGAGCCAACCTGACCTTTCATGGAAAGGAGTCCCAAAGGTAGGGTGCTGCTGCAGAGAAAGCTCTGTCAAGTATACCCACCAGCCTAGCTTCATGCAGTGATGGGACATGTAACAGGGCCTCTGCTGAGGATTTTAGGTTTCAGGAAGGCTCATGTGGGAGGAGGCAGTCTTTCAAATAATAATAATAATAATAATAATAATAATAATACAACTTTATTTTTGTACCCCGCCTTTCTGCCATGACAATCAAGGCGGCTTACATGGGGTAAAATTGGATTTAAATAAAAGATAGCCTACATTATAGATGCCTGAACCAACTTGACCAATGGTTGGGGATTCTGGAATTTTAAGTCCAAAATCCAAAATACTTTTGGACTATCCAGGTTTTGCACTTAAAAAAAAACAAAATACAAGATTAAAATAACAACATAATATTAAAATAGTGGCTTTTCAGATATCCTGACCCTAAGCAGTTTATCAATATCAATACAGATTTGGAAACACATATGACATTCCTCAAGAGCCAATGTGGTGTAGAAGATTATCGCATGTGACTATCCCCAATGGGATAGATGTGTGTTTACCCCGGCAATGATGGAACTTACCTCATTCCCCATAGGCAGTCCATAGGTAGTCCATAGGCAGCCCAAATGCCACCCAGGCTTATTCCATGGCTTTTCAAGAACATGGAAATCCTATTCTTGAAAAGCTATGGGATAAGCCCAGGCTGCATACAGGCTGACTATGGACTGCCTACAAGGAATGCAGTAAGATCCATCATTGCCGCGGTTAAACACACATCTAGCCCATCTGGGATAGTCATGCGTAATCATCTCTGTAGTGGTGTAAGTGCTGCACTATGACTCTGGAGATGTAGGGCCTAAGCAGACCGCGCAAAGTGCCGTTTTCAAGGCCAGGAAGGGGAGGGGCAGCCTCATGCTGGGCGCCCCAACCCCTTCCCGAATACGTCATCTGAGCGCCCATCGCTCTGCACGGCCAACACTTCGATGACACACTTCTGCTGCAGCGTCCGCACACACTGCAGCGGAAGAGGCACCAAAGGTGCGGCAGAGGCCTTTTGCAGTGCACCTTCGGCATCTTGCGGAAGGAGCACTATTTTAGTGCTCCTTCCTGGGCCTGGGATGCTGCGGCTTGGGGCCGAGGAGTGTGGATACCTCGGTCCCGATCCGCAGCTTCCCATGACGGCCCCGTGCCGCCCGTCTGCTTCCCTCCCAAGATTTAAATCCCGGCTGTGCCACTAGGTGACCTTGGGCAATGCACACTCTTTCAGCCTCGGAGGAAGGAAAAGGCTAACTCCCTGTGAACAAATCTTACCAGAAAACTGTAGGGTGCAATTTTAGGGGGGTTGCAGACTGCCAGAAATAGTGCAAATCGAGTCCACTTTTAGGGTTAGGGTTAGGGAAACATGGGAACTGTAGTTTATTGTGGCACCACAGCTCTCTGACAGAGAAGGCTCAATGTCTCATAAAAAAACCAATTCCCATGATTCCCTAGCACTAACCTTAACCCTAAAAGTGGACTCAATTTGCACTATTTCTGGCAGTCTGCAACCCCCCTTAGTTTCCCAGGGTATTAACCCTTTTAAAGATAAACAAAAATATGCAAGTATGTTAGAGTTCAGCTTTCATCAGCAGAACAACAAAAGTGTGGGAGCAGACTAATTATTATTAATCTGCCTTCCTAAAGAATAAAGACTTACTTAAAAGAATGACAAACATGTAGTTTGTGGTTTAAAAAACAAACAATAATGGCTTTAATAAATATTTTCATAAAAGAACTAAAACCTAATCTAACTGGAGATGATTTAGCAGGAAGAGGCTGTTACTCCATTTTAGACTTAGAGGAGGCAGTTACTGACTGTTTACTGACTGGTTACTGGCAGTTTAGAATGTTCAGAGAGTCAGTTAAACAGCCCTTCAAAAATGAGTGACAGGAGAGAGGGAATTCCCTGTCTAATATAAGTAGAGAAAGAAGAATGCAACATATATTTCTTCCAACAATCCCCTTCTCATTCTCCTGGACCAACGTTGAGGATTTTTATTCCTTCACGCAGTCTCTGGAATCAATATTTTGACAGAGGTTTAGTGAGGATGTCCACAATCATCACCTTAGTGTTGCAGTATTCTAGTCGGACAAATCCACTTTTGCACATCTCTTGCACTTTGTGAAAGGCAATATCAATGTTTTTGCTAAGTGGCTTTTCACTCTCAGAAATTCTGATGCAGCTCTGATTATCTTGCATCAGAATGGTTGATTTGGGTTCTGTTATCTAAAGTCTAGAAGTAAATTGTGCAGCCATTGGATATCATCACATGCTGCTTTCATTGAAACATACTCAGCTCCAGTAGAAAAAATAATAATTGTTGATTGCTTCTTATTTGTCCAATTTACAGCTCTCCACCATAGAAGATCAGGTTTCCGGTGGTTGACTTTCTGTTTGCTAGACCTGCTGCCCGGTCTGCATTTGCATAAGTAACCAGATGTGGTTGGTAACAGGCTAGCAGCATCAGTTTTTGACCTGCTGTTCCTTTTAAGTATCTGGCAACTCTCTTAACTGCAATGAAATCTTTTTTCTGTAGGAGAGTTTACCATTCTGCATAGGATGCCAACAGCATTTGCAATATCAGGTCTGGTGAAGCTGGCTATGTATAGCAGCTTTCCAACTGCAGTCCTATACTTGTCTACATTTTGTAAAAGTTTGAATTTCTTAATGTCCTTTAAGAATTCTACTTCCATTGGAGTTGGCATAGCATTTGCATCTTTCATACCAAGACAGTCCAGAAGATCCAGTATCTTCTGTTTTTGATTCAGGAAGAAACTTCCATTACTGCCTCCTTGTATTTGCACTTTGTGAGATATCTCCCAAATTCTTGATATCAATTTCTTTCTTGAGATGCTAGATTATCTCTTCACTATCTGCTTTGTTTTCACTGCACAGGATCAAATCATCAACATAACTTGTGACATAAGTCCATTTATAGTTTCTGAATCTCTTATATACACATTTGTCCACAGTGCCTGGAGTGAACCCCTCTTTGATAAGAAGCTGATTCAGTTTCTTACTCCATGCTCTGGTGGTCTGTTTTAAATCATAAATGTTCTTTTGTAATTTGCATACAAGACATTCCTTAACAGATATTTGGAATCCTGGAGGTTGTTCCATATAAAGTTGTTCAGTGAGTTTGCCATACAGAAAAGCTGTGCAAATGTCCAGCTGTTGAACATTCATTTTCTTGCCAGCTGCAACAGCTAGGAGAGTTCTGATGGTTTTATGTATGACTATCCCAGCAAAAATTTCATTGTAGTCCTCACCAAACCTCTTTAGCAATAAGTCTTGTTTTGTATCTTTGAATCTCCCCTTCTGCATCTAGCTTTGTGGTAAAGACCCATCTCCAGCCAATTGCCCTTTTTCCTTCTGGCAATGCTGACAAAGTCCATGTCTTGTTTTTATATAAAGATTGCATTTCCTCACTAGCAGCTTATACCCACTTCTCAGAATCTGTCTTTGGGATTCTATTTATCTTCTTCCAATCAGAGGGTTTTAGAATTGATTCCTTTTTGGCTTGATAAGAGAATCTGTCAGATGCCATACCTTTACTGGAACATTCTGACCTTCTCACCTGGATTTGAATTCCTGGCTCTGCTTCTTGCACGCCGTCTGGTTTCTCATTGTTAGGCTGGTCCATTGCAGGTTTAGCCCCTTCTGGATGCAAGATCTTTGGAAGATAAAAGAACTCCACGTGCTCTGGTTGCTGGTGGGAGTCTTCTGCAAATAAATCTTGATAGACATCTTGGTTTTGATTAGATTTGGGCTGTGGTGTTTCATCAACATAAACAGCACTTGTTAATTCTATTGTGCATCCATCTGGATTTAGAATTCTATAACTATTTCTAGCATAACCAACAAAAATTTCTCTTCACTTTGGCAGTCATGTTTGCCTCTTTTCTGTTTGGGAATATAGGCAAATGCTTTGCTTCCAAAAATCTTCAGATGGTTTAATTTTGGCTTGACTCCATGCCATAATTGGAATGGGTTTACATCTTTGAATTTTGTTGGCAGTCGGTTACACAGGTATGTAGCAGTCATGATGGCTTCAGATCAATAGCGTTTAAGCATATTAGCTTCCAAAAGCACAGTGACTGCCATCTCCTTGAGAGCTCTGCTCATTCTCTTTGCCACACCATTTTGTTCCAGGGAATAAGCTTGTGTAGTCTGATGCATAATGCCATGTTCTTTCAAAAATTCAGACAAATTCAGTGCCATTGTCTGTGCCTAGGCTCTTTGATTTATAGTCAAATTTGTTAGAAACTCGATTAAAGTACTCTTTGAATTTTTGAAATGCTTGACTCTTCTCTCTGAGAAGATAAGTGTATGTGTATCTTCTGAAACCATCAATAATAGCCATAAAATAAGAGTTAATTCCTGCTGACTTTTGATTCATTGGTCCAGAAAGATCAGCATGTAAAATATCCAATGCTTTATTGGACTGTCTCTGGAGGATATGAAGCTCTTGTGGCTTTTGATTTCAAATATTCTATACATTTTTCATTGTTAGAGCATAATTTGAATTTAAAGTCTCTTGCAAGCTCTTGATTAGCCAGTCTCTTAATATTTTCAACAGTTTGATGAGCAAATCTGCGATACCATAGTTGAACAGTCTTTGTGATTACATTGGGTTACACTATTCACAGATAAATGCAAAATCTGCATCTGATAACAGCCATGAGATCCTAACTCTGCTCTAAAAATCAAATTCTTACAATGAAAACCAAAGCAGGTTTGCTTACTGAAACTGACATGGTTGCCTCTTGATGTTGTGCTTTGGACACTGTAAAAGGAAGCTTTCAAATCCGGTATATAGTAAGCATCTGGGATTTATAAAGTCCCTATTCTGTCAGGACTAAGTTTTGTTTTCAAAATAACAGTCCCTTTTCCTTGTGCAAAAACTTCTTGACCATTAGCAAGATAGATAGGAAAAGTTACATTTGCATCAAAATCAACAAACTATTCTTTGTTGTTGAAATAATGCGTACTTGCCCCTCTATCAATTAGAACTTTGTTTTTATATCCGTCTCCAGCAATTTGAAATAATTGTTGAATCAAACCAAACAAAATGACTGGAAGATTTCTGTTTAGGATTAAAAGCTTGTTTCTTAAAATTACTTTTGTTTTTTAGTATCCAGTCCCTGACTTTGCAGCTTTTGCAGCTCAGCTCTAGCTTTTGACTTGTTAACCTTGGGCCTTTACAGACTGCCAAAAATAATGCAGCTTGAGGCCACTTTAACTGTTCTGGCTCAGTGATAAGGAATCATGGGAACTGTAGTTTATTGTGGCACCAGAGCTCGCTGACAGTGAAGGCTCAATGCCTGAGAAAAAACTACAATTCCCATGATTCCCTAGCACAGAGCCGGGACAGTTAAAGTGGCCTCAAGCTGCATTATTTCTGGCAGTCTGTAAAGGCCCATAGTTTCTATTTGATCTGGGAGAAAAGGAAGCCTTTTTCAAATCCTCTGTAGCAAACTGAGCTAATTCTCTGTCTGTTGTTTTTGTATTAAAGCAGCGGTTCTCAACCTGTGGGTCACGACCCCGGTGGGGGTCAAATGACCAAAACACAGGGGTTGCCTAAAGCCATAGGAAAATACATATTTCCGATGGCTTTAGCCACTGAGAAGTCACGCATCATCCGTCCGGGGCCTAAGGGGCGGGGGAAGTGGGGGGACGCTCCACAGTCCATAGCAGTGCATTACATGTGTCCGGCGCTTGCTGACATCATCAGTGGGTGGATGCAGCAAGTGCCGGAGGACAGAAGCCTAGGAGGCAGAGAGGCAAGAGAGCCTGCGAGACAGCCTGCTTGTGTAAAAAAGGTTAATAATGTAAAAACAGTACACACACCATACACACAATACTGTGTAAGTGTAAGGTGCTTTGTGTGTAATCATTACACAGTACACAAGGCAGCTTACACTTACACAAAGCACCATACATTTACACAGTGTGAACTACATCGGTCTTACACTATAAGAGACCACTATAAGATGTAGTTCACACTGTTCCCCAATGTATAATTATCTCCCCTATCTCCCACTATTTTCCCATATTCTGCATGAGGAAACTGCTGAAATCATTAAGAAAATAAAAATAAGTAAGAAAATAAAATTAAAATTAAGAAACATTAAGAAAATAAAAATAATTTTACATAATTTTAAAGCAGACAATAAAGACATTGAAATTGAAGCTCAGTCAATCAGAATGGAGACTGGAGTCAAGAAATCAGAAGAAGACTTGGACTTGGAAGTGCAGCTATGAAGGAACTAGAGCAGGGGTAGGCAACCTTTTTTACCTTGGGGCCAGTCCCGCGAAGTCCCTCCCCCGCTGGGCCGAGGGGGGGAAATGTCAACGTGCATGCGCTGCCGCCGTGCTGCCACCTCCACACACGCCGCCTCCACCATTTTGGAAATAAAAATGGTGGTCGCAAACGCATTTGCACATGCGCAGTACTCCTGCGCATGCGCAAACAAGTTGCGGCTACCATTTTAATTTTCAAAATGGTGGCCGCGACTCATTTGTGCATGCGCAGGAGTACTGCACATGTGCAAACGCGCCGCGACCAGCCGCATGGCAGCAAAAACGCGCGGCAGTGGAGGCAGCAACCTTCCGCCTGGGCCGGTAAGTCCAGGGACCTGGGCCTTAACCGGCCCCCAGGCTGTAGGTTGCTGGTCCCTGAACTAGAGTGTTGGGGCATGTATGATCTGGGATCAACATGCAGAAGACTTACGCCAGGAACAATATGCCACCGAAGAGTCTCTACTGTGAAGTTCAGTGAAGGCTGCAGAGAAAAAAAAATCCTCCAATGCAGAGAGGATCTGGGAGAAAAGGAAGCCTCCCCAGAAGCTGTCGGCAAGACAAAAACTGCTGGACTGCTGAGTTCTCATGAAGAGGCTTTTATTCTTGAGTACAGCTATATACATCAGACAGACAAAGTGCTACACCAGGCGCCTATTTACAATGCAACCACACTGAGCATTCTGCTCACTAACTTATATACAATATCTCTCCCTGGGATTTGAGTCCAGCCCACTACCAGTATGTCACCCAGTTTCTTGTCACCTAATAGCCAGAAGTGAAGTTTGCTGCCTTCATCTCCTGCCCTTCTGTCATCAGCTTCCTGTGACTCAGGACTCTTCAAATGATGAGTTATCATGTCTCCCAACTGAACTCAGGTTACCTTTTTATCTTTGCTCCAGTTTCATGCCATAGCCACATCTATGACATTTTCTACCCAGAGTGCAATTTACTCTGACATAGACAAGATCCTGAAGTGTAAAGACATATCATTGAAGACTAAAGTTAGGATTTTCCCTGCCATCATATTTCCCATTTCTATGTATGGTTGTGAAAGCTGGACAGCGAAGAAAACTGATAGGAAGAAAATTAACTGTGAGATGTGGTGCTGGATGTTGAGGTCAACTTGACGGCTGTTAACAATAATACTCAAAGTACTATAATTCTGTAACAATACTCAAGTACTGTATAGGATAAAAAGAAGAGAGAAGAGAGAAGAATCTTGCCCTTCTCTGTAGGCTTAGGCAAAAGAAACTTACAGCTTGTCTGTTCTTCCTCATTAATAATTTTTGCCATTTTGACCACACACTGAAGTTGCTTGGTCACATGTATCCTGGTTTTCATCTATGAAATGTTGGAGGGCATGCATTCATTCCCCCCCCCCCCATTGTGTTCAGAGTGAGGCAGGGAAACATTTGGAATAAAGGGGCTGTAGAAGGGAGAGAATTACTTGAATGTTCATACATCAACTGTTTTTGCTCTGCATCACCTTTTCCCAGTTGCTTTATCCCATTTTTACTGATAACCCTGCATCATAGCCAAATAAGGGGAGAGGTTGTTTTAGGATGGATTGCAGAAGGAGAGCACTGGTGTGAATATGATTCAAACAGCTCCTCTGATGGTTATTATTCTTCCCTTCCAAATGCTCTTGTATTCTGCTTTACACACTGGGGACACTGGAAATCCAGTGGTGACACAGAGTGGTTGATTTGGTTTAGAAGGTCCGCCCTATTCTCAAATGTTCTGCTAGATATAGGCAATTACAGAAAAGTCAAACTTCTGAATTCTTCCTCATATTGTTCTGTGCCTTGTGGATATAGGGCTTCATACCATGTTTGGAAACCCAACTCTTGGGCCCACGTCCACCTTCTATAGCCTGAAGAAGACAGAAAGGGAGATGAAAACTGGTTCTGTTCAAGATGAATTGTCGAATGGAAAAGAAGTTTTTAAGTTGTTGTTGTTTTTTAGTCCAAATGTTCTTTGGCAAAAACCCTCCTTATATAACCAGGCTTAAAGGCAGATGTTGTTGTTAGATCCAAAGCCAAGACAGGCCTTGCTGATGATGGAGGGATTCCAACTGCTCAGCTGAGAAAATGCAAGGAAAAGCAAGGAGACCAACAGAATGGAATGATAGAAGTCAATAAGGTGTGGTCATGATGATTTCTCTATTGCAATTTTTTCTCTTTAAATGCCTCAGAGAGGTAGCAGCTATCTTGCTCTACAGGCTGTGAAAAACATTTCATATAGCTTAACATTATGTAATAACTCTTGAAGAAAGCCAGCAGCACTAGGATTTATTTTCACTGCCCATTATTGTAGTTCAGGATAGTTTATTTAGAATTACTGTCTTTCAACTGAAGAAAACATTGATGCACAAATGCATTAATCTTTGTGGCTGGGAAACTTTGTAGAGTTGGAGATCAGTCATTGGCATCTTTTGTTTGTTACTGCATGTCTCCACATTGTGTTCATGAGCAGTAGGAATTATATATATTCAGGTAGTTAGTCATGACCAATTTACTGGTCTTAATTTCTCATGTTGGAATACAATGGAGTGATGTGGTTGTGTTACATTCAACACATAGATGATTCAGATACTACAGGAACAAAAGCAATGAAAGGGTGTTTGGATAACCCCATCACCTATCAGTCTCTCCATGTAAAATGAGCTTCTATCCCCTTAGTGTTTCCCCTTAGTAGGTCTGAATTTTCTCCCCACCCTCATATAATGGTGCTATGTTGCACCATTACATACAATAGGTATATTGTTGGGGGGGGGGGGGAATCAAGAAATCCAGCAATTGTTCTCCTACTTGGATTTTCATCTGACAAAGCTGGTAAACTTGATGATCCATACTACAGAACAGTGGGCACAACTGTTGATCTCCAGATGTTTTTGCATTGCCATTCCTGGCAGTACTTGCCATAATAACCAGTTATGAAGAAGTCAGGGGAGGTGTAATCTAACAACACCTGAGAAGCCACACAGACATCCAAGCTCATACATTTAAGCACTCCCAAACTCTGGGAACTGTAAATGGGTGAAACGGTCATTTCGGTTTCTTCCATATTTCCATTTCCCCCTGTTTCTTTCTCTCCTTAATATGAAATTTGCACATTGTGGTAAATTCTGATTAAAAAAATGAAGTTCTTTTCTACTTTTACTTCTGTCAGTCTTCTTGTGCCTTCTGTTTTCTACAATCTTCTGCAATTGTATACCCTGTGCATTTTGAAATAATTTGCTGTTCATGTTTTGCAATGGCCATGCTGACTGGAAGAGTTTGAGAGTTGTAATAAAGTAGCTTTTCCAAGTTCTGTATGGAATGAATGTCTTATTGTGCAGTATCATGAGGTTTTATTCTGATCCCCCCTCCCACTGCTGGAAGAAAATGGGAGTCCCCCCCCCCTTTGAACTCCCTCCAGCATAAAATAAAATGGCCACATCATGTTTAAGTTGACATCCATGCTTATAGGCAAGGGGTGCAAATGGCATTTTTTTGTAAGAGCACAGAAAACATTGTTACAGGCATTCTCAATTATAAGTAAATACCCCACCCTGGTTGCAATCTTTTAACCTCAGAAGGTTGACAGGTGTTAAAGCTTGTTTCATTGAGGTTAAGCTGTACTATTGTGGTTATAAGCCAGATCTATAAGTTGAACCTTTTAACATTTCATCACTCCCAGCTGGCTGTTTTTTTTTACTGCTTGTGGTTAACTGTCTTAAAAGCCTTCAGGAAGATTAATAATCTTATTGCTAATGATTGCAGAACAAAATCAGGAAAGGCTCAAAGCCAGTTCTTTAATATTGTGTGCATACATGGGTGTTTTCTAGGAGGCGAAAATCTAGTGAGAGAGAGACAGATAAACAGACAGAGGCTTGAGTCTTATGGGTTAGTCCCAGCTAGAGTAGATGACTGAATCAGTTTTTGAATGGTGAGTCAAAATATGAGTATATCTCATTGATTCAATGTATCTACTTCAGTTGAGGGACTATAAATAGGATTAAGATCATAATCTAATCTAGGATTCTCAGAACAGTGAGAGCCACAGCATGCATACTGTACCTTTGTCTTTTCTGGCTCTTGAAAGTGGCCAGAGGAGGACTGGCTGAGTGGGTAAGAGGAGTGGTGAATGCCTTACTGCAGCAAGGCAACTTTCCATTATTTCTAAAAGAGGCCATTACTGGGGGGGGGGGGTGTGTGTGAGAAAACTCTCCCTAAATCCCACCATACTGGGCAATTACCAGCCAGTCTTCAATATTGCTTGCCTGAGCAAGGTTCTAGTATGTGTGTAGTAGTCTCCATGATCTAAGGATGCCTGGATGAAATGGATTATCTAGTCTATGTGTGCTAGTCTCCATGATCTAAGGATGCCTGGATGAAATGGATTATCTAGATCCTTTTCACTCTGGCTTCAGAACTGGTTGAGATGGAGACTGCTTTGGTTGCCTTGGTGGACAATCTGTGCCAGGAACTGGACAGGGGGAGTGTGTTCTGTTGGTTCCACTGGACCTCTCAGTAGCTCTGATACTATCAACCATGAAATCCTTCTGGGATGCATGACAGTGATTCAAAGAACCCAGGTGTTGCATCGGCACAAAGGACATTGAACGCCATTATTTGAGTAAAACATTTGGCCACAACTTTATTTGTACAGGGTCTTAAACTTTACCAATTTTACAACTGAATAACAGTTTTGATAAAACCAGCATATTTCTTTGACGCATGCGCTCGTGTGAATAAGTGCAAGCGCTATTCTTTAATTATTCTCCCACACGTCATGCGTCAAGGTTTTTAGATTATGTAATTTACAACCTCCAAAATTAATCCCTCCCCTGACCGGATGTGATGTCATGATGGTCTTAATCCAACTTAACATATGACATCATCCACGTCTACAATGATGTCATACCACTTTGTGTTAACCTAATGACATCATCTAAATATTTAAATTTTATTTATTTAGCCAATTATTATTTTTCAATTAACCTAATTGTACCCCTGGGGGGGGGGTCCCTGCCCACCAATAACTTTTAATTTCATAACAATAACCTCATAGCCCCATAAACATAAGCTGTGACAATTAACCTTTAACTAAGTGCATTTATCATGAACTTTTTGTAATAATCAATGAGCAAACACTTCTGATAACTTTTATTGCCCAGCAAATTAACACATTATACTTTTTTACCCTTAATTGTTAATGCTATTGTTCTCAGGGAGGGTGAAAAACCCAAAACGTCAATTTGGGAAAATTCCCTCCCGGCCCACACAGGCGACCAGCCGAAGCCTGAGAGTAAATAACATGTTCAACCATTATTTAAGGGTGGGTGGGATGGGCTGCTCTCTTGCTAACTCAAAATGGCTGCCGGCCACGAGGCAGCTTGGGGCTAAATAGCCCTCCCAAATCTTGCTCGAAGTAACGTGAGACTTTAAATCTTGCGTCACTAGACGTGAGACTTACTTTGGATTGGCTGAGCAGCCCAGCGAGGGCGGGCCTTCTGGGATGCTCTACCAATCCTGCGTCGATGCCTCTCTATGGCCGACGCAACAGAGGACCCCTCCCGACGAGTCGGGGGGGTGTCTTTGCATCGGCACAAAGGACATCGAACACCATTATTTGGGTAAAACATTTGGCCACAACTTTATTTGTACAGGGTCTTAAACTTTACCAATTTTACAATTGAATAACAGTTTTGATAAAACCAGGATATTTCTTTGATGCATGCACTCGTGTGAATAAGTGCAAGCGCTATTCTTTAATTATTCTCCCACACGTCATGCGTCAAGGTTTTTAGATTATGTAATTTACAACCTCCAAAATTAATCCCTCCCCCGACCGGATGTGATGTCATGATGGTCTTAATCCAACTTAACATATGACATCATCCAAGTCTACAATGATGTCATACCACTTTGTGTTAACCTAATGACATCATCTAAATATTTAAATTTTATTTATTTAGCCAATTATTAATTTCCAATTAACCTAATTGTACCCCTGAGGGGGGGGTCCCTGCCTGCCACAGGAGGGGGCCAGCCTAGCTAGGTATCCCCTCCCCCCCCCCCAATTGCTCTTTTTAAATAGGACTCCAAAGAAGTCACATAGATGTCATTTCTTTTCGGGGAGAGATGTACCCCATCACCCCTGTACAAATGTGGCAAATTAACCTGAATCTCATTATGTTCTACAATAACAACTCCCAGCTCCCCCAAAGTCTTGGAAAAGGATCTATTCAGCCAACGCCTGGCTCCGTTGATGGCCGAATCACTTCGAGCTCCATACCAGGTTCTCCTTGGCAGTAATTTTGTCCACATTAGCACAGTATACGGCAATAGTCTCTTAACTTCTTGCATGTCATTAACAATCAGGTTAGCTAACTTTAGGGAAGTCACTTTTCCCAAATCGTTTTCTCCTAAATGAATTATCAAAATCTTGGGATGCTTGAAAGACTCCAGTAGTTCGAAAATTCTAGGGAGTAGAGCTCCCCACATCATTCCTGTGTGACCAAGGTGAGCCCCTGAGCGAGCAACCTGCTCGCTTGCTAACTCAAAATGGCTGCCGGCCACAGGGCAGCTTGGGGCTAAATAGCCCTCCCAAATCTCGCTCGAAGTAACGCGAGACTTTAAATCTCGCTTCACTAGACGCGAGACTTACTTTGGATTGGCTGAGCAGCCCGGCGAGGGCGGACCTTCTGGGCTGCTCTACCAATCTTGCATCGATGCCTCTCTATGGCCGACGCAACAGAGGACCCCTCCTGACGAGTCGGGGGGGTGTCTTTCTTTTCGTTAACAGGAGGGAGGTAATTCCAAAAGACACTCTGTATGAGGGCTGATACAAATATATGCTTTTAAAAAAGTATTTTGTTCATTAAATTGCATTTACATTGTTGAAAATCATAAATAAAATGTAAGGCCTTAATACAGTTTCTGGCCTCAACTACAGTAGACCCACTGAATCAAAGTGATTTACAGAAGTGTTAACTCACTATTCAGAAATTTATTTTGTGTCTACTCTAGTTGGTTGTAGCAATTGGATTTAGAAGTGACTTTCTTAACAGTCATAACAGTTAAATTAGATCTAATCACAAACATGCTAGCTAAAACACAACAGGGGGCTTATCACTAAGACTGAAATAATGGGAGAAGAAGAAGAAAATGATAAAAATGAACTAATGAGTATGCTATAAATCACAAAGTACCACTGTACATAACTATTAAATAACTGTGATATATTTTATTAAATATATATGTATTTGCAATAACACCAAATATACAAAAACAGTGAAACAATAATTGAAAAGTGCCAACAATAAACATAAATAGATGAACAGAACTGCAGGGGATTGTTTCTTTGTAAAGTCCAGATGGAAGACAATAACCACAATATCCCGGTAATTTATCCTTAGTCAGCTTGCAGAGGGTGTCCTGAGAAGATAACTGAGTAAATCCACTGTTGAAGATTTTGTTGTGGTGATTTTTGACAATTCAAGGTAGTAACATGCTGCAATTGTTAGAAGCCATGGAAGCATGAGTTAGAAGAATTATTGTCACTGGTAGTCCGTGAGCCAATAATGGCATGAATATCCAATATATTTCTGTGAATAATGCCAATATTTCTGTGGGTAATGTCAGACAGCTACCTCTGGAGTCTTTATGAGGCCGTTTCGACAACAATGTCTTCTTCAATAGTACCACTAAATAAATCTATTCTGGATTAAGTTCTCATAGAACTATTCCATGCATTCCATATGCATTCTAAATATACAAAATCAACAACATTAGTAGCAATATATGAAATGGACATAAGGAAAAATCACCTAAAAATAACATTACAAATCTATATATGTTGCTTACCCATATTTTAGGTCCTCTTCAGTTACTTAATACAAATTCAAAGATTGCAAACTACTGGTAATTGAATACACTCATATACTCTTACTGATTAAACATCCTGCAGGTGCTAGATGCTCACACTAAATTTCTTAAAGGGACATGAATCTGTAGTGAAATAAACCGTGTCTCCCAACACATAAGCCTAAGAACAGGCTGAAGTCTAAATCAAACAAACATTACATGTATTCATAGGATTTTACAAAATAAAAAAGGACCCAATATGACAATTAATACCATGAAAAATTGGCAAACACATAGATACATTGTTCTGTGTAGTACAATTAATGCTGTAGGACTATAAAGCATGCAATATTATAATAGAGCCACACACTATGAATATCACTTCACAGGAAAGCAGAAAGGTCAAGCCGTTCATTTAAACCAGGGGTAGGCAACCTTTCCCCTTCAAGGGCCGAGGGACTTCAGCTCCCAGAATCCCAGGAGCTATTGGTCAACATGGGACTATTGGCCAACATGGCTGAGGCTTCTGGGAGCTGAAGTCCCTTGACCCTTAAAGGGGAAAGGTTGCCTACCCCTGATTTAAACCTCAGGTTTACTCAAGGCTAATTTATAAATCCAAAAGGCCTCCCTTCGTAACAGTTTGGTTTGTACAGATCCACTATAAAATGGACCAACCTTGACATGTTCTATAACAATTTTTTTTAAAGAATCTGGAGAATGACCCAATTGTGCACAGTGTTCTACTAATGGGGTGTCTAAGCTATTATTGCGAATTGTACTTTTATGCTCAGAGATTCTAATTTTCAAATGTCTAGAAGTTTGTCCTACATAAATCTTAGGACAGGGACATAAGATCACATAGACAGCATTCTTAGAATTACAGTTAGTAAAAGATTTTAACTCATAACGATCCTGTAATCTAGGATGTATGAATGTTTTAATATTCAATGCTTGCCTACAACATGAGCAGTGTCCACATTTATAATGTCCCCTAATGTGAGACAATTCTTGTGTTGGCACATAAAAGTCTGTATGAACTAGTGAGTCTTTTATGTTTCTAGTTCTGCGTAGAGCTATAATAGGTATATGAGAACATCCAGGAATATTCTGTACAATGTGCCAGTGTTTCCAAATAATACGTTTAATATGGTGCACAGCATGATTAAACGTAAAAGAACCTATAATCCTATTTTCAGTAGTTCTATTGGAGGAAAGAAATAATGTGGAATGATCTTTCAAATGAGCTCTACTTCTAGTTTCCTGCACAATATGTTGGGGAAAGTTTCTGTCATATAGATCTAATTGATATTGATCAGCTGCCATTTTTAGATGAATTCCTTTTGAGTCTTAAAAATTGAGAATAAGGTAAATTTTTCTTTAATTGATAGGGATGACTACTGAAAAAATGTAACATAGAACTGTTGACTTATGAAAATTCCGAAACCCAATCTTAGACTCATGGATATAAACATCAACATCTAAAAAAAAGAATGTGCTGAACATGAAATTGATATGAAAATTTAATATGGGAATTAATGGTATTGATCCATGTGAAAAATGCTTCAACTCTAGAGCTGTCTGTGAACACAATAAAGATATCATCAATATATCTGCCATAATATTGAAAATATTAAAAAAAAGGATTAATTTCTGAATTGGTAATGTGTGTGGATTCTAAGTGGGACATATATAAGTTGGCAATGTTAGGAGCTGCTGGGCTACCCATAGCAACCCCTTTAATTTGAAGGAAAAATTGAGTGTTAAACCTGAAATAGTTGTTTTCCAGTATAATATCCAAAATATCCAACAGAAAGTGAATGGGAGGTTTTTTCAGAGAACTAGACTGTAAATAATATTCAGTTATTCCCCTGGCTTCTGAATGGGGAATAAACATATACAAAGAATTTACATCCAAAGTCACTAAACAGCCCTTAGAATTTATTTCTGTGTTCTCTATATTTTGAATGAAATGGCGGGTGTCTTTAATATATGATGGTGCTTTTACTACTAAAGGAGTCAAAAAAGAATCTAAAAATTGTGATAGAGGTTCCAAAAGAGATTCTGATCCTGAAATGATAGGTCTACCTGGTGGGGGAAAGCCTGCCTTATGGATTTTGGGTAAAATATAAAAAATGGGAATGTGTGGATATTCTTGCATCAGAAACAGTGCTGTAGAAGAATCTATATATCCTAACATCTCTGCTTCTTGTACCAAAATTTTAATGACAAATTTGATGGAGCTAGTTGGATCCCTTTCAAGAGCTTTATAGCTGAGATGATCATTAAGTTGACGTTGTACTTCCTGCAAGTAATCTTGTCTATCTAAAAGAACAATGGCTCCCCCTTTATCTGCAGGTTTAATTACAATATCATGTTTAGCAGCTAAAGATTGCAAGGTGCAGTGCTCCTGATAATTCAAATTATACCAAGGTCTCTTTAAAGACTTTTCTAGTTTCTCTACGGGGGGTTGCAGACTGCCAGAAATAGTGTGAATTCAGTCCACTTTTAGGGTTAGGGTTAGAGTTAGGGAACCATGGGAACTGTATTTTATTGTGGGATCAGAGTTGTCTGACAGAGAAGGCTCAATGTCTCAGAAAAATAACAGTTCCCATGATTCCCTAGCACTAACCCTAACCCTAAAAGTGGACTCAATTTGCACTATTTTAGTAGTCTGCAACCCCCCTACATCTCTTAGAACAACTTCTTCAAAAGTAGATATATTGTGATTATGAACTGAGGGAATAAGAAGGACGTCTGAAAGTACATTGGGCATCTTGGGAAGATTCCCCAAAGAAGAACCGCAATTTAAGTTGTCTAATTAGTTTTAAAATGTCAATTCTTGTTTGAAATGAATTATAACGGGGGGTGGGTACAAAAGAAAGACCTTTATTCAATAATGAGTGTTCTTCATGAGTTTAAGGTATAAGAAGACAAATTGACCACTAAGTCCTTACTTTTTTTCTTGAATTGTATCTGTAACTGCGTGGACCTATTCGAGTGGATCTGCGTGGGAGTGGACCTGTCTGTAAAAAACCATCATCGGAATGTTCCTCCCTGGTGGAATTATCAGTAGAGTATCCACATTCTTCAGATGATTCACCTTCTGAACGAAAACTATGCCTTTCTACAAAACGTACTTTTTTACTAGAAGAGCTCTTAAGCCAAGGATACACTCTTTCATTAATATAATCCATTTAATTTCTTTTAAATTTCTTAATTTTATAGGCCTTAAGTTCATTAGAAAAAAACATTTAATTCCTTTTCCAAAGTCTCCATGCGTTTTTGAATATCCTGAGTAGAAAAATCTTGGGATAACTTAGTGAATGATTCCTCAATCTTAAGTTTACTATCCTCACTTGGTAAATGATTTCTCAATCTTAAATTTACTATCCTCTAATTCTACATTAAGTCTATCCACCAAGAGTAACATTAAATCTAAGGAAGGACACCCCCCAACGAGTAGGGAGGGGTTTCTTGTTGCCCCAGCCATATAGTGACATGGGATGCCTGATTTGCCAAGCACGCAGGGATCTCTGTATAGTTCCTGCGCGCTTGGCCAATCAAGTGTTAGTATGATGCTAGGAAATCTCGCAGTGCTCATACCCTCGCGAGATTTCCTGTGAGAGTTTGTTCTATATAACTCTGCACTGCCATGTGGCGGCAGCCATTTTAGAGTTGGAACTGAGCGAGTCACTTCACTCTGCTCCATTCTTTGGCTATTTGCTTGGCTTTGGCATAGCAAATTATTGGCTTTTGCTGCTTATTCATTCTGATTTACTCATTCTGGCATGGTGGGAGTTGTTAAGTCAAGCCTCCCGTGCTCTTTTCGGTGGAAAAGGCCAGGCAAGGCCTTCGGGCCAGTTGCCTCAGGCCTGGAGGGTGGCCTGCACACCTCCAACAGTCGGTTGGCTTAACACCGGGTCGAGGCGGGTGCTGCGACAGGCGTTCTCCGCCGGATGCGCAGACCCTGTGCTCGATCACAGGCCCAGTGGTGCCCCAGTCACTCCGGACTGGTAAGGTCAAGACCCCATCGCCTGGTGGGGGAGGGAATTTTACACCTCTCCCCAGCGGTGGAGGTGTGTGAAGGCAACAGTTGTCTTTGGGTGGGTTGCCTAATTTAGGACCCTTGTGGACACCTTCCCCCCGTTGGTGGTTGCCAGTGATGCTTCCTGGCTAATTGAGTCTCTTGTTGAGACTTGGGGAAGGGCAGCCTTTGGCCTGGTGGTAGTCATCCAAAGTTGGGTGATTGTAGCAAAGTTGTTGTAAGCTTTACACTTACGTGGGGAATGATGCCCCACAGTAAGGCGCAATCTAAGAAGCTTAATGATGTCATGCACTTAGCTGCTTACGTGACTTCCGTTAATTTAACTTTTTGCCAAATTTACCCCAATTAAATTTAATTAGCCAATTCATTTCCCTGTGGGGTGGGGGTCATTACCCACCACAAGAGGGGGCCAGCCTAGCTAGGCATCCCCTCTCCCCTCCCCACAGACCACTCTTTTAATATGTTCAGAGAATGCCTGAACATAGATCTCCGAACCTTCTGAGGAGAGGTGCACCCCTGTACCCCCTGTACAGCTGAGGCCTATCCAATTTGATTCCTGAATGTTCAATTATAACAATACCAAGTCTTGATAGCTGTTTAGCTACTGAACGATTTAGCCACCATTGAGCACTATTAATGGCGGCATCTTTGTGAGCTCCAGGCCAGCTACGCCTTGGCAGCAGCTTAGTCCATAACAAAATAGCTCCAGGGACAATCTTTCTTATTTCCTGAAGGTCTTTCACCATCTGCTTTGCCAACTGAAGACATGGGACTTTCACTAAGTCATTCTCCCCCAGATGTATGACCAGAACCCGGGGTTGTGGATATGACCTTGACAGCTGGATAATCCAGGGAAGCAACGCTTCGCATAGCATACCCCTGCGACCAACACATTGTGTAGTGCCAATGTTTGCCAGCCCCAAGGTAGTATCGCGCCGATGCTCAAGTAGGTGGTGTTCTGCCCAAAAAACTAAGCTGTGGCCCACAATCCAAATCTTGCCATGTAAAAAGCCAGCTGAAATGCAAATAAAGCCATTAGTATAATTAATCAGAATTAGTGTTCCCCGAAGGCCAAACATAAGACTTAAATGCCTTAGAATGCCACCAGCCAATTCGGCGAATATCGGTGTCACTTAAACCGTGTCTGGTCGCAACCATTGCCGCACCGATACGGAAAGAGTGAGAAGAGAAATAAGCCTGGGACAAATTAGCTCACCTTAATGTTTCCTTCAACACCACCCTAAATTGAAACTGAGTTAAAGGCATGCCTGATACGTGGAGAAACAAATAACCTGCCACTTTTGGCCTCACCCTCATATAATCAGCCATTGCTAACACCGGGCAAATTTGCCTGCTAGGTGCTTTAGCTAAGGAAATAGTCTGACCTTTTGCCAACTGGTCAGTCTTCGAGCGCCTACTGCAAATCTGAATTCCCTGTTCTGTTAAGAAAACATCCGAAATTAGAAGCGCCCTACCAGACTGATCATAGCGAGATCCAGGAACAATCTCGCTAGTCCGCAAAGCTGCAAAGAAAGCAATGGCAAATACTGCCTTGAACAAAGCCACTTTTTCTAGTGAATAACACGTATTGGCTAATTGTTTCCATAACTTAGTCAGGACCATGCCTGTTAATGGCCAGCGCGAGTCCCTTACTACAGGGGATTATCTGGACCAGCCTTCTATAGCTCTCCTAACCCTAAAGTCTGTGGTAGGATCAAAGCAACGCCTCGCCCTGGAGTAAAATGCCAGGGCAGCCAACCTGCCCCTAATGGTAACAGGTGACAAACTGGCATGCCTGAGATGTACTATGAAATGCAGTACCAGATCTACCCTAATAGGCCAGCCTTCCACCTCCCCGATTTCCAATAAAAATTGATTAAATACATTCAAGGCTATCTGGTAGGACTTGCGTGTAGAAGGGGCGATAGAATGTAGGATCGCCCTGTCAATTTCTAATCTCCAAGGCTCCATAGAAGTGCCGGTACCTCCATCAGATGTGTCGATGCCTCGGGAGCCAGCTGCCAGAACCTGGAAAACTGGAAAGGAGAAAGGGCGTCCGCCAAAGGGTTAAGCACACCAGGAGCATGTTGAGCTTGGAACAAAACATTAAACTTCAAACACTGCATGACCATCACCCTCACCAAGCACATTACTCTGGAGCACTTGGAAGAATGAGAGTTTACCACCTGAATGACCGCCTGGTTGTCACACCAGAACCAGATGGTCTTATTTGCAAATTGGCTTGCCCACAGGTGTACAGCCACCACTATAGGAAAAAGTTCCAAAAATGTCAGGTCTCTGGTCTGACCACGTTCAGTCCAGGCAAAAGGCACGCCTCTGCAGCCCACTGGCCATTCCAGTAAACACCAAAGCCATGGGCGCCAGCAGCATCAGAGTGTACCTGAAAGTCCGCCCTCAGCAGCATTTCAGATCTCCAAAATGAAGTACCATTGAATTGCTCCAAAAAGGACTCCCAAACCTTCAAGTCCTCACGAATTCCCCTTGTGATCCTAATATGATGATGCGGTGCTAACACCCCGATAGTAGCCCTATACAATCGTGTGCAGAATGCTCGTCCCGGAACTATGACCTTACAAGCAAAGTTTAACAAGCCTGTAAGGGATTGAAAATCATGAAGTGTAGCTTTTTGCTTCTCTAGCATCAATCTAACCTGCTATTTCATAGCCACCAGTTTGTTGTTCGGTAAACGAGAAATCCCAGCAATGGTGTCTATCTCAATACCCAAAAAGGTAAGCCGTGTGCCAGGATCCTTGGTTTTTTCTTCAGCTAAAGGAACTCCCAACTCCGACATCAATTCCTGGAAGTCAGCTAATGTGTCCCTACATTGTGAGGAATCAGGATTGCCAGCAATCAAGAAGTCATCTAAGTAGTGGGTTATAGCCCTATTCCCTGACCTCTTGACTGCACACCAATGAAGAAAGGTGCTAAAAGTCTCAAAAGCCGAACAAGAAATCAAGCACCCCATTGGCATGGCTTTATCAAAATAATACTTTCCTCCAAACTGAAACCTTAATAGGTCAAAGTCGTCTGGGTGTAGAAGGAGCAGCCAAAAGGAGGATTATATGTTGCATTTCGCTAAGAGCGCTCCCTTGCCTAAATTCCTGACCATCTTGACTGCTGAGTCAAAAGATGCATACTTAACAGACATAAGTTCAGTTTCTATGGCATCATTCACAGAGTCACCCTTCAGATAAGATAAACTTAAATTCCCCATGGGCTTTCTTGGGCACCACACCCAAAGGAGATAAATGAAGGGTGGGAATTGGCAGATGATCGTGAGGTCCTGAAATCCTTCCAGCAGCTATCTCTTTTGCCAGCTTATCCCTTACGATGGCCGGCAAATCCTTCACAGAACAAGCATTGGGCACATAACAATGTACCCTAGAACCTGTATAGGGGATGCGAAAACCCTGAGAGAAACCATAAAATAAATAAGTTGCAGCCTCCTTGTTTGGGTAGGCCCTCAGCCAAGCCACCATTGCATCTAATTTAATTGGTGACAGAGCCTTTTCCTCCTCGTGACACTGGCTGGGGCGCACCCCCCACTCCTGACCGCTTGCCTCTGCTACAGGAAGTGCTGGGGTGACCACCCCCACAGGTGTTACACTTGTGATAAGGGCTGCCTCTTGCAGTTGCCTGTGTTAAAATCCCAGCATATGCCAAGTTGCTTTCTTTCTCCCGTACCAGGCTTTGCATTCTGCCCTCTCGGCTGAGTAACCATGGGAACGAACCCATTGTCACACCTGCTCGAAGGGGAGGCCCCCACCATTACATCTGCCCATAGTTCAGATTGTACATGTCTCCAGGACAGGGAGCGATCTTGGGCAGCCCACATTCTGAACTGCTCCTCATATTGCAACCAAGCTGCACCCCTAGCATTATGATGGCAGATGGTATAGGCTTTTATTATGATCTCCTGATACTTAGAAAAATTAGGAGACCTGTGGGGCTTTTTTCCCTCAATAACTTCCCTATAAATGGTAAAACCCATGATCCAATTAACGAAATTGCACTCCAGCTTAGGGTGTTTGAGCACCTGAAACTCTTTTAGGAGGCTAAACACTATCCCATCCTTTACTATGATCCTTGGTTCAGGATCCCTAAAAGTAAGAGAAAATAAATCAATATAATCTCCCTTCCAAATTCTTTCCTTAGTGGAAAGTGGAAGGTGTGAGCCAAGGGGTGTAGACATTCCAGCGTATGGATTGCATTCAGTGTGTGCATTAACTCCTAATAACGCAGGAGCACCCAAAGGGGACACCCTTGAGGTGTCACTAGCCAAAGCAATTGGCTGACCAACCTGCACCCTAGTGTCAGGCACCTGTGAAACCTCAGGTGCCTACACAGGTGCACCCGAAGTTACAGGGAAGGGGCATTCCAACCCCAAATCCGACCCCAAATCCTTCGCATGTGAAGGATTAGAAGGAGACAAACCTGATGTTGAAGCTTGCTGGGAAGCATCACCAGCCAACTGCACAGGTCCCCCAAAGTGTGGCCCTGCAACAGCTCGGGTGTCAGGCAGAGATGCAGCAGCAGCTTCCTGTTCTCTCCTCTGTGCTTCTGAGATCTGCTCCATTCCACCACCACCTGGAAGAACCACTCCTCGCAAGAGATTATATAGATCTGCCACAGTGGGCTGCTCAGAAACTAAGGATAAATTACCGGGATATTGTGGTTATTGTCTTCCATCTGGACTTTACAAAGAAACAATCCCCTGCAGTTCTGTTCATCTATTTATGTTTATTGTTGGCACTTTTCAATTATTATTTCACTGTTTTTGTATATTTGGTGTTATTGCAAATTCATATATGTTTAATAAGATATATCACAGTTATTTAATAGTTATGTACAGTGGTACTTAGTGATTTATAGCATACTCATTAGTTCATTTTTATCATTTTTTTCTTCTTCTCCCATTATTTCAGTCTATGTGTCATTATGTCTGTGTCAGTGACTTATGGCTTATCGTTCGTAATATACTGATGCATCGTTTGCAGTATGAAATAGGTAACAAGCATATTTATGTACTAAATTATAAAAAGAAACTTGAAAAACTTACACAGTCTATATGCCCTCTTAGAAATTAACTGTTCTATTGAGTCATAAATTACCACATTTTAGTGATTAGATTTGCACCATTGTTCAAAAAATATGTGAAGAAATATCAAGGAAACTGTATTCAGGTCTGTGATTTAAACTGAGAATCTCTTTGTTTGATTGAAATCATAATTGCAGTCAGTGATTTAAACTGTGTAGATTTCAGTCAATCCACCATGCTCTGTTCCCTCCAAGCAGCCATTGTTATTATGTGAGAGTTCTTCAGAGTGTATTTGACATTTGTTTGTTTCATACTCCAGTCTATGTACCGTACTTAATTTTGCAGCAGCAAATGAGTAATAACGTGCCTGAATAATTTCTGTATCTTCAAAACAAATCAGAACACATGGTAAACACAACTTTAGAAAGCAAGAGATTCATAGGGAACATGCTGCTGAACTGGTTTGTATGCAAACAACAGAAAATTAGAGAGAGAACATGTAATCTCACTATGATGTTCCTCCCCACCAACACAATTTGGATGTGATATTCCATTTTTATAAACAAAACCGAAACAAAATTCACTGCCTTTCTAGTAAATCTATCTCACAGTCCCATGTTGGACCATGTTTATAAGAAATCCCCAAGGAGAATGTCAGCAAGCACTGCCAAAAAAGCGGATTAAGTCCATAATGGGCACGTTAGCTGGTTATCCCTTCTTAGGAGTATGAATTGAAGTGTAGGGAACTTCTTTACTATGTGTCTTGGACATATGTAAAGGATCCAGGCACGACTGCTTGAGTAGCACTTCATTAATCGTGAAGGTGGGAATGACTAATGGCAAGTGACTATTGGAAAATTGGCCCTCATCTAAGCTTTAGAGACAACTCTGGAAGAGTGCATATGGCTCAGTATTTACATTGCAAAGTTCTGTTCCTCTATCCTCAATACTGTGGAGGTGTTATCCTTGGAATGAAGCCCAACTTGGCCTGATTTGAATGGAATTTACTTTCAAGCATCCTGCTTGTTACTGTGTCATTAATCATTAAGTAATTTTCAATATTACCACTATGATGTATGTATTACTTAAATCCGGCCTTACAGCTACAGCCAAACCTTCCTCACTGCCTATTTCACACATTTTGCTATGTTTGCATTTTGGCCAAAAGAATCAAAGAATGTATATGGCAAGCCAATTTTAAACCACTGTAACCTAACAACAGACAAACAATTTTGGATTGTAAAGCAACCTTTATTTTCCATTATGAAAGGTATAAATAATTTGTCTTTAAGTACACATCTGTACTGGCATGGGTAACTATTATATTATATTACAATAACAAAATCCAATTTAACAACAATAAGAACTAATTTAAAAAGCAACATTCTCTGTAAATATGTGTGTGTGTGTGTGTGTGTGTGTGTGTGTGTATACACATATTATTTCCATTCAAAATCTGTTGTCTAACTGGATTTGTCCATTACTGGTTGTCAATACATGGAAGTGGAAAAGCTGCTAGTTTAGTCACAGGAGGGTAGATTTCAAATGAATATTAGAAGGAACTAATGAATCCCATTGTGGGAGAAAGCAGGGATATAAATCATTGAAATAATAAATAAATAAAGTACTTTCTTACAGTGAGAGTAGTTCAGAAATGGAAGGTATTTCATAGAGATGGGGAGATCTCCTCCTCTGAAAGTCTTCAAAAAAAGGCTGGACAGCTACCTGCTGGGAATGCTCACAGGGCCCCTTCCAAATCTATGATTCTATGATTCATTTATAATTAGTGCAAAAGCTATTTTGTAACTGAGAAGCTTCTGAATAAAGAGCTCAAACAATAATCTGGACTACAAATCCATGTCTGTGCTGATGGGGGGAATTTTAAGAGTTGGAATGAAAATTAAAAAAAAACCCTACTTCAAGCTATTTATCTGTTAAGTAAGGGTACTATTTATTTATTTATTATTGGGTATACTTAGGCTGACAATGATTTTTTGAAAAATATTAAAATCCACAAGATACAAAAGTCACACAATTAAACATTCAGAAAAAATTAAAACCAGCTTAAAATATATATCATTAACATGTACACACACACACACCAGCACAACAATTAGGAATATTCAGTGCAATGTGTAAGATGGGCCTTATATTATAATCACACATCAAATGACTGTTGGAATAGAAAAGTTCTTGTCTGCTGAAAGAAAGTAGGGAGGATGCTAGTCTAACTTCTCCGGGAAGGGAATTCTAGAGCCTAGGGGGCAGCCACTGAGAAGGCCCTCTCCTATGTTCACAGCAGATGTACCTGTGAGGGAGATGGGGCAGAGAAAAGGGATACCCTAAAAGATCTCAGAGCATGGGCTGGTTCATAAGGAAAAATACAGTCTGTCAAATAACCTGGACCTGAGCTGTATAGGGATTTAAGGGTCATAACTAGCACTTGAATTGTTCCTGGAAATAGACTGGCAGCCAGTGGAGCTGTTGCAACAAGGAAGTTATATGCTCTCTGTAACCAGCACCCATTAGTAATCTGGCTGCAGCTCTTTGGACTAGCTGAAGTTTCCAAACATTTTTCAAAGGCAGCCCCACATAGAGTGCATTTCAATAATCCAACTGGGATATCACCATCACAAGAATTTATGATCCCTGGGACAACATCCTTAGGGTCACAAATCATTCTCTGAGATCATAGAAGACCCGGTCTTGGATCCCACCTTCCTGCTTCCATGAATCTTTTGGCACTTCTATGATGTCAGAGCTCCAACATCAGAAGGAGGGAGAAATAGGCGGATCAGACTGAGCCATGGCTGAAGCAAGGGAATCTCTGGGAACACAAGTTTCCCAATTTCCTCTCCATCATGCCTTCTGACATGTTATCCACATAGGAAAAGACCAATCCTGAGGCTGATCTAAATTATTTTTCTCCCATTGCTTGCAGTGGTATGGACAGTGGAGGGAACCCAGACAGAAAAGGACTTTGGAAAATGTCAAGAGGTTCTAACTTTCTAGTCTAGCTTTAGGATTGATCTTCTTATATAATAAAATTTAGCACCAAGTGTTTTAGATTTGTATAATTAACTTCCAGTTAATGTGATCATGATATAACATGGTGAGGCATCCTCCATATGGATGGAGCACCATTTATGACTGAAGACAGTAGGGGTATCCTAGTTCATGTGAAGCTTTATGGGTGAATCAGGGCAATTTGCAAGTGCCACAGAATTGATGAAATGTGTATTCATAAATAATGAATATCTTGAAAGCAAAATACAAGTTATATTGTAATGAGTCATGAAAATATTTCCCCCTCTCCATAGTTCACAAAAGTAAGATATAGTTGCAACAGAAATGCTGTATTGTAATGTTGTAATACCTGCATAGAGAAATGCTACAGTCCATAATAAATCTTTTACAGTAAAATCAAGGCAGTGTCTTCTTGGGCTCTTCAAAAGCCTTGATCATAAAGACAGCTTTGACAGTTTCACATGAAATTTTAATCACAACTGGAAGTTCCAATAATAACAATAACAATAAGTTTTCAACAAATTGCATGTTATTATAACTTTTAAGAAATTAACTGTACCTATTTGGGATTAGCAATACAAATTCCAGGATGTGCTTTGCAATGTCTGCATTCTTGTAGCTTCAACTGATCCCTTTATTTCAAACAATTTTGTTTTTTAATTTGCTTTTTGTTAGTTTGGTTTAAATTAACAAGAAATAATTGATTCTCTTTTTGTTCATGCTAATGCTAATGATAGTGATAATGATAATACTTATTTCTTACCCACCTCTCCCCATGGATAGAGATGGGGAACAACAGACAAACAAATATACAACATCAGTTAAAAGCACACATCAATTTAAAAGAACAAAGAAGACCCATACATATTAAAACAATTCACATTTAAAAACTCATCGTTTAAAATTTACAATTTAAAAATAATCTGGATAGGCCTGCCAGAAGAGACTGGTCTTTAATTCTTTTTAAATTCAGTCAGCATATTCAGCTATCAAATCTCTTCTGGCAGCTCATTCCACAGTCTAGGGGTGACTGAAGAAAAAGTCCTCTAACTGACAATTGCAACCTAGACCTGACTGACTGGAGAAAATGGCCCCCAGAGGACCTGCCTGTATACAGCAGATTAAAGGGGAGAAAGTGATCCTGTAGTTAATCTGGACTCAAACTATGTAGGGCAGGGGTAGGCAACCTTTTTGAGCCGGGGGCTGGGTTGCTGTCCCTCAGACAATTGCGGGGGGGGGGGGGGGCGCGAAGCACCAAAAATAAATGAATAAATAAATAAATAAATTAAGATTAAAATTAAAAATTAAAAAATAATAATTTAAAAAATATGCATGCAAACTCTCTCAGCTCCAGAAAAGCCATGGCAAAACCCCTGTGGAGATTTTGCCAAGAAAACCCCAAGAACAAGTAATAACAACAATAATCAATATCATCATGGTAGGCGGCGGGGGGCGGCAGCGGAGGCGGCAGGACCAGCCTGGGGCCAGTCCGAAGGCCTCGGGGGGCCACATCCGACCCCCGGGCCTTAGGTTGCCTACTCCTGATGTAGGGCTTTAAAGATAAAGCCCTTTAAAGCCAGTACTTTGTACCTTGCCTGTAAACTGACAGCCAGTGGAGTGATTTTAATATTGGTAATGTAATTTGTTCACTCCTGGATGTCCCAGTAACCAATCTGGCTGCCATGTTTTGAACTAACTTAAGTTTCCAAACTTAATAATAATAATAATTATTATTATTATTATTATTTATACCCCGCCCCTTTGAGATCAATCGGGGCGGCTTACAGTAAAAATGCAGTACAACAGTAAAAACAAATTACCTCCCACCCACTCCTTAAAAAGTTATTAAATCTATTACAACTTAAAAATGGACAGAGTTAAAACAACAATCACAGGTGTACAATAAAGTGACTTGGTATAGAGGTAGTCTAATGTATTGTGCATTACAAAAGTCCATACTTGAGATTACCAGTGCATGCACTATCATTTTTAGGCCCACAGCTCTAAGAAAGGCACAACTGGCATAACAGCCAAAGCAGATAGCAAGCACTCCTGGCTGTCACATCTATCTGATCTGTCATTTGGAGCAACAGATCCAGAAGCCCAAGGTGTGAATACAGTCTTTCAGGGGGGAGTGTAACCCCATGCAGGACATGTCAACATGCTGCCAAACCCAGGTTAGGACTCTTTACAGTAAGCACCCCTGTCTTGTCTGGATTCAGCTTCAATTTGTTTTTTCCTCATTCAACTCATTCCTCCCAAAAGCATTCATTCAGGGGAACACACTATCCTTAGTTGAGGTTGTATTTGAAGGCATGGAGAAATATATTTGGGTGTCATCAACCTATTGATAGCACCCCACCCCATGCCTCCCAGTAATTTCATGTACATTTTGAATAGCATTGGGGAAAGGATGGCATCTTGTCGTATGCTATATAACAGCTCCTGTTTTGAGGAGCAACTATGAGCAAACATTATCATACATGCTGGTGTTGAGAAATTTGAGAGATAATAGTGAGTTTCTCTAGCAGACTAATCAAACTGGCAAGGCAGAAGCTGAACAACAACCAGTTCCCCACTCACCCACACTAACACTGGGTTAAGCAATGAAAGAACAATAAACTTTGGGCCTCTGCAAAGGGGCAGCACAGAGCCGCCCCGGGGAGTGGCGGATCGTGACCGTGGTAACCCCATGCCGCAGCCCCAATCCTCGCTTTTGCTGCCCCCCCCAAAAAAGTGGCAAAATGCTGCTCCTTATAAGGGCAGCAAAAGGCCACCCTAAGAGCCAATGGCAAGGCTCTTCAGCCCCCTTTCGGGCATGTTTAAATGCTGCACCAGGAGGGCATCCTGATGCCACACACTGTGCCTAATGGTGCGCAGTGCCAGGACGGCATTGGCATGGGGTTGGGGTAGCTGGTGTGTGGCTGCCCTGCCCCAACTCTAGCCCCAGGCTGGCCCTTAGTCTTCTTGGTAAAGGATAGAAAAGTAGCTTTACTTCCAAAACCTTGTGCATTATCAAATACATGGGCTAATGGAGGAGAGAGAGAGAGAGAGAAGAAGAAGACGAAGATGATGATGAAGAAGAAGAAGAAGGAGGAGGAGGAGGAGGAGGACGAGGAGGAGGAGGAGGAGGAGGAGGTCAAGGTTAGGGAGATGCAAGAAGAGAATGGGTGTAGTAAAGCAAATAAACAGGAAGTTTGCAAACATGTAGACTGGCAATGAATATAGATATGCAAAGCTTGCTTACATTAAAGTATGTCTGATGAAATGGACAAATTGGCTGTTCATTAAACAGTTTACATGCTTTCATCTTAGGGTTTAGGCAATCAGGCTGAATTTTAGCAAAAACAATTAACGGGGTAATTAATATACTGCTTTTTTCAAATGCATAATTAAAATATTTTATACATTTTTGTTGCTCTCTGCTTTCTATAGGGTTGCTATTCCACCTGAATTTTCAGAGTAAAGAGCAAGACAAACAGTTAAAAATATTTTAATATTTGTACGTATCTGAGCTGAGAAATTCATTCTGATTAATATTTGCCGCATTATCCACAGAGGCCAATGTTTAGGCAGATTCACTTCTGAGAATTCATAGGCTTAAAACAAGATTGCCTGGATTTTCCTTGCAGGAACCCCACAACTGGTAGTCAGATGCATATGCAGTTTTTCTTGGTGAATTGTGAGTTCACATACCAACAAAAAAATCGACACTGGAAAGTGTAGAACATAAGTGGGTCCCAGGGCAAGTGAAATGCCCAACAGGAGCTCAGTCTTTGTCCTCTGCATAAGCCAGGCTAGCAACCTTGTTCAGGTAAGTTCTTATTTGCATATATTTGTTTTGATTTTTAGCATGGAAGACCTCTTCAGTGACAGGAGAAGCTAATAGAATCTTTTCCCTTCTCTGTGCAGCATTGAAAAGCACCATGACCTTTTCCAGGTTTTGGATGGGAAAATATCTGTTGGTTTTAATTTTTTCTACATTCTACATTCATTTTTTTTGAAAGTGGAAGTTCTTTCATTTCCCCAAAGCATGAAGCAAAACGACACACACACACCCATCCATCATTTGTACCAGCCAAAATCAAAAAGTACAGGTTCAGTATCCTCTCTTATCCAAAATGTTTGGTACCAGATGTGTTTTGAATTCATTTTGGATTTTGGAATATTTGCATATAGATAATGAGATATCTCAGATATGGGATCTAAGTCTAAACATGAAATTTATTTGTTTTTAATACACCTTTATACACATTGCCGGGGGTAATTTTATACACAACATTTTAAACAATTTTGTTCATGAAACCAAGTTTCTGTACATTGAACCATCAGAAAGCAAAGGTGTCACTATCTCAGGTACCCATGTGAACAGTTTTGGAGTATTTTGGATTTTGGAATTCTGGAGATTCAGCCTGTACAACTATCCCCAGTTATTTGTTTAATTTATATCCCAGTTTTCCTCCAGCATCAGGTTCAAGGTGACTTACTACACGTTTAAAAAAGTTCAGGTTTTTAAAAAGTACTAATACAAAGTTAAAATTTCTAATACAAATTAAATAAGTAACTGAGAATAGTTGTACAGGTTGAGTCTCCCTTATCCACAAATTTGAAATCCAAAACACTCCAAAGCTGTTCGCATGGTTATCTGAGATAGTGAAACCTTTGCTTTCAGATGGTTCAATGTACAGAAACTTGGTTTCATGCACAAAATTATTAAAAATATTGTATACAGTATTTAAAATACACACATAAAAAACAGTTTTAAAAATGTATTTAAAACATTTTTTTAAAAGGATATAGGCACAACATATCCCATTAAAAGCTCTGCCTGCTGCAACAAGTTAAAATCAAAGGCCTGCTTTAATAAAATGGTATTTTCTTGCCAGTGGGAAAAAAAGTGGGGGAAGAGGGGTTCCAACTGGATCTCTCATGGAAAGGAGTGCCACAATGTGGAAGCAGCCACTGACAAGGCTGCTTCTCATGCCCTTGCCAATCATGCCTGAGATGGTGGTATGACTGAGAGAAAGCCCTGCTTAACAGATCTCAAAACTCAAGCAGGCTCATCTGAGGAGATTCAGGGGCTAAACAGATGGCCCCTAAGGAGCAGCATCCCACTGCCCCTTTCCTTGCCAGATTGGGGCCATGGAAACAGCACACCACACACCTGGCAAATGCCACTCCTTTTTGGAGCAGCTTTTCCACACACCTTTGGTGCAGCGTGTCTGAAGGCTGCACCAAGGAAGCGCCCTGACACCGTCCACCATGTGGTGGGGCACATGGTATGATGGCGGCATCAGGGTGGAGTTGGGGCAGCCAGCATGCGGTTTAGTTGCCATGACCCGACACCACCCCCAGGCCAGCCCTCTTGGCCGGTCTGTATTCCCCCGCAGTCTTTCAGATAGTCTGGACCCAAGCCAAATGGCAAGGGTCATGGGTCCCTGCTATTTTTTCCCTGGGGCTGGAGATGTGGTGGCAACCCTAATTTAGCACTGCTTACACTCTAACTCTCATGATTTGGCAGGGGCAGTCCCATGTAATCCTCTGTCATCCCACTTTTTCAGATGCTTTTAAAATGTCCCAGTTTCTCTCTCTTCTTCCCATCTTGTCCCTTTGTCCTCAACTTAATTCGATTGCTGTAAACTGAGTGAAAAATTGCAAAAGAAGTTTACAGTTGATTAGCGTGTGGGGGGGGGAGAGAAAAGGGGGCAGAATTTTGCCCTTCAAAGTGATTAAGACAATAGCAAACGGCTGCATTCTGTCCAAAATTGTGTGTTCTTTCTCATTAATAGCTTTTGCCACCTTGATCACACCCCAATATTGCTTGGCCATATCTGTCCTGTTTTCATCTGTGAAATGTTGGAAAGTATGGCACTAAAACATGGCTAACTATACAGAGGTTCAAGAACTAAGCATCCACAGCCCTAAGCTTGGATGGATGAAATTGTCAGTTTTTGTTCCTCTATCACAGGGGTAGGCAACCTTTTCCCTTTAAGGGCCGAGGGACTTCAGCTCCCAGAATCCCAGGAGCTATTGGCCAACATGGGACAATTGGCCAACATGGCTGAGGCTTCTGGAAGCTGAAGTCCCTTAAAGGGGAAAGGTTGCCTACCCCTGCTCTATCATTTGCAGTTTTCCCAACTCCAATTTCTTTTTATCCAAAGATGATAATATGTATGAATCTGAATAAATTCTTGTTTTTAAAATTGAACTGTGGTGAAATCCTTGCTCATCCCTACCTACACAACACCTTTCTCCTTTCCATCTTGCCAAAGAAAATCAATCTTGGACAGTTCTGGTGTGTTTGTTTAAAACATGTTGTCTCCACAAGCATCAAAACGAAGGCAGACATTCATCAAGCTTGTTAAGAATTAGCAGTCTCCTTTCATTTAAATTTAATCACCAGCAAAGTTTAACTTGCATTTGTGAGGGATGAGGCATTTAAAGATGGTTTTATGGTAGAAAAAAAAGTAATAATGATTTTAGAGCTGGAGCCAAGAGGACCTCAGCAGACAGGAAGAGAATGGTCTCCTTGGTAATATTTAGAATACTTTCAAATCCAAGTGCTTTGAATTAGAGCTTTCCCAGCACTTGAATGCCATTGTTTGTTCTCTAATGTACTGGGAATTACAGCTAAACATAATCAGCATAGTAGCTAGAATAGGGGTATTACCAGCTGAGGCCTTGTAATTCTATATTCCTGTTTAAGATTGCTTAATTTCATTTTTATTCATTCTCCTCCCCCCTCCCCCCAGCATTCTTTTAAAAAAGAAAAAGTGAATTTTATTCAGAGACCAATTCTGTGGTTCTCCCATTTAGAAAATGAGGTCAGAACAAGAACGGGGGAAATCACACGGATAAAAAGGAAGAGAATATTCATATTCAGAACACTTATTATTATTATTATTATTATTACCCTGCCCCTCTGTTAAAAACAATCGGGGTGGCTTACAACAATTAAAATACATCAATTTACAGTTAGTCTCTAGACTATAGTCCAGCAGTCTTTTGGAGGGAAGCCCATTTTTGAGGACTCTTCCTATGGGGTGTAGAGAATGTTATACACTCAGAGGAAAACTTTGACTTTGCATGCTTCCTTCGTGAGGTCATGATTATGGAAGCTATGGCTACTCTGATGCTAGGTCTCCCACTCCTTTGGCATGATTGATCAGTTCCTTAGTTTCAAGTAGAGCTGGGATAAACTACTTTTTCGGACCACAACTCCTAGAGTCTCCCAGAAGGAATTTTATCTCTCTTATGCAATACCTTCCTCTATTCCTATTTTACAAAGGTAACTAGTCTCTTGTTACTGCAGAAGCTGTTGGCTTGTTGTTGTTGCTGTGTATCTTCAAGCCATACCTAACTTATAGCAACCCTAAGGTAACCTATAATGGGATTTTCTTGGCATGTTTCTTCAGAGGGGGTTTGCCATGGCCATCCTCTGAGGCTGAGAGAGTATGACTTGCCCAAGGTCACTCACATGGCTAACAACTTTCAAATTGGATTTTCCCAATCCACAGACAACCAAGCCATCTCTGGGCTAGTCTACACATAAGTGTTTTAATGTGAATGGTTGTCTATTTTTGCACATTCACACCCGATACGTAATTGTCTTCACTTTTTTGTGCAAATTTACATCTATTTGCCCTCCCTCTGATGAAAATGCACAGACGTGCACATCTATTTGAAGAGGAACAGCCACATAGTCAATAATGCACATTCTCATGGATAGTTGTGTCTATTTTGGTAAAAACATGAATCCTTTTTTCAACTGAGTTTATGGAATCCTCCTCCTCAAAAGCCTGAATTCCTCCAGATCCTGTGTGGCCAGATCATAGTCTATTTAATTAGAATAAGGATTATAATCATGTAGACTAGCTGCCTGGGCAGTGGCCATCCATCTATTGGTGGAACACTCTCCTTTAAGGGATTTTAAAAGAAGTTGGATGGCCACTTCTTAGGGACACTTTAGTTGAAGATTTCTACACGGGAGGTATTTGTGATTTGGGCTAGTTGGCCTTTGGGGTCTCTTCCAGATCTGTGATTCTACAATCATGGGTAGAAACTCAAAACAAAATAAACAAAACATTATCCTGTTTATATCAGCTAACTCCAGGCACATCCAAACTGATTAAGAAGACCAGAAAGTCCTAAATTTTATTTTTTTATTTTTCCAGTTTTATTTTGGAGATTCATATATGTTTTGTTTATCCCAAAATATTTTCTTGCAGCTGCTGATATGATCAGAGATTTTTTTATGTCAGCTTTCCAGGTTGATTTTTTTTTTAACTCAGTGTAAAACTGGAAAGAACAGGAACAAAATTTGGGACTTTTCCATCAGTCTGGGTGTTCCCTATCTTCTGTTATTTTGACCTTAATCTACAAGACACAGACCTTATAGAAAGGTTGGGTAACTGTGTGAGACCAGGGACCAAATTTATCCCAGCAACTCCCATGTGGTCTGCACCCTCCCACAAAAAAAAAAAAAACAAAAAAAAACCAATACTTCAAATTTCCTTTGCAATCCCTCTCAAAATGGTGGCAGGAAGTGACTGGAATTTGCATCCTGGCAACATTTTGAGAGGAATTGTAAAGGATAACTGAGGTATTTGGGGCTAGTATGGAGCTCTGGGGTGTTTGTGCAAGTGGGATTAATTTTGTGTGTTTTCACATTTGGGAGGGTGTTCGGCATAGTCTGGAGGCAAAATTTGCATTTAAAAAGTTTGGGGCATTAGGAGGTCTTGGCTAACCTGTGAGAGGCTCAGGGGCCACATAAATGGGGTTTGGGAGCTCCATGCAGACCAGAGGCTGCACTTTGCCCACTTCTGCCTTAGAGGTTTGTGTATTCCTATGTGTGTGTGTTTGCTGTATTACATTTTCACCTAGGATGTCTCCCTTTGCCCTTCACTCTAGATTCCGATCATCCTAACTGAAATTGTAACCTTCCTCCAGTTGTCCATCTGCCCTCAGAACACTTGTGAGTCTCCAGACTCCTCTCAGGATAGAAACTAAAGGCCTAAGCAGACTGCCAGAAATAGTGCACATTAAATTGAGGCACTGCCCTGGCTCAGTGCTAGGGCATCATGGGAACTGTATTTTTTTCTGGGACATTGAGCCTTCTCTGTCAGAGAGCTCTGGTGCCACAATAAATTACAGTTCCCATGATTCCCTAGCACTGAGCCAGGGCAGTGCCTCAATTTAATGTGCACTATTTCTGGCAGTCTGCTTAGGCCCTAAATCATGTTGAAGTTCTGTCATCTGCACAGACCACCACAAGTGTCTCCCTGACTCACTTCTTATTTACTAGCAATCCACCTATAAAACAGATTCCTCATTTCTTAATTTTACTACCATTCACCAAATTCAGATGAAATGTCCACTATGGATCCTAAGTGTGGGTTCCAAAATCATGTGTTCTGAGGAGAACATGCACACATGCTACTTGTATGTATATAGGACTATTTAGAGCCAGTGTGGTGGTGTGGTCTGAGTGCTGGGACTATCATTCTGGAGTCCAGTTTGAATCCTAGCTCAGCCATGGAAATCCACTGGGTGACATTGGGCAAGTCATACATTCTCAACTTCAGAAAACCCCATAATAGGTTCACCTTAGAGTTGCCATAAGTTGTAAATGACTTGAAGGCACACAACAAAACAACAGCAACAAGGATCTATGTCGACTTTCAGAGGAAGACAGAGACTTAAGACCAATGTTGCTCGCTCAGACTTCTGAAAGCTCAACTGGACTTTGTATCCACCTCTTCCTCTGCAGGCCATAGGCTGCCTAAAAATCTTCCCTAGAGTTTCCCATTCCTCTTGAGCAAATATGGAGGTTGCAGGGGAAGGGAGGATTTACTCTCTTCCTCATTTCTCTGATAGAAACTGCTCCACCAGCAGAACAGCAGAACTGGATGCAGGCTATAAAGAGAAAACAGCAGGCTCTGGATCCCACTCCTTTCATCTTCACTAAATTGTTGAAAAGGCCTTGTTTGTAGCATGACCACTAAGAATCCTTCACTGAAGTTACATGATGTAAATCTCCATAAGTGGAGGTACTGGTTGCGCTGCCTAAGCCTCATGTTTAATGGCCAGATTGTGCCACTGAAAGTATTGCAACTGAACACACCACTGAATGTGTGTGCAAAATGTGTATATGCATACGCACATCTGCCTGCACAAGAAAGCTGCATGTGCAGCTCAACTTCCACAAATCTGAAGCGCATATAGACATTCTGCTTCAGACCAAAATGTCCACCTGTTTCCAGAAGATTTATGTGTGCCTAACACACAAACATTTCACCCCATTCACACTACAATTATAGGGCTATATTCTACTTTGATTACGATGGCAACATCCTATGGAATCCTGAGGCTTATACTGTAGTCTGAAGAGGTAATAGAACTCTCTGAAAAATCTAAATGTCCCTTAACTACCAATCCCAGAATTTCATTGAATGTTGCCATGGCAGTTAAAAAAGGATTATAGCACTATAATTGTGTAGTGTGGATGGGTCCTATGCTTAAAAAGTGAGGAGTGTCAATGACTCTACTTATTGAATGGAAAAAAGGAAACTTCAGTATAGTGGGCCTTTGGTATCTGATGGGGTTTGGTTCAAGGACCCCTTGTAGATACTAAAATCTAATGGAGTAGTAAAATGACATCCCTTATATAAAACAGCAAAATCAAGGTTTACTTTTTGAGGAAAACACATTTTTTAAAAAAAAAACAACAATGCTTGAATCTGTAAATACGGATATATGTAGTTTCTCATTTTCTCTTACAACTGTATCTGAATAATTAAGGACAGAATACACACCTAAATATGTGATGGTAGATATTAGTCAGTCTGTGCAGCCTTAGAGGATCCCATGGGCAGAAAACTGGCCCCCGGATCTTCTACAGTTGCCCACCCTGGCTATAATCTGTCTATTCTATCCATGCACTAGAATGCAATATAGTAACATTTGTGTTGGAAAATTAAGAAGGTACCAGAAATCTATGGCTCATCTTCCTCTGGTGAAAGAGAGGACAGTGTTAAGTGGAAGGATGTTCAACAAACAACAGATAAGCAAACAACAACTCTAGTGGAGGCTGGTGACTTCCATGTTAGTGGGACATTTTGTGTGTTATGGGTTTATTTAGAATTTTAAAAGAACTAACACCCCACTGACCCAATAAATCAAGAATCCAGAGAATTCAATATCCCCACTTACTTGTCACCACTGATTTACTTGTATTTTCTTACTTCTATGATTAATCACAATTAATAGAACTCTGCATGCAAATTAGCAGCAGCAAGAGTAGTGAATGTATGTGTGGATGGGAGGGTGGGGTGTGGGGAGAATGAATTGGCTGGGCTGCATTTTGTTCCATAATGGCCCTACTTAAGCATTGCCCCTGGGTCTTTGACATGACCTTGACTGAAGCTCATATAATTTAAAATCAAACAGAATCAATTAGTGACCTTGCTTAGTAAGTAATATGACTTAAGTCATATACAGTATTGTTTGTGGATTCTAAGCAAGACATGCTAATGCTTCAGTGTGAATGATGAGTAGCATAGATGCTATATTTCAGAGAAAGACCATGCTTTTTTCTTCAACAATAGAATAATAATAATAATAATAATAATAATAATAATAATAATAATACATTTTATTTATAGCCTGCCTCTCCCTGCAGATTGAGGTGGGTTACAATAGTTAGAAATAGCAATAAAATACAGTTGAAACCAGATTTCTAAATAACCCTTACCCTTACCCCAACCCCTTCTGTTCCATGGGGGGGGGGCAATCACATGGCTGAACCTAGCCAATCGGGGATTACATTGCAAACTAATCAACTGGATACTAACAAACAGCAATTCAGATCTGACTATGTGAAGACCTCACCAAGGACAGGTGAAGATAGTTATGAGTGAGAACAAGTTGGATGAATATTTCTTAAAAGGTATTGAAAGGTGAATGTGCTTTACTAAATTGGTTTAAAATGTGGCATTTTCAAAGAAGTAGCCATGACAGAGTAGGCCTACATTATAGAAATGACAGAGTTGGACACCATTAACTGGCTCCATCCTACAGAATCCTGGGATTTGGATCTCCATTGACCAGAATGGAGACCGTAGTCAAGGGGGTGAAGCAGATGGGCCACTCCGGCCACAATTGCTCTGGGACTACTGTGACCGGATGCCACAGGGTTGCCATGAGCTGGGGATAACTGAAGGGCAGTTAACAACAACAACAACAAATGAGGCATCAGCACTCTTTTGACAGAGAAGGCTAAAGAACTTGTAAAACTACAACTCCCAGGATTCCAGAGTTTAACGTTTTTTTATTTTGACATGAGCTTTCGTGGATATAACCTAATATCTTAGGATGCATTACCAAGTGATAATAAACATACTCAGGTGTAAAGTATATTTACACAGTTGTGGGAGTGGGATGGGATGCAATAAGATCCAGAAAGATGCAATTCATGACCCTTGCCCTAAATTTTTTAAGGGCTGCCTAATGTAATACAGGTCTTTCGGATTTTTAGGGTGGTTAGTTAGGAGATTATCCCTCTGCTGAAATAATCTGGTTTACCTCTTCTGAACTGAAGCCTAATTTGTGAGGCAGCCAGGTCCTATCACAAGGATTTTGCTGCTGAAGCTACCAAGTGAGTCCAGCCTGGCTGCAGCCCAGGTCCCCAGCGCACTTCGGCAGCCATTTTTTGAAGTCGGAAAACACTCGATTTTGAGAAGAGGCGTGGTGAGCATCCCTGGGACCTGGGCTGGACCCGGGCTGTATTCAGGCAGTGGATTCAGTGACAAAATCCCTGCGATAGTATCTGGATGTAGCCCGAATTAGAATTGAATTCAGGAGACGTAAGATGCTTTTTTTAGCAGTGCGATAAGCTCCAAAGACATGTTAGTTTGGAAAATCAGTATGCAAAGGGAACTTAGAGACTAATTGAAAGAAAGAAGCTGGTAGCATGAGCTTTTGTAGACTTGATCCCACATCCTCAGATACATGAGGTGGAGTAGGGAGTCCAGAGACAGACCTATATGAGCTGGTTGTGTGTGAGAATGTCAATTGAAATTCAAAAACTTGTGGGTATGGAGATGATGTGGTAGGTTCAGTTTTAAGGATGGTCATTGGGGGACAAAGGCAGAAGGAACAATGTTGCCTAAAGCCAAGTAGAGTAGATAACAATATGAATTAATATCAGAATGTAGTGTGGGAACCTGGTCAAGGGCACCCTCATGAGGATGGGGGTTAGATTGTGTTGAAATGTGTAGTGTGCCAAAAAACTATTGTCTCTGTTCAACCCACCGCTGATGGACTGAAATCTGTGGATACATTCCAATTCTTTCATTTCTCTTTCCAATCTTTCTTTCCAGTTCTTTTGTTCAAGGACTGCTGTTCTGAGGTCCAAGATGGAATGCACAGGAAGACTGAAGTGAACTGCAACAGGGTTTTTTTTGTGTGTGTGTGTGTATTCCATTCCTAATGTCTGATTATGTCTATTTACATTCTGGTGCAGGGACTAGCCTGTTTGCCCAATGTAGAGTGCTGAAGGGCATTGCTGATGTAGGACATTAATGACACTGCTAAAAAACCTGGCTCAGCTCTCCTGAGTTGAATTCTAATTTGGGGTTTAGTCGGGTCCTATTGTATGTAATTTGCCACCGAATCCACTGGCCAAATACAACTGAACTGTATCTGGGGTCCCAGGCGCGCCCAGCAAGCCGCTTTTCAAGGTTGGAAGGTTCTCAACTTTGAAAAGCGGCTTGCTGAGTGTGCCTGGGACCCGAGATGCAGCCAGGCTGTATTTGGCCAGCAGATTAGGTGGCAAATTATGTGTGATAGGACCTGGCTGCACCCCGAATTAGAATTCAACTCGGGAGAGGTGAGCCAGGTAATCTCCTTGGTATTGGAGGAGAAACAAGTGAAAGTCCCTCTAATATTGTGGGTAATGTCATTAGGTCCTGTGATAACATTTTCTGAAAAGGTGTGTGGACAGAGTTTGCATCTGGGTTTGTGGCAAGGCTTTGTACCTATGTCCACATCTGTGTTATGTATCCTCCTGTGGGTAAGTAATTGCTTTAGGTTTGGAGGCTTCCTGTAGTTGAGTAAAGGCCTGCCACCAATAGTCCTTCAGAGGGCAGCATTATTGTCGATAATAGTTGCAGTTCATTGATGATATATCTGAATGGTCTCAGTTGGGAGCTGTATGTGACTACTAGTTAGGTTGTGTAATTTTGTGTCTTCAGTCTATTCTGTAATAGATTAGTCCTGGCTACAAGTCTTGCTTTGTTTATTTGTGTGTGTGTGTTTTACTTCATATGGTGGGTGGGTACCATAGTTTGAGGAATGCTTGTTGTAATTCCATCCCTGTCTTGTGGGTATGAGTAGATGAGATTTTATTGGAAGGCTTGGTGGTAGACTATGGATCTAGTAGTGTGTTCAGTGTGGAAACTGAAGGCATGTAACTACATGTAGTGGACAGTGGGTTTACAATAAAATGTGCTGCTTAAATGTCCCCCTTTTTTTCTTTTTTCTTTTTTTTCTTTTTTCTTTTTTCTTTTTTTTTTTTTTTGCTGTACAATGGTGTTCAGGAAGTGAACCTGTCCTGTTGATAGTTCCAGGCTGAGATTGATGGTGGTGTGGAAGTCATTGAAGCTCTGGAGCAGGGGTAGGCAACCTTTCCCCTTTAAGGGCTGAGGGACTTCAGCTCACAGGATCCCAGGAGCTATTGGCCAACATGGGACTATTGGCCAACATGGCTGAGGCTTCTGGGAGCTGAAGTCCCTCGGCCCTTTAAGGGGAAAGGTTGCCTACCCCTGTTCTGGAGGAATGTCTTGAGTCCAATGAGCCCAAATTATGAAAATAATGTTAATGTACCTCAGCAAAAGAAGCGGATTCTGGGTGCAGGAGTTAAGGAAGCATTGTTATAGGTCGGACATGAAGATGTTGAAGGTTTATGTTATTACCAAAGGTGAAGTAATTGTGTGGGAGAAAAAAAAATGGCAGACCTTGGTAGCTAGATCTGCTAAGGTCCCATCTGGAATGATGTTCCTGGTAGCTTGTAGTCCATCCTTGTGTGGGATGTTGGTATACAGGCATTCCACATACATAGTTGCTAAAATTTCTAAGTTGCTAAGGTGTTTCCTGGGATGTTATGGATGGATTGTATTTTCTTCAGGAAGTCAGTAGTGTTCTTCACATAGCTGGGAATGTTGGTAGCATATAGTTTAAGAACATTGTCCATATAATTAGAGGCACCAACTGTGAGTGTTCCAAAGGTAGAGACTTTCTTTGTAATTCTCTTGTTCAAGGACAGCAACCTGTAAATCCCTTACTGAATGTCCAGGAATTTTGAAATGTTTTGCAACTGGTTTTGGGGTATTACTATGACAAATTACAAAGGAATATATATATTAATATAACCATCCTCACTATTGAACATAACTGTGAAAATAACTTTTATGAGCAATTTATTGCTTTAACACATCAATACTAATGAATTCTACTAATCCACTCTTCTAATTTGCCATTCTACTAATTCCCATTCTACTAATTTTCCATTCTACTAATCATTTCCCATTCTACTAATCTACTAACTAATCACTCTAAAGATCTGAAAGAGCTGCATCACAGTATGTAGCCCTTTGAAAACTTAGGGCAAGGGTCATTATTTGTATTTTTCTGGTTCCTATTACATTCCTTCCCATTCTAACAACTGTGTAAATATATTTTATCCCTGAGCATTTATTATCACTCTGTACTGCATCCACACTTGTGGCTTTATATCCATGAAAGCTCATGCAAAAATAAAAACCAATTCATCTTAAACATGCTGTCACAATTCTTTCTTCCCCTTCCCCTTTCCTTCCTCCTTTTAAAACTGTTTAAAATATTTTTGGAAAACTGTAAGTACCTTTGGCTCACCTGCAGTCTTTATATTTGTCATTTGTTCCACCAGTGTTATCTCAAAGTAAGCATGGGAGCCCAGCTCCATATAAACAGACCAAAGTGCCCCTGCTCCAGACATCCATTAACTCTGTTCAGACCTGACTTGCTTCAATTTCATTTACATTTTTTCATGATGTACTAGCTGTGGAAGAGATATTGACTAGAGATACAGGTGCTACCAGGCTTTTTATATTTTAAAGCCCACCTGATTTTGCTTTCATCTAGTTTTTGACCTGGAGAGCTTTTTTATTATAATTAAATGAGAAAAGGAGATAGTTGTGGACTACTTTCTCTGCCCCAGCAAGTACCTTGAAGAGTGCAGTATGATTATTTTAGTAGAACATTGGTCTATTTATTGCACAGGTATTGATGTGTATTGGATTTGTTCTATTTTCGATACATTGCCATGGTAACTAGACTCGCTTGACAAAGGCCTGATGTCAGAGCCAAATTATAGTACGTAGAAGCTGAACTTCAGTTAGCCAGAGAGATCAAGGCTGTTAGCAGAAGAGTCAATCCAGCATCACTGGAAAGAAAAAGACAAAACAAAACAAAACAAGATACTGTGCCCTCCTCTTTTCTGAATATACAGCTCACTGGAGACTGCAGAATTAACTATCAAAGAACCAGAGGCAATGATGTTTTCCCATTTCAGTGATCAAGAAGGGATCAGAATGGGTAAAAAGTAAAAGTGACAAACATTTTAAAGATACAGAAAGAGGTGAAATTGAATGAGTGAAAAGCTTGTTGTAGAGAGCTGGCCTGAACTCTCACTTCTTGAAGAGGGGAAGAACCAGACATCCCTATATTGTATGTGAGTTTCTTCCCAGATCTGTTGGTGGGTGGCAGCTATACATCTACACTGCCTCTCGTGCCTATGGATGAGATACCTGCCCACTCCAGCCGAAGGAGGAGGCAGCTGTGGCAGCAGCTACACCTCTTTTTTTCCTTTTTTTTGTGCAGGTTGAGGTAATGGTGGCATTTCCAGGAGAAGAGGCGGGAAAGGCACCTCCCCACACCAGGAGGAGGGGAAAGTGCCCCGGCTGCTTACCATTCTCATTCTTTCTCCTCCTTTTCCCCCTCAGGGTACTGATCCTTCAGTACCCTGTTTCCTTGGAAGTAAGTTGCCTCATCGGCATTACTTCTCCCTTCCTTTCTTTTCTGTCCTCAGTCTATTTTGAACTCGAACAAGGAGAAAAAGAATGGTTTCCAATTGGCAAAAGAGTCAAACAAGGCTGCATCCTTTCACCCTATCTATTCAACTTGTATGCAGAACATATTATAAGAAAAACAGACTTGGGACTCAGAAGAAGAAGGAGTGAAAATAGGAGGAAGGAATACCAACTATCAGATAAGCTTATCACATTGCACTTACAAGAACAGGAATGGAACGGAAGGGAACAGAATGGAATGGGGCAAAAACACATTTTGCTGCATGGGAGAATGCCACTGATGCTGCTAGGAGCCCCCAAGGCATTCCCCAGACATTCCTGGCAGCTGATTTTTGATATGCAGATGACACCATAATACTAGCAGAAAACCTCACAGACCTGGAACACCTACTAAGGAAGATCAAAGAAGAAAGTGCAAAGGCAGGCTTAATGTTGAACATAAAGAAAACAAAAATAATGACCACCGAGTACCTTCACAAGTTCAACCTAGGGAGGATGCAGACGGGTGGCCCTAGGCCGTCCTGGGAAGCAGAGGATCAAGGCCAAGGCTGCCGGACAGTGCGGCCTTGAGCCTCCCTTTTGTCGGCCTGGAAAGGAGCGGCAAAATGCCACTCTAAGAACTGCAGCACGGCTCTTTGGCGCCCCTTCTGGCACAGCACATCAAAAGGTTGCACCAGAAGGACGTCCTGATGCCACGTGCTTTGTGTAACGGCGCGCAGCATCAGGATGTCTTCAGGGAGGGGTTGAGGCAGCTGACATGCATCCCTGCCTCCAGGACAGCCCTCCCAGAGGTCAGTTTCGGCCAGGACAGGGAAGGAGGAGGAGGAGGCTCTCCAGGCCAGTTTCTAAAAGAGAAGAGAAAGAGAAAGAGGTTTCTGCCAGGAAAGAAAGCTTTCCAGGCCAATTCCTGCTAGGAGAGAGGAAGAAAACAGTTTCCAGGCAGCCATCTTGAGAGGGTAAGTTTTTAAGTTCTTTTTAAAAACTCCTGGGGGAAGTGTGACTGTGACTCAGTGGGTGGGGCTTTGTTAAGAGCATTTGCAAATCAATAGGGGGTGGGCTAGGCAGTTAGCTCTTTACAACTGCTCCCAGAGGTCAGTTTCAGGTCAGTTTCGGCCAGGACAGGGAAGGAGGAGGAGGCTCTCCAGGCCAGTTTCTAAAAGAGAAGAGAAAGAGAAAGAGGTTTCTGCCAGGAAAGAAAGCTTTCCAGGCCAATTCCTGCTAGGAGAGAGGAAGAAAACAGTTTCCAGGCAGCCATCTTGAGAGGGTAAGTTTTTAAGTTCTTTTTAAAAACTCCTGGGGGAAGTGTGACTGTGACTCAGTGGGTGGGGCTTTGTTAAGAGCATTTGCAAATCAATAGGGGGTGGGCTAGGCAGTTAGCTCTTTACAACTGCTCCCAGAGGTCAGTTTCAGGTCAGTTTCGGCCAGGACAGGGAAGGAGGAGGAGGAGGCTCTCCAGGCCAGTTTCTAAAAGAGAAGAGAAAGAGAAAGAGGTTTCTGCCAGGAAAGAAAGCTTTCCAGGCCAATTCCTGCTAGGAGAGAGGAAGAAAACAGTTTCCAGGCAGCCATCTTGAGAGGGTAAGTTTTTAAGTTCTTTTTAAAAACTCTTGGGGGAAGTGTGACTGTGACTCAGCGGGTGGGGCTTTGTTAAGAGCATTTGCAAATTTTATAACCACTACCAATTGTAGAAAACTTTTGGTCATCTGCAGACTTTAACATTGGTTTTAGCAAGAGATTTTCTTTGAGGAGGAAAGCCATAGTCCTTTTTAATACTTAGTATGGATACTGAAGGAACTGCTGCCGTCACCTGCAATACCTGTGGTATGTTTGTCTTCCTACCTACAGAGGTCGGGAACTACACATGCTCCAAGTGCAAGTTGGTAGCTCTCTTGGAGGAGAAAGTACAGCAGCTGGAGGCGCGGGTAGCTACACTTCAGAATATTAGGGAGCAAGAGGCTTTCCTAGACAGAACGGAACGAACGGTCTTGGACAGGGACCACACAGTGGAAGTTGCTGGGGAAGAGAACGTCACACCACATACACAGGAGGTAGACAGCTGGAGGAATGTCACACGTAGAAGTAGGGAGACCAGAGATCGTTCTGGGAGCTTGCAGCTACAGAATCGTTTTCAAGCTCTTTCCCTTACCAAGGAGGACGAGGAAGAGCAGCATGAACAGACTTCAGGGAAAGAGCTGGGAGTACCACCACAGGGAACAGTCGCTGCTAAGCCTCGTAGGAGACGTGTGGTCGTAGTGGGGGACTCCTTGCTGAGAGGGACAGAAGCAGTGATTTGTGGGCCTGACAAGATGTCTCGGGAGGTGTGTTGTCTCCCTGGGGCAAAGATCCGAGATGTGACAGAGAGGCTGAGAAGACTGGTCAGGCCTACTGACCAATACCCCTTCCTTTTGGTTCACGTGGGAACGAACGACACAGCAAGACACAGCCTTCAAAACATCAAAAGGGATTACGAGGCTCTAGGAAAGAAGCTGAAAGAAATGGAGGTACAGATTGTCATCTCGTCTCTACTGCCAGTTGAAGGGCACGGTCCAGGAAGAGAGAGGAAGATAGCAGATGTCAACAATTGGCTCCGCAGATGGTGTCGTCGAGAACGATTTGGATTCTTGGATCATGGGCTGCGGTTCCATGAGGGTGGACTCCTGGCAAGGGATGGGCTGCATCTCACACCAGTTGGAAGAAACGTTTTTGCCAACAGTCTGAAGAATTTGATCAGGAGGGCTTTAAACTGAGTTATGTGGGGAAGGGAGACAGCACCCTGGAAGACAAAAGGACTGGAAAAAATAGTCAAACTGTCATAGAGGAAACAAAGCAAACAGTAGAGGGACCCAACAGTGGGAGGCAAAAAAACGTGCTAAGGCCGCAAGTAAAGGAGACATATGGTCTTAGATGTCTCTACACTAATGCACAGAGCATGGGAAAAAAGCAAGATGAACTTGAACTCCTAGCGCAACAAAGCAAATATGATATAATAGGCATCACTGAAACCTGGTGGGATGAGTCTCATGATTGGAATGTAAAAATACAGGGGTATAACCTCTTCAAGAGAAACAGGCCAAACAGGAGAGGAGGAGGAATAGCATTATATGTCAGGGATATTTACACCAGTGAAGAAATCCAGGACAACAATCCTGGAAGCCTGGTGGAGAGCATTTGGATAAAAATTAAAGGGGAAAGAAACAACAGGGATGTTATTGTGGGAGTCTACTACAGACCCCCGACTCAGGCAGAAGAACTGGATGATGCCTTTCTAGAACAGATGACCACACACTCAGAAAGGAGAAATATAGTAGTGATGGGTGACTTCAACTATCCGGATATTTGCTGGAAGTCAAACTCGGCAAAATCCTTGAGGTCTAGCAAATTCCTCACTTGCCTCGAAGACAATTTCATTGTTCAAAAGGTGGAAGAGGCAACGAGGGAGTCAGCTATTTTGGATCTGATCCTAACTAACAGGGAAGACCTAGTTAATGGGGTGCAAGTGGTTGGATCCTTAGGCGGGAGTGATCATGTCCTCCTGGAGTTTATTATACAGTGGAAAGGAGAAGCCAGGCATAGTCAGACACACATTCTAGACTTTAGGAAAGCTGATTTTACTAAACTTAGAGAAATACTGAGGGTGATCCCATGGACAGGAATACTAAAAGAGAAGGGAGTTCAAGACGGATGGGAGTTTCTCAAAAGGGAGATACTGAAGGCACAATTTCAAACCGTGCCAATGAGGAGGAAGAATGGGAGGTGTCTCAAGAAACCAGGATGGATGACTAAGGAACTTGCAACTGAACTATGTTTTAAACGGAACATGTATAAGAAATGGAAAAATGGGGAAATCACCAAAGAGGAATTCAAACAAATAGCTAGCACGTGTAGGGTTAAAGTCAGAAAAGCTAAAGCGCAGAATGAACTCAGGCTTGCTGGAGCGGTTAAGAAAAATAAAAAGGACTTTTGGGGGTATGTCAGTAGCAAAAGGAAAAAGAAGGAAATGGTAGGGCCACTGTGTGGAGAAGATGGCAAAAAGTTAACAGGGGACAGAGAAAAGGCAGAATTACTCAACACCTTCTTTGCTTCAGTCTTCTCAGAAAAGGCAAAGGGTGCTCAACTTGAGGATAATGGAGCAGAGGACAGAATAGGAGAATTTCATCACAGAATAAGTAAAGAGATAGTACAGAAACATCTGGTTAATCTAGATGAATATAAGTCTCCAGGACCAGATGAATTACATCCAAGGGTATTAAAAGAACTGGGAAATGTAATATCAGAACCATTGGCAATAATCTTTGAGAATTCCTGGAAGACAGGAGAGGTCCCAGCGGACTGGAGGAGGGCAAATGTTGTCCCCATCTTCAAAAGGGGGAAAAAAGAGGATCCCAACAATTATCGTCCAGTTAGTCTGACATCAATACCCGGAAAGATTCTGGAGCAGATCATTAAACAGAGAGTCTGTGAACATCTGGAAGATAATTTCATAATCACAAAAAGTCAACATGGGTATCAGAGAAACAGGTCATGCCAGACAAATCTGATCTCTTTTTTTGATAAAATTACCAGCTTGGTAGATGAAGGGAATGCTGTGGATATAGTATATCTTGATTTCAGTAAGGCCTTTGACAAAGTTCCCCATGACATTCTTGCAAGCAAGTTGGTAAAATGTGGGCTAGACAAAGTAACTGTTACATGGATTTGTAATTGGTTATCTGGTCGAACACAAAGGGTGCTCAACAATGGCTCCTTTTCAACCTGGAAAGAAGTGACCAGTGGGGTGCCACAGGGCTCTGTCCTGGGCCCAGTGCTATTCAATATCTTTATTAATGACTTGGATGACGGTATTGGGGGCATAGTTATCAAATTTGCAGATGACACCAAATTAGGAGGAGTAGTTAATACCCCAGAGGACAGGATCAAAATTCAAAATGACTTGAGCAGACTAGAAAGTTGGGCCAAAGCTAACAAAATGAAATTCAACACAGAGAAATGTAAGGTACTGCACTTAGGGCGGAAAAACGAAAAGTACAGATATACGATGGGGGACACTTGGCTGAATGAGACTACCTGTGAAAGGGATCTAGGAATCCAGGTGGACCACAAGTTGAACATGAGTCAACAGTGCGATGCAGCAGCTAAAAAGGCCAATGCAATTTTAGGCTGCATCAGTAGAAGTATAGTGTCTAGATCAAGAGAAGTAATAGTGCCACTATATTCTGCTTTGGTCCGGCCTCACCTGGAATACTGTGTCCAGTTCTGGGCACCACAATTCAAAAAGGATGTGGAGAAACTGGAGCGTGTCCAAAGGAGGGCAACTAAAATGGTGAAGGGTCTGGAAAGCAAGCCCTATGAGGAACGACTTAGGGAGCTGGGGATGTTTAGCCTGGAGAAGAGAAGGCTGAGAGGTGATATGATAGCCGTGTTTAAATATTTGAAGGGATGTCATATCGAGGAGGGAACAAGCTTGTTTTCTGCTGCTCCAGAGACTAGGACCCGAAACAATGGATGCAAGCTGCAAGAAAAGAGATTCCACCTCAACATTAGGAGGAACTTCCTGACAGTAAGGGCGGTTCGACAGTGGAACACACTCCCTCGGAGAGTAGTGGAGTCTCCTTCCTTGGAGGTCTTTAAGCAGAGGCTGGATGGCCATCTGTTGGGGATGCTTTGAATGGGAGTTCCTGCATGGCAGGGGGTTGGACTGGATGGCCCTTGTGGTCTCTTCCAACTCTATGATTCTATGATTCTATGAAGAAATAGAAATAGTAAAAGAATTCCCATACCTAGGATCAAACACTGATAGAAATGACAACTGCAGTCAAGAAATCAGAGAAGACTAAGGGCCTTTGCAGACTGCCAGAAATAGTGCAAATTGAGTCCACTTTAACTGCCCCTGCTCAGTGCTAGGGAATCATGGGAACTATAATTTATTGTGGCACCAGAGCTCTCTGACAGAGAAGGCTCAATGTCTCAGAAAAAAATACAATTCCCATGATTCCCTAGCTCTGAGCCAGGGCAGTTAAAGTGGACTCAATCTGCACTATTTCTAGCAGTCTGCAAAGGCCCTAAGAAAAGGGAGGGTGGCTATGAAATAACTAGAAAGGATTCTAAAATGCAAAGATATACAACTCAGAACAAAGTTAGCATTATGCAAGCCATCACATTTCCTATTAACATGTATGAATGTGCGAACTGGACAGTTAAGAAAGATGATATGAAGAAAATCAATTTATTTGAGATGTGGTACTAGAGAAGAGAGCTAAGGATCCCATGGACAGCCAAAAGGACAAACAAATGGGTCCTAGAGCAGATCAAACCAGAAACCTCCCTGGAAGCCAAGATGACCAAACTGAGACCATCATACTTCAGACGCATCATGAGAAGGAAGGACTCTTTGGAAAAAGCAATAATGCTGGGAAAGGTGGAGGGAAGTATGAAGAGAGGAAGGCCACATGCTAGATAGATGGACTCTATTAAGGAGGTCACAGGTATGGGGTCACAGGAAATAAACAGATCAGTGGAAGACAGAGGGTCTTGGAGATGTCTCATCCATAGAGTTTCCATGAGTTGAGATTGACTCAAGGGCAGTTAACAACAACAACAAAGTCACAGCAGGCTGACTTAGTCTGGCCACACAGTCTAACCCTGTGAAAAGCCCTGGGCCAGCATCCAATGGCAGGGTGGTGCACATGTACACAGCTGGAATGCTGATGCTGGCATAGCATAATCAAGTCATAGAACTACCCCATTCCCTGCCTCGGTGAAGGCATGCACAACTAAAGCATCTATATCAGGTGGTGATCTATCTAAATCTTCAGCAAAATAGAGCGCACACCCCCATACTTTCTGAACTAGTCTGTTCCACTACTGAATAACCCCTACCACCTAGAAATTATTCCTAACATGTAGTCTGCATTTTCTTTTTGGAATTAGAATTAGGAGCAGGCAAAAACAAATTAGTTTCACTTACAATATGACTAGTCTTCAGATATTTGAAGAGGGACATTGTATCTAGAGCTTTAAGTCTTTGCAAATTTTGTTCTTATAAGCAAGAATTTTGCCAGTTTTCTCCCCATGAAGAGAAAAATTGGGACTTATTCACACACACACACACACACACACAGTTTTTGCATAGGAAATGATATTTTCTATGCAAAAATGTTCTCTTTTGCATAGAAGTGTCCTTTCCTGTGAAGAAAATCATGTTTTTTGTAAAGGGAACTTGCTTTCTATGCAGAAAAATACTGTTTTATGTGGAGGGAAAATACAAAAACGAAAACAAAAAACAACCCACATGTATTTTTTTGTGCAGCCTAAGTCTTGAACTGTGGAGATTTTCATCCTTCTTCTATTCTTATCCCTCTAGTGTACTTAGGAAACCTATTATTCATTGAGTATTCAAATATTTTCAAATGTTCTTTCTAAACCTAATCATATCACTTCTCAATCTTCTCCAGGTGAAACATAGTGCCCCAACTGCTCCCTATGTGGCTTGGTTTCCAGAGTCTCTACCTTCTTTGTTGCCCTCCTCTGAATACTTTTCACCTTGTAGACTTTCTTTTTGAACTGTGGGTGCCCAGAACGGGACACAGTATTCCAGGTAAGGTCTGTCCAAGACAATAGAGAATGGTACTATTGCTTCCCTTGATCTGAACACTATGCTTCTGTTAATGTAACTTAGGGCCTTTGCAGACTGCCAGAAATAATGCAGATTGAAGTCACTTTAACTGTCCTGGTTCAGTGCTAAGGAATCATGGGAATTGTATTTTTTTCTGGGACATTGAGCCTTCTCTGTCAGAGAGCTCTGGTGCCACAATAAACTACAGTTCCCATGATTCCCTAGCACTGAGCCAGGGCAGTTAAAATGGACTCAATTTGCACTATTTCTGGCAGTCTGAGACCACCAGCTGGTTCCAGCCCTATCAACAACGGGCCTACCAACAGCCGGACCAACAGACACAACCCCAAGGTCAGTCTGGCCAACATTGTCCCTTGCAATCCTCCACCTCGTCGTCAGGTCGCCATCAACACGTCTCGGTACCAACAAGACTTTGGGAAGAGGGCCTCCAATTCCAGCAAAAGGAGGTTATGATGTGGGGCGGCGCACTTCGGCAAATCCCCATTCGGGGACAGGCTAGAGGCCTTTTATTCCACCTGTGCCTCAATGACCTCTGACTCCTGGGTCTTAGATATTGTTTGTAAAGGTTATGCCCTCGAGTTCGAGGAGCTCCCAGCCACCGGAGCCTTTCTGTCCACCAACCCCTCAAAGATTCTACTTGACGAAGTGCACGCCTTGATGGACAAAGGTGCTATCAAGCCTGTAGATCCCCGTCGGTCCCGACACTGTTTTTTCTCTTGTTACTTTACTGTTCCTAAAAAGGACTCAGGCCTTAGGCCCATCTTGGACTTGAGAGGTCTTAATTCACATATTCAGTACTGATGGTTTTGAATGGTAACCCTTGCCTCTATTTTACCACTTTTACACTGGTTCGCGACCATCGATCTCAAGGATGCTCACTTTCACATCAGCATCCGAAGAGATCACAGGAGATTTCTTGCCTTTGCTGTCAGCTCCGAGATCTTCCAGTACAGGGTTCTGCCATTCGGCCTGTCTTCGGCACCGAGAGTCTTCACGAAGTGTATAGCTCTGGTTGCGGCCTATCTCCATCAGAAGGGAATCACACTTCTCTTACCTGGATGACTGGCTCTTCACAGCCCCGACCAGCCAGCAACTTCAATGAGATGTCCATTTTGCCCTCACTCTTCTTGACTCCCTCGGTCTGATGGTCAACATGGAGAAGTCCAGTTTGACCCCGGCCAGACGGGCGAAGTTCTTTGGGGCGATACTCAACTCCAAAGAGTTCAAGGCCTTCCTCCCACAGGACAGATTTCAAGCCGTCTTCTGCCATCAGGGACTGCCTTTGGCACAGGCGCATGAGGGCCCACACTATCCAAGTAGCAATGGGACATCTGGCATCAACTACCTTCATGACTCCGTGGGCGAGACTTTGACTGTGACCCATTCAGTCCTGGTTCCTGTCTGTGTTCGATCCCGTGTGCGACCTACCTTCCAAGTGACTGATGGTACCGAGGCTGTAGCTAGGTCATTATGTTGGTGGCTCAATCCGAGCAACTTTTGCATCGGGATGCCCTTTCTGACCCCTCAACCAGAGGTCAACTTGACAACGGATGCATCTCTGGAAGGATGGGGAGCGCACACACAGGAACTGACTGTCAAAGGTCAATGGTCCACATTGGAGAAAGGGCTCCACATCGACGCCCTCAAAATGCTGCCTGTAGAGAAAGCCCTTCGGGCATTTCAGACTGTCTTGTCAGGCAAGGTAGTGCTTCTTCTCACAGACAACACCACCGTGATGTTCTGCCTGAACAAACAGGGAGGAACATAGTCCCGGACACTCTTGCAGATTACAATCTGCATCTGCAATTGGTGTATCGATAACAACATACTGCTACAGTCGATTCACTTACCTGGAGAGGACAATGACCTTGCGGATGAGCTGAGCAGATCGTCCAACCCATATCACGAGTGGTGCCTCCACTTGCAAACAGTCTCTGATCTCTTCTCCACTTGGGGCCCCCCGGAGACTGACCTCTTCACTACCAGAGAGAACACTCATTGTACAGAGTTCTGCCCTCAGATTCCAGCTCCAGGGTCACGAGGAGATGCTTTCCAGTACAGGTGGCCCACAAGGATTTCTACGCTTCCCCCCATTTCCACGGATAACGAAGGTCATCACCAAGATGAGAATGGAAGGGACAGATGCCATTCTCATCACGCCTTGGTGGCCAAGGCAACCATGGTTCTCCCCACTACTACAGATTGCTCAAGGGTGTTACCAGCGCCTCGAGTTCCATCCCGATCTACTCTCAATGCACGTTGGTTGGGTTTGACACCTGGACCTGGACTCTCTCCCACTGGTAGCCTGGAGAATTCATCCTTGACATTGTTGCCTGCTTCCGTACAGACTGTGATTTGGGCTGCACAGAAGCCCTTTACCAGAAAATCCTATACACTAAAGTGGAGCAAATTTCTGGAGTTTTTGTCTGCTAAGGACCTGCCTCTATCCTGAGTCTCGGTACCAATAGTCCTGGAATTCTTAATGTCTTTGGCTGATTCTGGCCTATGCCTTAACTCTGTGAAATGCTATCTTTCTGCTATCTGTTCACACTACCAACTTCAAGGCAGACCATCTTTCTTTGTGGATCTCTTGGTAAAGAGATTCCTCAAGGGCCTGAACAACTTACATCCTCCGTCCTCGGTACCAACCTCGACTTGGAGTCTAGACTTGGTGCTTTCCTATCTCTCCACCAAACCATTTGGCCACCACAGACTTAAGATTGCTGACCTGGAAGACAGCATTCTTAGTGGCCATTACCCCAGCCCGGTGTGTGGGCGAACTGTGTGCCTTGCGAATGGACCAACTATTTCTCCGCTTCCACAGGGACAAAGTAGTCATCCTTACTGACATCACCTTTCTGCCCAAGGTGGTGTCACCCTTTCACATCAATCAGGATGTTGTGTTGCCCAACCTGGCCCACAACCCGACCACTGATACCGAATGTAGACTGCACTCCTTAGACATTCGAAGAGCCTTGGCATTCTACTTGAAAAGGACATCGGGTTTGAGGTGCTCTGAGAGAATTTTTGTATGCTATTTAGAGGCTAAGAAGGGGCTGCCTATTACATCCCAGAGACTGTCCAAATGGGTTTCATCAACCATTCATCTTTGTTATGAACTGGCAGGCAAAACCCCACCGGGCCGGGTGCGTGCACATTCAACCAGGGCAGTAGCTGCATCCTCTGCATTTTTGACTGGGGTGCCTCTAGAGGATGTTTGCAAGGCTGCTGTCTGGTCACAGCCAGTTATTTTTGTTAAGCACTATAGGCTGGACACAATGGCTAGACAGGAAGCCTTTTTTGGGAGGGCAGTGGTGTTATCTGGGTTGCACTAATTAATTGCACTATTTTATACCATGATAATTGCATTGTTTATTGCATACTTGATTCTAGCATAAAAGACACTTGAGTGCATTTGAAGTTTACAATCTACACTTTATTGTTATTAATAAATGTTATCTTGTTTGAAATTTACAAGACTGTTGTCAGGACACTCCCTCTTCCATTGACCGAAACTTGTCAGTCTGAATAACCCATTTGTGTGATTCGCAGAGATCATGAAGAAGAAGGACAGGTTGCTTATGTGTAACCGTATTTCTCCAAGTGTCATCTGCGAATTCACACAAATCCCACCCATCCTCCCCTCAGTTGTGTCCTGCTCATTACTTAAAATTCTCACTGTCACTGCTTAGCAGCACACGTTTTGGAACTGAGAAAAGAGTGGGAACACCAGGGGCTATATAGAGGAGGGTGGAGCTACTGCCAAAAAGTTGCAATTGAAAATTTGCCCAGTGATACCAGATTTTCTGAGCTAGCTGCGCAGGCGCAGATGTAACCCATTTCTGTGAATTCGTAGATAACCACTCGAAGAAATACTGTTACAAGTAAGCAACCTGTCCTTACAGTTTACATATTAGACCCTGAAAGCCAGTGTGGTGCAGTGGTTTGAGTGTTGGACTAGGACGCTAGAAAACTGGGTTTTGAATTCCCACTTGGCCACAGAAACCCACTGGGGACTTTAGACAAACTACCATCTCTGAGACTCAGAGGAAGGCAAGAGCAGCCCCCCCCCCCATACTATTCATGGAAGAAAAACACCTTGTGATAGTTTTACCTTAGAGTCACTGTAAGTCAGAAATGACTTGAAGACAGACGACAACAACAACATTAGACCCTCAATGGACTGTTTTCCAGTATAAAATCACTGGTAGCTTTTAGAATCAGTTTTCATTCCCTTGCATGAACAGGATTTCACAGAGTTCAAAGGACTTTGGATATCTGATATAATTAAGTAACTTCTGTAGCAACATTTAATTTTATTCATTTGTAAACAAGGGAAAAAAGGATAAATTACTTAGTAGTGGGACACATGGGGCTCAGGAGATTGGTTTTTGGGGATTGGGTTGGATATCATGACTTGGAAAACTTGTCATGCTGGCTGGGGGATTTTGTGAGTTGTAATCCAAAAAGGATGACAGCCTTTTCAAGTCCAGTGCCAGATTTGTGATGCTGAGCCATGGTTTCTCATTGGTGTGGGAAGTATACCTTGTAAATACCAACAGGCACTGCACAAAAGCAGAGATAAGTGATTTCTGTCCTACCACCTTCTGTTTCCTCAGACTTTCTAGGAATTTGTGCAAGCCAGAAAACTTCTGAGACTGAGGAGATTATCGCAGCGCTAATTAAAATGGCTTACCTGAGCCGGTTTAAATTTTTAAATGGGCAGCATCCTGATTTTATAACAAGGATTCTGCCACTGAAATCACTGCCCAGGTGCAGCCCAGGTCCACCTCCACTCCCAGGGCCACTCTGGTGGCCATTTCCTTAAAACGGAAAACTCCTGGCTTTGAAAAAAAGCTGTGCTGAGTGGCCCTGGGAGCAGGGATAGACCTGGGCTGCACCCGGGCAGTGATGTCAGCAGCAAAATCCTTGTGATAACATCAGGATGATGCCCATTTTAAATTTTAAGCTGGCTCAGGTAAGCCGCTTTAATTGGTGCTGTGATAATCTCCTACATTTGGTATAATAATCTATTTACTTTATGTTCAAAATATTAAACATGCAGTTTTGCTTTACATTATCTTTTGGGCCCCTTTAGAAATAAAACTCTCTCATCAGAAGACATCATGCATTCTGCTGCAAAATCTGAAACTATCTGAAAGACCATGACTCCCTATATGAGCTGGCCTGAGTTTAAAAATTGGTGAGAGAGGGCTTTTTTTTGTTTGTTTGTTTGTTCCACAATCATCACACAACTGCCTGGCAGGACCTTGGAGAGCAACTTCTCAGTGGCTGCTCCCAGGCTATGGAACTTCTTCCAAATGGAGTCCAGTTAGCCTTTTCCCTGCTTTTTCCACTGGCAGGCTAAGACCTTCCTGTTTAAGCAGACCTTTGGTATTTAATCATATTTAATCAAAAGCCATGGAGTTTGAAAGTAATGTGTGGGTTTTTTTTAATCTTGTATCCTTTCAGTTATGTTTTAAATCCATTTTACACTCATAGAAAAGTGAAGACTTTTCTGTTTCCTCAGGCCTTTCAGGGCTTATTGTTGAGTAGGAATGGGGCTTGTATAATGCACTGGATTTTCTGTCTGTTACTTTGTGGTGCTGTTGTGTCCCCCCCCCCCCATAGTTCCTGATTTCAATTGGTTTTAATTGTTTTGATAGTTTAATCACTTTTAAACTTTTGTATTTAGTGAATTTTTAACTATCTACCCCCCTCCAATCTTTTGTAAGCTGCCTTGAGTTCTGAATCTGAGGAAAAGGGGGGGGGGACGACAACAACAACAACAACAACTCTATGTGTTAAAGTTTAACTGTGTGCCTTTTAAAAATAGAATTGTGATTTGATTTTTTAAAAAAACTTTATAAAATAAGTTTTAGCTAAACTTTTATTCTAATTTTTCTAAGCTGCTTTGGATTCCATGTGTGGGGCAAAAGCAGGGTATAAATTGAATGAATGAATGAATCACTAAAGCTGGTCACATTTCTTCCTGTATTTTCTTAAGAACAAGTTTCACTGATCTCAGTGGGACTTTCTGCTGAGCACAATCTCAGAGAAGGTCTTACAAATCCTTCTATAATACAAGAAACTGATCAGCATCATAACAGATATTTTAGACACACACACAAGCACATAGATTATTTTTAGACTCTCTTTAGGCATCATCTTCCTTTTGAAACAGGCTTGATGATTTACAGCTACACAAGAAATAACTCTTTGGGCACAGTATGTTGATTAGAATCTATAATTTTAGCAACCTCAGATTAGTCTTTAAGGAGGGGATGTTGGCCTGCCACCAAATTTCCACAGTACTTGCCACATCATTTCCATTATTTGAAAAGATGGGGAAAGACAGCAGCCACATCACAGGCTGTGAATAAAATCTATCACTGCTTTGAATTAACGTGACTGTATTTAAATAAGGCTCATTGTAGACCAGTAAAAAAAAAAAAAAAAGGCTGGCTGAATTATTAGGCATCTTTGTTAGAATGAGGGAACATTCTGTTCAGTTGCTGGCCTTGATTCACTTTCACAGAAACCTTTACATGAGTGCTGTGAAAATAAATCAATAAAGATTTGAGGTTGCTTGTGGACAGGGCTGTGCAACTGCATTGGAGATATTCTGAATTCCAGAATTTATTGAGAGAGTAAAGACAAGATGCAAAGTAGGAGGGGAGGGACACCAAATTTAATCCAAAGCATATCATCCTGGACCTACGTGATGGGCTGGAAGCAGAACATATATTCAGATACACCATATATAAAAAGTGACATGGTGGGCAGAAAAAGTGAGAAAAGCTATGCTCAGTGATAACTCTAATTTCCAGTCAGGGCAACTAAACACCCTCCAATTGCAGGACTTCATATAGTGGGGAGGGATGATTTGATGTCACTGACATATATATTCAGGCCCATCCTGAAGGTTTGTGCTCTTTTTCTAGATTTAGTTGATAGCAGCAGATGTCTGCTCACACCTCTGTCCACACAGTTTCCTCCAGTGACACCTTTTGACCATTTTGGCCTTTATCTATGCTTTTCATTCAATCTGTTCTTGATCCCTGAACACTGGAGATGCTGTAAAGCAAGGATGTGGAAAGTGCAGCTCAGGCTGCATATGGTCCCTGGACCCCACTCTTCCAGCTTTCCCATTTAAAAACTGGAATGATTTTCAGGCAATTTTCACCTGAAAACCATTCAGCCTCTGAATGCTGAAAAACACATGAAAATACCAGTACCCAGTACTGGTATTTTCACAAAGTGCTTTTATTGGGAGCAACCAAAATGCCACAAAAGTGGACAGACTTTCAAGTGCTCCAGAATTTCAGTTCATTGGGTTGGCTGGTACAAAACAGCAGGGGATGATTGTGTGTTGGGGAGCCAGAAAACCTCAAAAATCAGATTAGATGCTGTACCTGTGAAGTCTGCAATTAAACTCAGTCCTAAGATGGCTACTAAAGATGAATGAATGACTGTAGGTGTGGAAGTATCAGGTTACACCTTGCAAAGTGTACTGGGAGGAACCGTCAATGGTTTCTCTCCATTTCTGAAAGCACATTCTGAAGGAGAAGAATCTGTGTATCTGTGTAAAATCCACAATGGACTGAGCCTTGGTGGTGGAACCAAACAGTCTGAAATCCAAGTGTTTGTATGAATTTTGCTAACATATTTGTTTGCTTTTTTAATGTATCAGAATCAAATAAAAATGAAACAGGCCACTTAAATTTGACAGTGAACATTATTTTAGGATTCTAAAAAGAATAAAAAAGAAACAATGAACATGAATATTTTTATGTAAAGAGTGAATAGAAGGTATAATAAGAATAACCTCTTCTTCTTTTAACATGGCACTCAAAAAACATGAGGCAAATTAAGGGCAATAATTTGCCTTAAATAGGTTGGTTAAAGGAACCATGCTCTAGCTGGAACCAGAAAGAAATTTCAGAAACATATCCTATTTTGTCATTTATCAGCCCTCACTTCCAGGTTATGATTGCTTGAAATGTTGATTGTAGGATTTATGGGTATGAGCATAAGGTGACTGCAGTTCTCTTAAATTAGGTAACTTTGGTGACGGAAGCATCATTCGATGAATAAGAAGCTCTATTTTAGAAATAGCATTCAAATACAACAAAGGCAAAATGCGCAAATGCCTGACATACAGAGCACTGCTCGGCAACCAGGTCTCTGGGTTTAGTTTTTTTTTAACCAACCTTGTTGCTAGGAGACAGGACAACTATTTCTACCAGTCCTACATTCATCTGAGACTCTAGTAATTGGTGTGCATGCACATGCATGCATACCAGCTCCCTAAATATTACACAAATGTATTTGATGAAAGAACTGTAGCAGGCTAAAACAGATGCTAGAATAACCTGAAAAGGTCAGAGAAACTTGAAACTTCCCCATTATATGGTCATGATGGTGGAGAGATGTAGATGTGACTGGCAAGCACCATAGATTGCAAAACAGAGGCCAAAATTCTGCTAAGGACATACAATTGCATAAGTCATGGTATGTATGTGAGGCAAAAAATCACCATCGTGCAACAGATTTATTCTGCTGATGGGGGAAATGGAATTAAACAGATAGCATGTTCATGTCTTGTCTTTGCAAGGTGTGCATGATCAATTATATGCTTTGGTTGTGCATCCCATCCTTTGCATTGAGGTTGTGGATCATGTGTTGTGCGTTATGCAATGGCACTTTGTCATTGACATGTTTTAAACAATGGAGCGTATCACATTCTTATATAACTTGCCTTACCTGATCCAGCATAAAATTAAATTTGGGTGGCATCTGGACCCTATCGCAAGGATTTTGCCACCCAAATCACTGCCTGAATGCAGCCAGGGGCCATCCCTTCTCCTAGAGCTGCTCAGCACAGCTCTTTTCGAAGCTGGGAGTTTTCCAGCTTGAGAAAATGGCCACTGGAGCAGCTTCAGGAGTAGGGATGGCCCCAGGATGGTCCTGGGCAGTGATTTCTGTGGCAAAACCATTGCAATAGGGTCCTCATTGTTGTGTTATGCACAATATAAACTGTGTGAGTGCTATGCAACCCCCCCCCCAGCAGAATAGCAACTAGTCGCCTTACCTAATCCATCTTAAAATTAAATTCGGTTGGTGTCTGAACCCTATTGCAAGGGTTTTGCTGCCGTAATCACTGCCCAGAGCCATCCTGAGGTCATCCCGGCTCCTAGAGCTGCTCAGTGAGGCTTTTTTCGAAGCCAGAAGTTTTCCGTTGTTGTAGGCATGGGGGGAGATTCCATAGGCAACTAGTTGCTGTTCTGCCGGGGGGGGGGGTGTTGTGTAGCACTCACATAGCTTGTCTTGTGAATATTTACACTATACTGATGAGAATTTGCATTACAGGCACAATAAATTTGTGTCTTCAGCTCCTTCTGTTCAAGCTTGGCTTGGGTTAAGGCAGTAGTGAGCAACATGTGGCCCTCCAGAAATTGTTGGGTTGGAAATCCTATAGTCCTGGCCTGCAGAGCAAAGGGAGAAGAAAGCTGGGAATTGCACTACTCTTTCCTCATTGCAGAGTTATGGTGAACAAAATAAATGAGTCAGAAATGAACAGTCTGCATATGCACATAGGAACACAGCAAGATACCTGATACTAAATCAGACCATTCATGCATTTTTTTGTCAAGATGGACTCGCAGTGGTTCTACAGCATGTTTTTGGAAACTGGTAAGGATTCAGCTGAGACCCTCTGCGAGTAAATCATGTGCCATACTACTGAGATACAACCCTTACCCAAATTTGTTAAGTATCTGAGGAAAAATTAAATGACGTATATATTTATAGGGTGGGGGTTGTTATACTATGCACAAAATAATAAGGCCAAGGTATATATTTCTGTAACTCAATTTAAAAATGGTAATAACTTTAAAACATGAAAAAAGCAAGGATATTTGGGCAGGAACAAAATAGGTGTGTGTATAGAACAGAGAATGAAAATGGTAGTGAAAAGAGATTTCCCTGTTCTCTTTTCTGCCCTCCACCCCACTCCAATATGTTTAGTTAAGATGTGTATCAGCGAACTGGGAACATGTTTCCAGAGGAGGATATCAAATATGGTAGTGAACCTGCAGGCTAAACTCTATAGGGAAAGATTGAAAGGAATACCCTAAAGGCATCTGATCCTGTCTGATCTTGGAAGCTAGGCAGGGTCAGCTTGGTTAGTACTTGGATGAAAGATCACTAGTAAATATCAGGTGCTCTTAGGCCATACTTCAGAGGAAGGAGCTGGCAAAACCACCTCTGAGTGTTCTTTGCCTAAGAGAACCGTATGAAATTCATGGGGTCACTATAAGTTGACAGAGAACTTGAAGACACATACACACATGACCTGGAAAACATGGAGGGAGTGCTGCATGAACCACTCCCTGCATCAGTGGCTACATTTGAAAACAGATCTGCAAACAATCAGCTCAGAGCTCAATTGAGCAGGTCGAGAAAGAAAAAGGATGGGGGAAAATATGGAGGGCAGCAAGAAGATAGAACTGCAGAAAGAAAAGTATAAGAACCAACTCCATGCTATTCTGAGCAAACTTTGCTCCTACATACTATCAGCATGCTGCCTCCTATGGAAAAGGGAATGTATTCTCAAACAGGGCTTGACAAAAATCTTTTTTGGATTTTTTTAAATCCTCAAAGTAACTTTGCCAAACTCTGTCCTCAACAGAAAAATATTTCTGCACCTTTTTGAAGAAAAGATTATGCAACAATTCATTAAAGTTCTGCGATTTCTTTAGTAATAGTCACTGCAGCACTAATCATGGCTTTTAAGATAACGTTGTTTATTGTTGGACATCATTTTCATTAAATACACTTTAGTACAAGAGACTTTCCATGTCAGGCTGAGAGAAGCTGGTCACATGATTCACAAACAAAACTTTTGACATTGCTACTCAGGCATCACTTCAAATTCAGCCAAGATGCAATAGGTCTTTTTTTTTTTTTAAGCAATGAATGTTGATAACAAAGTGCAAAACAAGAACCACTAGATATCTGTACGGAGACATCACATTCAAATAAAAATGAAAAAAAAGTGATCAAGAGAGCTCCAAACACCAGGTCACAGTCTGAGTGACAATATAGATATTTATATTGATATCTAAATCTTCCTCTTTCTCTCCCTCACATCCAAGAAGGAGAATTACATAGGAAGATCTAGAAACATATCTATATACATATATCTATGTACATATACTATAGGTGGTCCATAGCACTGGGATGAATACTTTCTAAATAAAATTGTTTTGTGATGCACTCAAACCCATACTGGGCTCAGCTGCTGATTTACAAAACATTCTCAGCTGTATTCAACATTTTAGTTTTATCTTTATGTTAACAGAAAGATATCTAAAAGCTGTATGTAGGTCTCTGAAAAGGTTTGATTTCTATTCTCTTCAGTCTTGCTGTCAAACAGCCTTCTCATGAACAGCTCCTGCTCATTTTTTTAACCAATTGCCTTTCATAAATCTTCTCCCAGCAAACAACAACAACAACAAAATCATAGACCTGGCTTTGAATGCATAGACAGTAAAAAAACAACATATAACCACCAGTTCCCAATTCTTCTCCTGAGACATGTTAAAAGATGGCAAAATAGTCACTTTGTTGCTCATGTGAAATTCACAGTGTTTTCCCTGCAACATACATTTTTTTGCTTCATATTTGCAATGAATGTATAAAAATTAAATTAAAATGAATGTTAACTAAGGCTCTAGAAGGATCCCTTGAATCAGAGCAGCAGGATCTTAGCCCTGATAATAAAAATATATCTCTGTGTGCTGTCAACTTCACATTTTAGCAGCAAGCCCCCAAACCCAAACTCTGTTCTCATAGTGATATTAGTCACCCAATGACTCAGTAACTTCATTGGGCAGTTTCATGTCTTCAAATCATTCTGTAAAAGTCCATGTCAGTCACAATTATTCTCTAAAAATTGCATGCTAGTTTACTCCAAAGAGTAAACTAGCTTTCTCTGTCCAGAGCTTGGTGCTAAGCACCACCCTGGTTGTAGGAGGGGCACAGGAAGAACAACCTTTATCATTAGTAAGTATGGATGGCTTAAAAGTGCAATCATATGCATATCTACTCAAATGTAAGATTTATTAAGTTCAATGAGGATTAAACCCAGGTATGCATGAACACAATGGAAATCTTGAGGTTTGTAGTTTGTTGGGGCACCAGATCTCTCTGACAAAGAAGGTTAAATAACTCTCAAAACTACAAATCCCAAAATTCCATAGCATTGAGCAATTGACAGTTAAAGCAATGTCAAACTGTATTAATCATGCACTGTAGATGTAGCCTACAGGAGCAAGCACATAGATAGACTTTTCTGCTGGGGGTCACAGTTGGCTGCTTGCTGTGGGTAGGTGGAGATCTTGCCATCATAGAGCTGGAATGGACTTCAGTGATCACCTACTCCAATGCCTTTGCTCAGTGCAACTAAACCCGAGTGGAGATGAAACAGGTGACAGCCATTTTGATACCTATATGTGTGTGAGTCACCAGATGAGGTGTTATGTGAGTTGTGGGACTTGGCTCTAATGACTCCTGAATGGTGATTATTTTTAATGATTACCTAGAAAGATAATTCAGAATAAAGAAACCCCTTTAAGAAAAATGGTCAGCTTTCTTATTGAACACATGACTCCATTGCTTTACAACACACACACACATACACACACACCAATAACTAGCTGACTTGTTCAGTGTAATTGCTCCAAATGTGGAGGACAACATGAGGAATATTTTGTGGTGTTGGCTATACTGGATGAAGCACAGTAAGAACAGTAACTGAAGTTCTAGAAACTAGAGGGGTGCAGAAAGTACCCTCTTCTCATGGACAGTATTACAATTTATTACTATCTCATAAAGCTGCATTATAACATAAATTCTCTGGGTGGCTCAGAAATGAACACAGAATTAAAATACAATGCAAAAAACTAAACTCCCAATTCCAAAATATAAACTGGGGATCTAGATTTTTAAAAGGTCAGAGCTTATAAAAGTTAATTTTGTACTGCAACTGCCAGAATCCCCCAGCAAGCAGTGCCACAAGGGATTCTGGAAGTCATGGAAAAGTCGCAATGCCACAAAAAATGAATTATTCCAAAGGCTTGGGTCAATTAAAAAAAAAAAGATGATGCCTGTCTATAGTCTTGTGCTATCTCTGACCTTGGCCATAGTTTTTCAACCTATTTTTAGTAGAAAAGTCTTACATACACTCTGAAAGCATTCCACCAGTCCATTCCACTATTCCACCAGACTGGACATAGTCTTGGGGAGGACTTAGACAATATCTAAGGGGCTTATGCATTTAGCAAAACTTTACCAAGAACCTGGAATGCAGCACAGTTATAGCAGTTTACCCGCCATGGCACCATCCTATAGAATTCTGGGATTTGTTGTTTGGTGAGTTACTCTGACAATGCTAGTGTTGTAACTCTGGGAGTGAACTAGATATCTAGCAGAAGATTCTAAAAACCACATGAAACTACAATGGACAGGATTTAGTATAGGATGGAAACCATAATATTTAAAGTGGTAATCACACTGCTTTAACTGTGTAACACAGATACATTCTAGATCAGACAGACTTGGGGATTGTAAATCTGATGGGCTAGCTCAAGAACTGTGCAGTTTCCTTGGGCCTTGAGAATAATTTGGATGGTATTTCTGGGACAATCCTTGCACTGTAATCATGTATAAATTATGATTACTGTCCATGATTTGGCAAAAGGCCGGAAATCTCCTAAATCAGTCAGTTATAGGTTAAGTCCCACCAGGTCTGCAATTTTGACCTCAAATTCACAGAAATTCAGTTCCAATGTAACTCTTGCTGAACAGCCTAGCTTCTTCTTCATGAGTCCATTTCATCCCTCATGTGTTAACTTAAATTTCTAGTTTACTCTTGGAAAAATTACTGCCCAGATGGAAAAATCACCACAAGAGTAAAACATTTCATTTTTAAAAAATCACTGCAAAGCAGACTGAAGCTACATACCAATCCTACACATGCCTAATCAGATATACTTAGACATTTTAGGTAAATGTGTAGGAATGCAGTTATAATGAATCAATTCTTAGCCCCAAGGGAGATAGTTAAACCAGTTTGAAATAAATCAATAAATGGGATAAAGATGTTGGAGGTGTTTGTATACATTGGCAGTACAACCTTGTACTCAGAGGTTAACCCCATAATTTAAAGTGGCACTTACTCCCAGGTATATGTGTATAGGATTGCAACCTTAGTAAATAATCTGGTCAAAATCCAGTTCTTAATTCCAACTAGACAGAATTTACACAAGTGCTTATTTATCAAATTCTCTTTAATTCAATCTGCTCTAGTTGGCTGGAGCTAGCAATTGGATTTAAGCTGTCTGTTTTTACATTTTCTCCAGTTATGCAGAACTTCATGCAAGTTAAATATTAATCTCTAACATATAGAAAAATTAAAATAAACATTATTTTAAAAAGCAACCCCAAGGAAACAATTAAAAATAAATGGATTTTGGTTACTTAGCATACCTTATCAACCTATTGATCTTACTGTCTATACATCTCCAGTAAGAATACACGTGCAGTGTACAAACATTTATACATATACACACAATCACATATGTCTGCATATGTATAAATAAAATATTTATAAAACACATATACAGGTATATATCTACTGTGGCTATATACACAAAATTTATGTAAACGCACCCACTCACACATATATGCAGTGGGTGTATGTGTGTGTTTGTAGCACAGCCAAGAAAGGTTCTCTTTTTATAAATGAGTGTGATTGTCATATTTGCTCAGTGTAGAGAATGTTATCAGATGTTATAGGCATGACAATGGACACAGATGATTATTTACCTTTCTTTCCCTTATAATATATTTATTTTTTCTTATTTTCTTCTCAGTTTACTATACTTAAATGCATTTGAATGAATCCATACAAATGTTAGTTCAGCATTAGTTAGTTCACACTTTTCCTATCACCATAGCAGCTTTCATTGACTAAGATCCATACTTGCATTTATTTTCGGCATACCTTATAGAACACTGCCTGTAAAAAATGTTTGATTCTTTTAACACAGAGATATAGTGATGCTACTGCACAGTATGTTATGACACAGTATTTTTAATTATTCTATTATGCATTTCCAGTAAGGCGGGGGGGGGGGGGAATACCATCTGGTCAAATTTTATAACTGTTCTGGTATACAGTCAGTCCTCCATATCCACGGATTCAACCATCCGTGATTTGAAAATATTTTAAAAATATACAAATTCCAAAAAGCAACCCTTCATTTATCCATTTCATATAAGGGATACCATTTTACTATGCCATTGTGTTTAATGGGACATTCGTATCCATGGATTTTGGTATCCATAGAGGATCCTGGAACCAAACCTGAGTAGATACCAAGGGCCCACTGTACAAGACTTTAGCAGTCATATAATACATATGGTTATTTTCAAGCTGAAACCATAGTTTTAAGAATTGTATTTAGATTTTTGAAAATGATACATTTTAAAGTTGTTTGCTTCCGTACTAGTCTTTTTCAAAGAAACTGCAGTCTTTCATTTCACTTTTTAAATAAAAAACCAAGGTGTTGCCAAACTCTTGGCCCCTCTTTTATATATTGTTATATATTTTCAGACCTGATTTGTAGCAATTGCCACTCCCATAAGATGAAAGTGGAACATCAGTGTGTCCAATATGGAAAGGCAAAATGCTATTGGGGGTGTTATTTTTTTTTAAAAAAAGTTTCCTACTATACCTTTAATTAATGTTTCCAGTTTTAGGTCCTACTTCTTTTATTGCTTCCTGTTGAGCATGGCTAAAAGATTCTGATGAATAATTTCAATACCCATTCTAGTTCTGTGAGGGAGGAGAATGTTTTGATTACTAGTTTACATTTTTAATTTTAATTTTTTAATAATGGAATACTATTCATTTACTATAAAAATGCAAAGAAAAAAAGTAATGCAAAGAAAACTGTAACTGAAGTGTACCCCAGAAAATGAAAGGACCATCGAGATAGTTTTAATTCATATTAGGGGGAAAACTTTCATGAACAGTATTTACTTATGATTAAACATCACAAAATATAACTAGATCTTGGCCATTGGGGAGAACAGTACAGGTAACATAGAGGTTGGATGGTACATGAAACAGAGCTTTCTCTGTAGCACCTCAACTGTGGAACTCCCTACCCAAGGAAGTTAGGAGCTTATCGCACACCTGAAAGAGGTGTCTTACCTCTTCCAGGTTCAATCCTTGACCCAGGATACACCTGGATGTTATCACACACAGTTTGTTGCCGATTCTGCCGTGATGCCATCTGCCACATCCAGCCTAGGCCGAAGCCACACTCAGCCAGCACTTTTTCAAAAATGGAAGTTTTCCGACTTTAAAAATTGGCTAGCTGAGTGCTCCTTGGATCTGGGCTGGATGCGGCCGGCAGCATTGTGACAGAATCAATGGCAAATTATGTATGATAACATCCGGGTGTATCAGATTGACGATTGAACCCGGAAGAGGTAAAACACCTCTTTCGGGTGTGCGATAAGCTCCTTAGGCGTGCCCCATCCCTTTTAAGCTTCTGATGGGTAGCCAAAACAGTATTATTTTGCATGACATTCAATGTTTGAAATTGCTGCTTTAACTTTTTCAAAACTGGATTCTAGGAATGTTTTTAGACTGCTTTTATGAATTTTTAGAGTATTTTAACATATTTTTAAAATTTTTCATTTTAGCATTGTTTTAACTGGTTTTTATTTGTTCATTGCCTTGGGAGCTCTTGTGGGCTGGGAGGTGATACAGAAATACTATAAATAAATAAATAAATAAATAAATAAATAAATACTGTGAGGAACCTCCATTTTAATTCCACCTTTTCAGCTAACTATAGGAAATAATGTACTTTTAGTATCACTATTGTGGAAGCAAATAAAATTTAAATGGAACATAATATCTAGAAATATTGTGCCTTTTAGTAGTGTCTGATATTTCAAGTTTTATTTCTCATATTTCTTACATATTGGAAATGAAATAGAATGACATTTAAAACAAATAAATTCTTGAAGATAAAACAGGTAAAACTGAATGTTCAGCCTTTTTCTTTTCCATGATAATTCTTCTCAAGAATCACTGAAATAATTTTCAAAGTCCATTTTATATTAATGCTCCTCAGTGGTTAAAAAACCCTGCTCAAATCTTATTTAGGAACTAACATACATGTATAGATAGGTAGATATATGGCTTTAAAGTTACATTGTTAAATGTTTCATTCACCAACTTTTGTCTATGAGAGTCCAACTTCACCACTATTAAACATTTTCTATTTTAGTTTAGATTTTGAAAAAGAAAAGATCAATATCTTTCCAAACTGGTGAGGGAAAGAACGTGCCTTAATAAATAAAAATTCCAAGAAAAACATATATTAAACGATCATAAGATACTTAAAAATAAGTGCTTGACTTCTTAAATAAAATAACAGTAACAAAATGTTGACAAGCTGTGGGTTTATGTTCCCATTTGTGGTATTTTAAAAAGCTACTTTCATCCTTAAAGAATGCAGCTTTGCTCTTTTTTCTTATCATAGGAATTCATAATAAATAATAATAATAAGTTGACACATAGATTCCTAAACCTTCCATATCTACAGGTCATGACTCTGCCATCTTCAGCCCAACTATAATCTCATATACATACAATGCCTATCAATCTGATATTGATGGATAAAATCACATAAAGCTCGGAATACAACCTCTTGATCAACCAGAAACTGGCTCTGAGTTTCATACTCTATCAGGTGATAACCATTCTGTTTTTTTTCCCCTAGAGACTTCCTAGACACATTCTCTTGCACCCTAGTAATATAATCTTCAATACTGTTATACCAACCTATTGCACCTGTAACAATTATAGATGTTTGGAAACAGCTAACAACCTTCCTACAGCTAAATACATTTTTCCTTCATGAATTTGCTATGCCTATTTGGATGTGCAATGAGATGAGCAACTCTTTTCAGCACAAATTCCTGGATATTTATTGACAGGGTCCATGCTAGGTCTGGTTTGCATGGGGGGGGGGGAGGAGGGAAAAGAAAACAAGAACCAGTGTAGGTGCATGCTGTCAGAACAGTACTGTAAAAGATAAGCTTCCTCCATATCTAGCTCTTGTCCTATTGTAACAAAGGCTTCATAATTTAGGAAATGGTTCTGGAGATTATACTGTACTTTAATAAGCTCCACCTCTCACTTACATGGTCAAAGACTACATGGAGAGCACTTGTATCAATGATATCAGAAATCTCAACAGTATGATAATATGGGGTTTTCCTATCTAGATGAACAAAGGGCTATGCAATTTCTGAGAAACCTTTTACTCTTACACAACAGACCATGATGATGTGTTTCTCAATGTAAAAAAAAAATTAAAAAAAATAGCACACTTAGGAAGCCTTTTCTCTATGTATCTCCCAGGGAAAAGTTTTGAATTCCTTCCCTTTCACCCAACAGTTATATTATGTTTTAAAGCGGTACACTGGATACACTCTCTTCCTTTAGTTTCACCATAGAGCAGATTACTCTGTGTGCAGATTTCTTTCCTTCTGGCTTGATCTCAGCTAGAAAAGAAAAAACTCATTTGAACAATGCCAATCTTCTGTGTTCCACAGGATGCCAAAGCAAATGAAGTAGAGGTGAATCCATAGAAGCTCCAGATATCCATATAGTAGAAGTCACCAAGTTCAAGTCAGGTTTTCCCTTTTTTTATCCAGATCAAAGGCATGAATACAACAAGGCATTGTTAGTTGTGATGGGCAAAATTGAGTGTCTGTTGATATAACAGGTCAGGTTGTTAAGGCCTTTTGTCTATGCAGAGTTATAATAATGCAGAAGCCTGGTTGACTAGAAATCGAGGGTGGGGGAATAGAGAAACAAAGAATGAGGGAGAGAAGAGATACATGTCAATAATGTCACAAAGTCAACGCTCTGTCTGCAGAGGGAGAAATGCACACAGCTTGCCCTTTGAAAGCTTCTCCATATCTCTGTATTTAATACTTTTGGAGTTAAGAACACATTTTAATGGAGCTTAGTGGCAACTGAACACATTCATTCACACACTCCATCAGAGGAAATGCTGACAGTTTCTATCCTAGGATATCCAGGTAGACTGGAGAGGCCTTGGCCAAGTTCTGAAGGAGGGAGTGGATTTCTTTGATGTTGAGCCTCATGTGTGGCTCCCGCTGCCAGCACCCCAACATTAGATCATATACTTCCTTTGGGCATGTACGAGGTCGTTGCAGGACACGGCCCTGAGTAATGCACTCAATCACCTGGAGAGAGAGAAGAGAGAGGACAAAGAGAGAGTCCATTAATTTATTCTTTTCATGTTGATTCATCAAAGAATTGGTTGATGCATTCTAAGACCAATTTGCATTTGCCTAACACTTCTGTACTCTCCCCCCCCCCCAAATGTCTTGAAGGATTTTTTCTTTCTTACAAGTATCTTGAAGGAAGTGTCTGGGCCCAAGTAAACTAGATCAAATCAACCACAATCTAACTGTTTTAAAGTCATATTGTCTTGTATCCAATGTTAGGCTAGTGGGAAATCTGCAAGAAGTTGCAGTATATTGCTTGTGCAAAAGTGAGCAACTATGGACTTCCACATGTTGTTGGCTTTCAGTTCCCATAATCTCTCACCACTACCTTTGTTGGATTGGAGCTGCAAACCAACATCTGAATGGTAACAGTTGACCATCCTTGTGGTTATGCAAGCCTTGATGAGACAAATAGCCTATTTTTTAAAAAAAAATGCAACAACATCCAAAGTTCACAAAACAATAATACCTTTATTGGCTAATATGGGGTATCCTCAAATCCAACCCCCTACCCCATATTCAGGGTAGCTGATTGGGACTGCATTTGGCTGGTTTTACCTATAGAGCACCTAGTGATTTTTCAGATGCAACAATACAGAGGCTTCCTGAGAAATTCAGTGTTTTCCGCCTAAGGGGTGGGTAGTCTCATATAGGACAGAAACAGCCTGGATGTTAAGTGAAGATACTTTTTCTGATGCTAATGGATTTTAAATTTTACTTCCTGTTTTTTATTATTCTTTGTCTCCCTGAGTCCACATGGCCAAAGAGAGAAGTGGCCTCTCCATGCATGTATGGAGTCTAGACTATCTTAACTGAAAATAACAAAAACAACATCTTCACAAAATGTAGGCCTGTGACTCTAACATTGCTATTGTTTTTACTCCTTCAACACCATTGCTTGATTTTGTGCATTTTTGATTGGCCCAATGAGGGTATCACTATTTTGTGGATTTCGGATGTTGTATTTTTCTGTATAGCCAACATGGCTACCCTGAATATGTTTTCTAATTCAAACAGCTAGGCTAATCAAAGTCATAATGGACCATACACGGACTTGTTTCAGTACTCGTTATCCTGCTTGTATAAGGATTTATAAGATGACTCATAGAATTGCTTTCTCATGTTGAATGGATATGTTGGAATTGATGCTTGCCAAGGGATGAAAAATGAGGTTTGGCAAATATTAGAAGTTTTGCATTAGCAAGCTGACACACCAGGACACAAACCACTATTTTTATACTAGGACACACCTCATTGTTTGAAAGCTGGTACCATGGCTGCTTGCCATAGGTAAAGATTTCCCATAGGACAACTCCAAGACTCCAGACATCACTCTCTGTGGTGAATTTTCTGTACATTATACTCTCAGGAGGCATCCAACGAATAGGTAGCATGGTATGTCCACCAACCTGGATGAAAAAATTAAAAGGAAATTAGGTAGCATTTTGAAATTAGGTGGCATACATTCAGAAAAGAATGGGGGCCAGAATCCTGTATGGGAGATAGGTATGTGTAAGCACTGTAGTTATGGTGCTACATGGTAAATCCAGACCTGTGCCCCTCAACCTCCACTTACCATGAAATAGCCATTGTGATCAATGGTGGTTCATTTCCCTTCACCCAGGAATAGGTGAGTGCTGTTTTCATCCCTCCCATGAACAATGTCCAGTGTGACAGGCAGAAAAAAGCCCCCTATCCCAATTTTCCTTTGCACAAGAAAGGTAAATAGGGATGCAGTGGCTTAGTGGTTAAGATGCCAATTCTGATGATTGGGAGATCAGAAGGTTAGCAGTTCAAGGCTGAGTGCTGCATGCAGGGGTGAGCTCCTGTCACTAGTCCCAGTTTCTGCTAACCTAGCAGTTTGAAAGCATACAGATGTAAGTAGATAGGTACCACAATCTCCAGTGTGACAGGCAGAAACAACACTCCTATCACAATTCCCCTTTGCACAAGAGGGGGTGGAGATGTTTCTTGATCAACAGGAGAACAGATTCCCATTGATCACAGCCGCAGCTCCTCGTAAGAAGGGATTGGAGGACTTTCATGGTTCCAATGTAACCCCTAAACTAGCAGCTACATCGAGACCATGAATATATAATAGTCATGAGTGTGTAAGTCTTGGTTATACATTTGTAACTGCCATAGAGGATTCCAAACAGTATGTTTTATTCTTTGCTTTTTACAGAGCATCATTTCATCTGTCATTGTTCATTCATGTCCTACTACATATCTGGGACCCCATCCTTGTGATGCCTATGATAATTCTCTTTAGGAGGAATTATTTTAATTCCAAGATAGGATTTATTGACATTGTCAGGGAATGTATGTTAGAATATTTCCCAGTTTTCTTTAAGACACAGCAAATATTAGCAAAGCTGAGCAGAAGTTCAACTAGGGTTCATACAGAATTTTCTTCCAGCTGTATGTCAGAGTTTAATTACTGTGTAAATCAAACATCATGTTTAGAACATGCAAGTACATCTAGTGCTACTGATCTACTTGTGAAAAGTACCTCTGCATGTACTTAAGGATGTAAAGAAATTTTCTCTAAACCAGGACTTGGCTGTTTTCACTGAAGTTAAAGCAGATGGTCAAGTTATATTTATTCTTAAATGCCTTCCAGATTACAGATGGTGTACTGAAATGTATCGGTGTCTTGCATATTCTCCCTATTTTTCCTATCCAGAATATATGTATATTGAATTTATATCCTGTTTTTCTCCCAGTGATGGGATCCAAGGTAGCTCACAAAAACATATGAACCATGGCAATCATCGCCACAAATGGAACACAGTTGCCCATGTCCAGTATGGAAATATTCACCAGGCTCACACACACATGCACATACTTTCTTATTTTGTCTTGCGGCTTGCTTTTTTTCACATTGAACAATGCAGCTGGTATATGCTGTCAGTTAAAAGACTGACAGGAGATCTTCAAGAAGAGGCTAGAAACGCCCTGGTAGGGCAGGCTCTAACTATGAACTTTTGGCATCAATAGAGGGTTGGACTAAATATCACCATCCAACACTATGATGCTATAGTTCATTCAAATAGCAATTTGAAACTCTCTCCATTCCTTCCTTAAACATGGACTCACAATGAAGAGATCCCAGTCAGGTCATAATGGACAACAACCAACATAATTATTTGCATAATGTGACTTCTCCTTCCTCTAGAGCAGATTTCTGGGATAAGAAATGGGACTAGTGTGAATTTTCCACTGCTGCCCATCTCTGGTCTAGACATCACCATTAGTTTTGCATATCCAGAATGGAACACAAGTGAAATAGACCCTTCTGCTGCTCTTTAGCATTGTTTAGACTTATGGAGCTTCCAAAGCACAATGTGATTGGTATCAAGGGTAACAGAAGCCGGATGTGTAAAAAAAATATACTTAACTGAATGAATATGACCTGTGGCTAAGTATGTAAAGTATAGTGTTAATAATGCATTACCAATATGCATCTCAGACACCAACATGGATTCAGTTTCTGACCCTTGCTCTAAGAGATGGTGAACAGCTCTCCTCTTCTGTTTGGCTGGTGGATAAGCATTAATAAGAAAGTTTTTATTTTTTTCCAAAAACATAAGACCCTTAGAAATCCATGGCTATACACCAGAGCAAAGGGCAAGTGCCATTAAAACATTATTAGTTGTTAGAGGTTTTTGGTTCATTAAATATTAAGTGGCTCTTAAGCTTGTTCATCATATGGGATCTATGACTGCTTTGATTCAGTGGGTTTATGGTATAGTCTTTTAAAAATTAATGAAATCTGTGATTGTAAAACATGTTTTTCTCTTTTATTGAGGTTTTATTATGATTTAAGTTTGTCACTGACATATGGAATGTAAAAACTTCTAAGAAAAAGAGCCCCATTCTTGCTCTCAATAGCATCTATAGTTAGATATTGCAAAATAATGACATAGACATAGGAGAATTGGTTGATATTTTATGTATCTCATTGCTTAATGTTTTATATAACTCACATGCATGTTCATGCAATCACACAAACACAAAGTCCATGTAAAGATGTTTGTGTTTCATTTACTTACTCATTCAGTCACTGCAGTGCCCAAGACATTTTGGTGCCAGAGGCTGATGCCCTTTAGTCTTCCTACATAGAGAAGCTTCTGTACTGATAGTTGAATCTTATCAACATTAGTGATGGGGGAGTGTCATCCACCTCACTGGAGGCAGAAGACTAGTTCAGGGGACCCAAGAAAGGTGGTGTGTGGCATACATATATCTGTCTTCTATTGCTAGTGGCTCAGGGTAGGACTGACAGGTTCTTCAGCCACTCAAATGGGTCAATCCTCTCTATTGCCCAGCCAGCTCAAGCGTGGCTGGTATGCATGAGACAGGCCTATAGAAAACCCATCTCAAGTCTCATCTCAAATCTCATGGGAGCCTTGAACTCTTGAAAGAAGTCCTTCTCTCACAAGACATGAGGTGGGCCTTAAGTAGGCTTGCCTCACATTCTCACCAACTGCACTCACAACAGATAGATACCCATCTGAGCCCATTTTACTCCATGGTTGGTCTGTTGTTTGCAGGGATGATGTCTGATTAGGGAGAAAACAGACACCAGTCACACTCACAGCACGCTGACCCTTAAGTATCTGATAGGCAGAAAAATGAGCTGAGACAGAGGTCCATCTACAGGTGACTGAGAGAGTAGTATGTGAAGCTTGATTTGTGACTGCTCTGCTGCACTGGCAAGGCAGAAGAAAAAGTGTCACCATGCCACCTGGAATCCCAGCAGGCAAATTTCGATTATTTGGTTTGCATGGCCATTTTTTTTATTTTTATTTTTTATTTTTTTGTTCATTAAATTCTTGGGCATTGCTCTGTTGGGAGCACAGCTGGCCTCCACTCTCAACTACAGAGGAAAATGAGATCTGGGGCATCCTGTGTGCATTATTATTATTATTATTATTATTATTATTATTATGAAAAAGCAGTTACAAGTACACCCAATTACATAAAAGTTATACAAATTATATACTTAATATACATTGCAAAATATGTAACTCTAGGTGTACAGATGAAAAATATAAAGATGAGAGAAGAAAAAATAAAGAGAGCAAAGAATACAAGAGAAACAAGAAGAGAAACAAGAAGAGAAAGATAAAAGAATTAGAAATAGAGTTAAAGAGAAGAGAAAAAATATAAAAATAAAAAAGAGAGAAAAGAGAAAGAACAAAAGAACAAAAAAGACAAAGATTCCATGACTTCCTGGAGCCGTCACCAAGGTATATATATTCTTCTTATTTTTTCCGATCTTTTTCCTTAAATATAAATAAAAACTGAGATTTTTAGTATATAACTTTTGTACCCCTTATTTGTGGTAAGTACAATAATATATATTATAATCTCTTAACATTATTACTTATTTTGTACAGTCGACTCTCACATAACTTACTTTTTCTTGTTGTATATTATTCCTATTAATATAATTAACCAGTGGTTGCCATATTTTTTCATTTTCCCCCCAGTTTTGGTCTCTTAACATAATAGTTAATTTATCCATTTGCATTAAGTCCACCAGCTTATCCTGTGTGCATTAAGGCTGAATGTTATATTTTTTATTTCTTTCAAAACGTGTTAACCAGTACACAGCGCTAGTTCTTTCATGCAAATGGCATTGATTTCAGTTCAGGGTGCTGCAACAGTTTGCAAAATTCAAGGCTATATTCAAATGGTTATGGCCTTATTGAGGCTTAGAACTCCCAGAATCTCCCAGGCAGCATGGCCAGTGCTGTAGTCCTTCAAAGTTAATTTGTCTAAGGTCTGTTATTGAAACTGGAAACAAAAGATACAGGGACAAGGGCATCGTGGACCCATCTGCCTTCTTCAATCAGCAGAGTAGTAGTAAAGGAGGAATATGCCTTTCTGTTCTCACAGGTGGCAATAGGTTAAACAGCTCATAGTTAAATCAACTCTGACTGTTCTCTCTGTGGAGGGCATGACAACAAGAATTATAAAGTCCCACTCATTTCCCCTGAGATGCTCCCCTTCCCACACAGCACAACAGCACCCAAAGGGATGTCCGCCATTTTTATTTCCCTCCCTTCATTCCCAGTTACAAGGCACATTCATGTCAATAAAATGGCTACCTACCACTCAGCTCTGTATACCACTTGTTTAAAAATAAAAAGTATTCCTTCTCTTCTTGTCCATGCCCCCCCCACAGCTGCAGTGACACAAAATGCTGCTTGCCTTGAGGGGCATGCTCAAAAGACAGCAATGGCATTGCATACTAATTGACATACATTAATGACTCCTTTCCCTCACACTGTCTCTTATCCCTCCCTGCCTTTTCCCTTCCCCTGAACTGCAAGCTCCAAGCACATGAAGCTCGCTACCATGGAAACTAAGTCTCTAAATGCGCAAAACTCACCACATCAACAATTTGAGTGTGCTGCCAGTGAATTCCAAAAATACACAATCAGCTAGGGATAGACACAGGGAGAATGATTGCCTTTATGGACATGGTGCTAAGATCATGACAGATTGGTTATGGCTAGGAGATAAAGATGCTCACATATGCACCCCACTGGCAAACTATGGGGGGTTGCAGACTGCCAGAAATAGTGCAAATTGAATCCACTTTTAGGGTTAGGGTTAGGGTTAGGGAATCATGTGGACTGTAGTTTATTGTGGCACCAGAGCTCTCTGACAGAGAAGGCTCAATGTCCCAGAAAAAAACCAATTCCCATGATTCCCTAGCACTAACCCTAACCCTAAAAGTGGATTCAATTTGCACTATTTCTGGCAATCTGCAACCCCCCTATGTTAAAATAACACATTATAGCAGCAAAAATTAAAAAAATAAATAAAAATGCACACATATATAGAATTTATCACAGACCCAAGATATTGCTGCTAGTCACCTTCTCATTTCTCTACTAAGATGGCAACCAGTAGAGCTGCTTTCCTCAGTTTGGGACAGTTTAATTAGCCACCAAATGACTTGGCTATCTTGAATGAAAATTAAGCAGTACAGACATCAATCTGTCAAATCAATTGCTGGCACCATTTAAAATGTTTTTGGATAGAAGTACAGGTGCAACTGAAGTATAAGCATGAGAGGGAGAACTCATTGTACAGGTGGACCAAGGCCTTCTCTATGAGTGCCTACAGTGAAGACTGAAGTGAAGATGAACTTATATTGGCTTTGCCTGGAGCTAGAGCTATTTGACAAAGTTTCCAAGGAGATGGGATGCTGCTTCTGGATCCGGCCTACACTTTCACCTATTTTTGGCCCCAGGCTCTTGGCCTAAATCATGGTATAGTGGTTTCAGCATTGGCCTATGGCTCTGGAGACCAGGGTTCAAATGTCAGCTCAGTCAAGGAAACCTACTGGGTGACCTTGGGCAAGTCACACTCTCTCAACCTCAGAGGTAGGCAAACCCCTTCTGAACAAATCTTGCCAAGAAAACTCCATGATAGGTTTGCCTTGCTTGTTGTTGGGTGCCTTCAAGTTGTTTCTGACTTAGGACAACCCTAAGGCAAAACTATCATAGTGTTTTCTGGGGGGTTGGCCTTAGGGTCATAATAAATTGGAAATGACTCGAAGGCACACAAAAACAACAACTTGGCCTTAAACATATTGCTGTGTGAGCCTCAGATGGAAGATAGCACTTCCATGTCAATGAGATGGTGAGCTCACGCCAGGTTTTAATCTGAATTTTAAAAGAGATGCTGAACACACACCCCAAAACAGATTCAGCAGCCTGGATAGCTCTCCCCCCAGACCAAAACTGAAGAGTAAATTCTCCACCCTGCTGACATAGGACCCACAAATTGCAACTGGTGCCCTCCTGCCTTACAGAAACCATCATCGCAAGATGCATGACTTATTGAATGTAAGAGTAACAGGGCCAGGATTACATTAATTCACATTATTTTAATTCACTTTGGCTCCGTCTGCATTACAGAATTAATACAGTATGACACCACTTTAACTGCCATGGTTCAATACTATGGTGTTCTTGAATTTGTAGATTTGTGAGATATTGAGCCTTCTCTGTCAGAGCTCTGGTGCCACAACCAAATTCCACAGGATGGATCCATGACAGCTAAAGCAGTGTCAAACTGCATTGATTCTGAAATGTGGCAACAGCCTTTGTGATATTTTCTGGGTCAGATTTCTCAAAAGCACATGCCTCTAGCCCACATATGCCTTCTCTTCATTTGATTTCTTCCTAGCAGTTCCTTTACATGTTTTTCAGAAGATGCAGTAGATTAAAAAGTACTTTCGAATTCAGGAAGGGTTGGTTCTGAAGCAGGGCTTGTCTCATTATACCAAAATGAGAGGGATGCTTCAAGGAACAGGGGAAAAACACTTTGAGGAATGTCTGTCCTATGCACCAAAATAATGTGGCAGCCTTTGAACAGTCTACATCTTGGTTCAGTTGACTGTGTCAGCAGGAGGACAAAGTCCACAGGCATAGTTATCATGAAGGAAATTTTGGCCTGGCCAGGGGCATCTCTGGGGATGCACACTGAATCAGGTGACACCTTGGAGGAGGGTGTCTCCTGGTACACTTGTATGAAGGGAATACCTTTAAATGTGTACTGCCAGGATGCCTGGAGACTGAAGGTCCTGAGAAAGACATGATCAATCCACCAGAGGCAACAATGACTAGGATGCTATCAGCATGCCATGGTGAAATACTGGAGGCTGCTCCCTTCACTGGGTGCCTGTACCCCTTCAGGAGCTCCCAACAAGGTAGGTAGACCAGAATGGACTGGGACACAGGTGTCCCTTCATGTGTCCTCATCCACCCATTGTCAACAGCAAGTAGACCAGAGCCTTTCTCTTCCACAATGGCCTGATTTGCTCCTGTGGGACTATTGGGGACTGTGGGACTATTGGGGGTGACAGCATGGGTTAATGCACTGATGTGACACCACCCCTAGTGTTGCCACTGGGCCCAGCAGGTTTTGTCTTTCTTTCCTTACCATTTGGTGGGTGGCCCTAGAGAAATTATAACCATTAGCACTGTTCAACAAGAGGATTTGAGCCTTTGACTTCTTGTTGAATCAGTTACGTGACTTTAGCCATCTGGACACTCTCCCTTCTTCCTTGCTGCCCAAATAAAAGCACATTTCTTTAGAAAAGAAAACAATAACAGGACAATGCACTGGATCTCGAGGCAAGCTGTAATAAACAAGAGGAAGTTTGGAAGGATAAGCGGTTTTCATTTCAGGGGAAGTGGGGGCTTTACTCTGCACAAGATAGTCAACTTTGATCTTTAAATAACTTCCTTCTAATAACTGTAATTTAACCTGCCCATGCCCAGCAGTCTCCGGATTTCTTTAAGACTTTGGGCGGTTGCTTCACAGAAGGCAGGGAAGTGTCTCTATGTAATTAAAATTACAGCTGCAGAGAGCGGCTCATGGAGCTTTGAAATCTTGGTGCCAAAAACAACACATCTGCTTGTGAGAGCAGACCCTTCAACTCCATGAGCTTTACAATTAAAACTCACTATGCTATGGTGATAATCAAGCTGCTGCCCCAAGACTGGCACAGGAATTAGGAACTGGGCTTTCCCCTGCTGTACTAGAGCCTTCTAATTCATCTTCATACACTGCTTTCCCCACTTGTTCACTCACTACAGTGGAGGATGGTGGTTTCTTCCCTGTCAATGAGGCAGTGACTCTGCTCCAGACTTCAGTCTCAGTTTTAACAGAGTCATCCAAATGCTGCACCCATTTTGTGTCTAGAGTTCAGTAGCCTGGATCACTCACTTAAAGTCTGGAATAAAACACATGATGGTTTCATCACCTGGCAGACAGCAGTGCCACCAGCCTTTGCTGATTTGCAGCATTTTAACACATATTTTTCCCTTCATAGTAATAATACCATGGGTAGTTGGAAAAAAAGTGGAGAACTTTAAAACCACAGCAGCCCACAGAGTCATTCCCAGATATTTTGGTGCCAGAGGTAAAGAAGACAGAGATACAGCGACAGAGAGATTCTCATTCCCACCTTGTACTTCCACATACAGAAACCAACTGACCTGGCTTCAATAATAGTGACACAACATGTTTCTTTCCTTCAAGCATGTGTCATCATGTGCAGTTTCCCCATAAATTAATATATTAATTTTATTTTGGCCAAGATAATGTACCAGGAGACAGGGCATAAAGTTCTGCTGAGGTGGAATTATCCCCCATCTCTTCTCTCATGCCCACAAAATCTGGCCAGTGGAGATTGGGAGTATGTGGTGGCAGTGGGGAAACATCCAGAGGTGTGCCTCTAATTTGTCTCAGAGGAATTGTATGATCTTTCAGGATCTCTGGAGGTCCTCTGGGAGTTCCCAAGGGTGCCTCATGAAAGTCTTCACCTGATGTCAAAAGGACAGCAAGGAGGTAGCTTTGCCTGCTGGTGGAACTAGCCTTTTGCCCTTACTCTCTCTTTGCCTAATGGTACCTGACTGACCTTGACAACCAGGTCTTTCCTATTTCCCACACGAATAAAATTTAAAATTATCACTGCCAAAAGTGGTAAATGGTTTCCATTGTCCCTTAAAGGTGGGCTCTAAATTCTTAAATGGCCCCCATTCCTAGTTGTTTAATGACCACCATTAATAGTTGTATTTGTCACCCCCTTCACCTTTACATCTGCACTTATACCTGCCTACATCCTCTGAACAATTCTTAATGGCCACCTTCAAGATCTGCTGGATATAAACCGATTAATATCAAAGCTGTCATAAGACTACTTTTTCCTTCCCTTTTTATGCTGAGGATTTGCTTTTTAAAAAGACATGCCATGTTTTTGCTGCTTGGCTCACTGCAGCCTGACAGCATTCATCATATTGCTTCTAGTGTGTGATTTTAGGAGCAAAGTGAATATTACATGCCATGAAGGTATTTAAATGTACATTCAGGAAGAAAAAGACTTGAAAAAAGTTGACTGGAACTCAATTCATGGTGGAGCCAATGGAAAGGAAATGTCCTTCCAAGGACACTCATCTAGAAATTTTCTCTTGTGAACTGATTCTAGCCTGAGAAGAAGGACAAAATAGAATAAAGTAGAACAAAACAAAATGGGTTACACATGAGCACTTGAAAAATACATGCCAGACTACACTTGCAGAAACCTCTCTGTTCTGTTACATTTCACTGTAACTTTATTCCCATCCCACCATTTATTTTTATGAGGTTGTCAGACTCTGTTTTTCTTTCTCTCATGGACATGTGCTTTGTTCCTATGCTTCCCCCCAAAATGCACATATTTTTGTACACATATTTCCATTCACATTTTTTTTCAATTCTACACATTTTTCCTATTCATATTTTTCAATGCACAGATGGTTTTGTGCATTTTTTTATTTCTTAGAAACACACTGCAAGTCTCACAGCTTTAATAACTTTCCCAAGTGATATCCACTTTGGGTGCATCTACACTGCCATTTGACACCACTTAAGCACTTTAGCGCCCTCCTATTGAATCCTGGAATCTGTAGTTTTACAAGTTCTTTAACGTTCTCTGCCAAAGAGTGCTGGTATTGTCAAAAACTACAAATCCCAGAATCATAGAATCATAGAGATATCCATGACAGTTAAAGTTGTGTCAAACTGCATTCCAGTGTAGATGCACCCTAAGTATCAACACTGAGTCTCAGAAGGAGCAAAATACCTATTTCTATTGAGAACTATGACTCTTACCATCTCTATTTTGGAAGGTATAACTTTGAGCAAAGGAGCAGAGTGGGTGGGATGGAGATGCTGAATCCTTTTTCTAGAGGCTATTTTATAGTCTTAAATCGTCTTTTACTCTGTAGAGTTCCAGATGTGTGTTTACCTTGAAACACTGCAAATGCCCAAATCTCTCCCCTTCATGTTTGAAGGGTATTCTTTTTCCAAATGCTCATTCTCATTGTATAATCAATACCTCACTTTGGCCCTTCTCCTTTGTTTCCCACCCCACACATAAACCCTGGTGTTAACAACTCCTTAGCTGCATTCATCTCTTCATTACTGAGCTTGGTTCAAAAGAGATCTGGTAACTAGGGAATATGGAGAATATTTGTTAATTTGTTAATAGTTTTTTTTTAAAGTGTGCCCCAACACTTGAGACATCCCACCAAGGTAAAGGAAAACCGATGTGAGATTCTTTGCACATCAGAGCTTCAATCAAGGAAATGTGTTTCCAGAACAATACACATTTTTCCCTGCAGAAAAATATGCATTTCCAACAGAAAACATGTTTCCTGAGCAAAAACAAAACAAAATGTGTTGTTGTTTTGCACAGGACACAATGTATTTTGCTCAAAGAAGCAGCATGTTTTCAGCATAAGAATCAGTGTATTTGCACAAGCCACATAAATTTGTGCAAAGTCTTTGAATTTGCTCAAATTATGTAAACATAAGAAATTTGTATCAATCATGCAAATACATTGCTTTAGGAGTAGAAAACATGTTTTGGAGCAGAAATCATGTTTTCTGCACAAAAAGCTGTATTACATTACCTATTGATAAAAATATTGGCTTTATCTGCAGTAATACATGTTCCTTTTCCCAAAGAAGCCATGTTATTTTGCCTAAATTTGCCCAAATGCAGTCCCAAAGTACAAACAGCATTTGAATATTTGATTTAATCCTCATGATGTAGGGAGAAAAATTACTGGAAATATTCATTTTTGCATTCGAGGATGAAATAAGCAAAGCTGATCAGATCAACTAATCAGAGACTACCAACCAATTTTCTCTGTTTAAAAAGCAACATTGACATTATTTACTCTACCTTAGACAGAAGGTAGCATGCTTCTTGTTTGCAGAAGTAGGAAATATGTTTGGAGGAGGGATTAACTGGAGAGGATCCAAGACAGCCCAATAAAACTGAGCATGCTAAATTGACATGTTGGCTGAGTAAATCTGGGCATTCTAGTCCAAATTAATAACTTTTCCAAGCTTTGTCTTTTTGCTAACAGAGGCGCCAATATAATCTGGACATGGGTCTCCAATTTAAAATATGTTTTCTTCAATTTTCAGAGACAGCTGTGCCAATCTCTTTCAGTATAAAAGTAAAGGAAGGAAGTAGGAACAGAGGTTTGTAGCATCTTTACAATCAACCAATTCATTGTTTTGTTTTGTTTATAGTTTTCTTCAGGGCACTTTCATAGAGGATTATAGATGGTTGCTCTAGGGTAGAGGGACAGCGTGGTGTTGTGGTCTGAGCATTGGACTAAAACTCTGGAGACCAGGGCTGAAATCCCCATTTGAGCATAAGAACCCATTGGGTGACCCAGGACAAGTCTATCAGCTCTATCAGCCTCAGAGAATGGCAATGGCAAATTCAGCCCTGAATAAGTCTTGCCAAGGCAACCCTATGACAGGTTTACCTTAGGGTCACCATAAGTAAAAAAATGACTTAGAGGCACACAATAGCAGCAGCTGCAGCAACAACAACTCTAGGCTAAAGGTGTTAAGGCTTGGAGGGTGTACCTGTAGGGGAAGTCCTTGTTATTGGGCTAAAAATAAAGCCAGTCATTACAGGTAATTTTGTCCTTTACACTGAAAGTCCCCTTTGCCATCTTTGAGCAGCCTCCCACATGATGCAATGGCCAAAGTGGGCTATGACATCCAACTGAAAAGCAAATGAGGATTAGGAAGGAGCTAATTTCATTAGACTACCAATTGCCAAAATAGCATCTCATAAGGAGGTTTCAAATGCTGACAGTTCTGTTCAGTTCAAACACCTGCATGGTTGCCTTGGCAAGCTACTTGACTCGTCACTAGCTCACTCTGGCTTTTCCTGTGTGAGACTTGGACACCACTCGCCTACACAGGTATGCAGCTGCACAATGTCAGCTGAGACTTGCAGTGGCGGCAAGGGTTGCTATTTCTGAAGAAAGAGAGAAAGAGGTTGAAAGAGAAAAGCAACTCCTTGTATTTGCACTCTTGTATTTGTACTGACAGCTCAAGCTCTTAGCATTATTTAAAGGCTGGAAGCACGGAGAGGATAACAATCCTGCTGTCATTCATTAACTCTTCTTAATGAAAAGGCATTTTGTACTAGGAGCTTGCAAAGTGAGATTCCCCTCTGGGCTTCTGACAGGACAAACAACAGAAAGTCAACCAGAATGAAAACCAACAAGGCAGCCAAGCCAGAATATAGAGGACTCAATGGCTGGATTCAATGGAACCAAAGATTGGGAAAGTTACTCTGTTGAACTACAACTCCCTGAATCACTCAGCCAATGGCTTTGCTGGCTGGGAGATTTGGGAAACTATATTCAAAAATAATTATTTCAAGGTTCAGTTGAAAAATATTAAGCTGAGGTCAGCTTCTCTGAAATTAGGTAGGGGCCAGAAGTGGTTGGACATTTTTATGCAATGTGGAAGGTCCATATTCGGTCCAAGATTATGGAAGAGGACTTGCGGATTTGTGCTTGAAGATGAGGCTTATTGAACAAAGTGTATCTGCCTGCCTCTTCTGAGACTGACAGCAGGATAGGACTTCTTTCGCTATAAATTTAGTTGTATGTTCATTGCACAATGTTGCCATTCAACACAAAGCTCATGTAACTCAGATCCAAAACACACTGCAGAAATAATCCAGTTTGAGACTGTGTAACTGCCCTGGTTCAATATCAGGGAATTCTGGGAACTGTAGTTTGGTGAAGCATTTAGGTTTTTCTGTCAGAGAGCTCTGGTGCCACAAGAAACTACAATTCCCAGGATTCCTTAGCACTGAACTAGAACAGTTAAAGTGGTCTCAAACCAGATTATTTCTGTAGTGGGTTTTGGACCTCGATCAATACCTAATTCTATATTTCAAAATTAATACGACCCAACCTCAATGGAGGATCTCAACCAAGGCCAAAATGCCATCTTAGGCACAGTGGGAGTTTTATTTTAAAATCAAATTGTTGGTGATGACATACAAGGCCTCAAATGGCTTGCAATCTAGATACCTAGAAGTCCCTTTCCATTTATGTGCCAGCACTGTTATCTGCCAGAGAGGCAAGAAACAACAACAGGTCAATGTCAAGAATAGAATAATAGAATCGTGGAGCTGGAAGAGACTGCAAGGGCCATCAAGTCCAAACTCCTGCCATGCAGAAAAACACAATCAAAGCATAAACCAATAGATGGTCATCCAGCCTCTGTTTAAAAACCTCCAAAAGAGATTCCACCACATTCCAAGACAGCACATCCCACTGTCGAATAGCTCTTACTGTCAAGAAGTTCTTCCTAATATTTAGGTGGAATCTCTTTTCCTCTAGCTTGAATCCATTGCTCTGTGTCCTAGTCTCTGGAACAACAGAAAACAAGCTTGCTTCATCCTCAGTTTGACATCCCTTCAAATATTTAAACAGGGGTATCATGTTATCTCTTAACCTCCTCTTTCCCAGGCTAAAGATACCCAGTTCCCTAAGTCACTCCTCATAGGACATGGTTTCCAGATTTTTTACCATTTTGGTCATCCTTCTTTGGACACGCTCCAGCTGATCAACATCTTTCTTGAATTGTGACCAGAACTGGGCACAGTATTCTAGATGACAGCTGATGAAAGCAGAATAGAGTTGCACTATTACTTCCCTACATTTACACACTTTACTCCTATTGATGCAGCCAATTGCATTGACTTTCTTAGCTGCCACGTCACATCACTGACTCATGTTCAACCTGTGGCCCACTAAGACTTCTTGATCCCTTTTCACATTTACTGCTGTCAAGCCAGTACACCCTTTCTATAGCTGCACATTTCATTTTTACTGCCCAAGTGAAGTATCCTACATTTCTCCCTGTTGAAATTCATTTTGTTAGTTTTGGCCTGGTTTTCTATTCTATTCTAGCAGGAGAAAAAGAAAAAGCTAAGTCTTATTTTGTGTGTAGGTGTTTGTGTGATTATTGTATTTTCTTATTTTGTGGCAGGCTTCTTTGTTTCTGACAGTCAAAAGAAAAGAGACCCTCCAGAACTTGGAATTCTTTCCACTATTGAACAACGTTTACATCATACAGATGCTGAAATTTCCAATTAGTTACTATGCTCACTATAACATTACACTATTATAGTACTATTATTTTAACTGCTATGGCTGAATCCTGTGGAATTCTGGGGTTTGTAGTTTAGTGAGGCATAAGAGCTCTCTGGCTGAGAATTCTAAATGCCCTTCCCTAAACTGTATATTCCAGAATTCCACAGGAGACGACCATAGTAGCTAAAGTTGAATGATAGCACTACAACAGTGTGGTGTGATATTGTATATTATTTAATGTATACATACTTTCATATTTACTTAGTAAGACTGGCTTTTTATAATTAAATATATTTATTTTTCAATATGACAATCTCTACTATGTTTTGGCAGAACTCTGAATTTCTTTCCCCTGAGGGCTTTCTTTTGCTATGCAGAGCAGCTGTGAAGAGCTTTTGGTTGAGTGGAGTTTTCCAATATGCCAGAGACATCCACAAACTGGATGCAGGAGCCTTGAAGAAATACATTTCTGAATCTCCTGGGTGTCTGGGACAAAGATACAGCTACATTCTCTTCTAGGCATCAGAAAGGGAGGGAGAACTTGCAAAATAGCTCACCATTGCTTCCCTCAATACTACTCCACTGCAGCTAGAGGCTGGAAATTCAGTGAAAGAGTTAGGGGCAACAGGGCGGGGGTGGGCAACCTTTAGTTCTCTAGATATTGTTGAATTACAGCTTCCATAATCCTTCACCATTTGCCAGGAGAGTTGGGCTGATGTGACCTGAAATCTAATCACATCTGGAAAGCCACAGGTTTAGGGATTTAAAGAAACATGGAGGGATCATGTGGGGAAATTGATTCAGACTTCATCTTTTTGCTTATGATGTTATCAGGAGTGCACCAAGATATGAATTCAATAGTAGACTACTGACCGATTTCCCAATATTTCAGATGTGGTGGGGGAAAAGTTGACATTGGCAAGCTCAATTGTTTTGCAGAGAGGACAAACTGAGAGTGTTGAGACAGAAATCTCAATACAGGGAGCATAAATATTCTGTGCTTGCACTCACCAAACACAAAGAGGTACAAACAAATTTTTACTCTGTAGTTGGTGTAGAGGCTGCTTGTTACCAGAATCTAGGGGTAGACCCCAAATCTAGGATGAGTGTCCCCTACTTGGTCCATGGGCAACCCTGACTGAAGTGTTAGAGACTCCCTTTGTTTTAAAACAAAATGATAGTGTGACAACCTTTCTCACTGCTGTCTGTGTAATACAATTTATGAGAGTGTCTTTAAATCATCTGATGAAGCTAAGCCTGCAGTTAATACTGAAATTAAACTGAACCCTCTACCTTGCAACCAGGAGTTTACCCAGAGTCTGTAAATAATTCTATTACTTCAGAAGACAAGCTGAAGCATGAATGTTGATTGAGATGATGACTTTCTGGAAAATGTCAAGGACAAAAAAGTTATTGAGCACTTGCTATTTCTAGCACTGCTATTGGTTTGTGAGCAGGTAGGAATCTGCAATTATTAAAGTTCTAGAGAAAGTTTATGCAGAGACAGAATCCATCAGAGCCTAAGGCTCAGTTCTCTGACACTTGCCAGTTTATGATGACACAATTCTCAGCAAGCCTACCCAGTAGGTAAGTGTTCGTTTCTCCTTGGTAAGTAGATATAGGGTAACCTCCTACTAGACTGCCTATTATCGTTTCATCTAACTCATCTCTTGGGATTGTTGAATCCTTTAGAGTAAAATATATTGGACCTGGCACTTCTATAAAAGAGTAAATACCCTTTCACACTACACAATTCTAGCATATAGCATTCCCTCCAACTGTCTAAATTTGTCAGGGACAGTCCCAATTAATCATCTATCATCCTACTTTTTCAGATGCTTTTAAAGTGTCCCAGCTTCTGTCTCTACCTCCCATTTTTCCCATTGTCCACAGCTTATTTCAGTGGCACACACTGAGTTCAAAGTGGAAAGATAGTTTGCATGCAAATAAGTAAGCCTATCCACATGGCCTCCTTAATGGGCTTTAATGTTAAAATAGCATGATTTATATGACTTGAGTGTTGATATTGATCAGGTTATTTATTGACTATTAATGTTGTTATTTTATTTATTTTATTGATGGTATTTTTTATATGGTGTTCATTTTATTGATGTAATCCCGCCTCGATCTGCAGGGAGAGGTGGGAAATATATATTAAAAAATTATTTATTTTATTAGGGAAAAGAGAGAAGAGGACGTATAGCAGTAGGCTTGAGCCAAAGCAAACTGCTACAGCCTCTCCTAGCTTGTGTTTCTTTGTCATTAATACCCTTTGCCATATTGACACAGTCTGATGTTATTTGGCCACATATATCTCAGTTTTCATCTGTGAAATATTGGCAAGTATACAGTACTACAATTCCACTTTAATTGCCATGGCTACATAGTATCAAATTCCTGAGCACCCTGGTTGAAAATTCTAAATATTCTTCTCTAGACTACAAATCCCAAGATTCCATAGGCTGGAATCATAGTGAAATAATTTTCTATTGTGAAAGACTGTTTACATTTTTAAAGAATCCAGAACAATCTTTTTTTTAAAACTGCTCTAAAAGTTACAGAAATTGGTCAACTTACCTGTGGATTTTCTTAATGAAGTTAGAATTTCTTAAATGAATTAAAAAATGTGAATAGGAAAAGAGAAAACTAAGAAATTAAATGTCAAAAGAAAGAGCTTTAAGTAAGAACATCTTGCAGTTGACAAAAGAAATAAAAAAGCTTTCTAGAAGGTCTGAATGAGACAGCAAGGAACACTGTGAAGCAAGATACTAGCAAACTGAATAGAAATGACTTAGACCAGGGGTAGGCAACCTTTTTGAGCTGGGGGCTGGGTTGCTGTCCCTCAGACAATTGGGAGGCCGAAGCACCAAAAATAATAAATAAATAAATAAATAAATAAATATTAAAAAAATAAAAAATATTAAAAATTAAAAAAATATGCATGCACACTCTCTCAGCCCCAGAAAAGCCATGACAAAACCCCTGTGGAGATTTTGCCAAGAAAACCCCAAGAACAAGTAATAACAACAATAATCAATATCATCATGGCGGCGGCGGCGGGGAGGGCAGTGGCGGTGGCGGTGGCGGCGGCAGGACTGGCCTGGGGCCAGTCCAAAGGCCTCAGGGGGCCACATCCAGCCCCCCCGCCTTAGGTTGCCTACCCCTGACTTAGACTAAAAGCGATCAGGCAGAAAGCTGGGGATGTCAAAGCCAGAATGGTAGAGATCCCTACTATTTACAAAGAGAATAGGAAAACTATAACACATGAGAGCCTTTCTTCCACACATGACATTTTAGAAAGTGCTGGGACAACCCTCCCAACTCTATTTCAGTTCACCAACAAATGTATGCTTGGAACAAGACTGAATCAACTGTAAAGAAACCAACCTTGTCTGCCAAGAGATCCTTAGATAAACACAAGTAAAATGAGTGCTAGATAAATAATCTAGAAATTTAATAGGGCCTGTTAATTAAACTTAGGTGTATTTCAGTGAAGTGATGTGATCATGATAAAGACAAGTAACAGGAATATGTGAGATCTACCAAGCGTGTTTGTTTCATAAAGAGCAGTGCACTTAAGACAGAAGGGGCTGGAAGACAGATGGTGCCTTACTTAGGATTTGTAATTATAGAGATACAAATATCAAAGGCTGTTAGTGGAGTCAATAGACACCATAAGACTAGCTCTTATATATCCAGATTAGTACATGAGGCAGAAAGTATCCATTATTGTAAGCCTTAATGCACTGAAGAACCTGACCGCAAAGTGTAATACAGAATAGTATCCCAATTTCTTGGTTATAATTTCATTTTCATTTCTTTTGGTACCTGGAAATTTAGGATGCTGTCTCAGTATATGTACACTTTTGAGAGTGACAGGAAGAACATGCAAGGTACAGCATATATGATGTGATCTTTACTGAACTTATTCTCCAATATTCTGTTGAGTGCCAGCAAAAATACCAGTCTTCACCAAAGGATCCCTGCCCCCAATGCACTACAGCTTTGTAGCAGGGAAAAGGGAGAACAATTGCTCTCTTGGTTCCAGTGTTCTCAGTAGAGGTCTGAAAAGGCAATAGCTGTTATTTTTCCCTGTTGCAAAACCATAGCCAGATGGAGCCCCTAACTGGGGCACTGACTGGCCATGTAGAAACACCAAGCACTGTAAAATTAGCTTGCATATAGGGTGATGGAGGCTGTGCAAGGAGATGCTGAGTACCTCATTGTATGTACAGGTACATTTTTGTACATGTATGTAACAGGTACAACATATGCTGGTTTAAAGATAGATTACTCCATGTCATCAATGGAATTCCAGACATTGCATTTCTAGATTATTTAACTTTTTTCATAACCACTCAATAAGAGTACCTGAGGAAGGCTTTAAGAAGACTGTTTCACATGTCTTTTCTGTTTTTCCCAAGCAAGGATAGCAGATGCTGATCCCTTTACCACTTGGCCAGTATTTGGCCAAGAAACAGGCTGGAATTCATGAGCGCATCTATGAATGTATAGTCCAGTTACACACTCATAAATGGTTCATATTCACAGTCCCTATATATATATTCAATATTGTAGGGTATATGTAAAGGTAAAAGATAAAGGTATTCCCCATTGACAAGGTTATCAAGTTGTGACTGACTGTAGGGAGTCATCTCCATTACTAAGCCAAAGAACCAGCATTGTCAGAGACTACTCTGTGATCATGTGGCCAGCATGATTGCACAGAATGCTGTTTACCTTCCCACCAAAGTGGTATCTATTTATCTACTTGCATTTGCATGCTTTCGAACTGCTAGATTGACAGAAGCTGGCACTAGTGATGGGCACTCACCCCATCACACGGCACCTGGTCCTTGAACTGCCAACCTGCCAATCTTGCAATCAACAGAGTCAGTATCCTAACCACTTGAGTCACTGCGTCCCACAGGGTATATGTAGGGATCATAAAATTCCCCCTGTTTTAACTTATTAGGCAGCACTATACTGCACACAATTGGACCTGTTCTCCTGTTGACTGGGACACAGCAGACAGACATTATCACATTCTTCCCTCCAGCAATCTCTGGTGTGAGGAGGAATTGAAAAATGGATCCTGCTTCAGATTGCTACACCAGAGATCCTGGAAGGAGTAGGGTGGGAATGTCAGTAGTATAATACCCCCACCTTTCGTCAAATCAAAAAGTGACAGGTGCTCCGCCCCCTTTTGGGTCTTAGTCCCGCCTTCCTGTTTTTGGGGTGGTTCTAGGTTTTGGGGTGCTAGGGTTGGGTGTTCTAGGTTTTGGGGTTCTAGATTTTGGGGGTTCTAGATTTTGGGGCGCCAATTTTTGGGGGTGCCAATTTTTTGGGGTGCCAATTTTTTGGGGTGCCAATTTTTGGGGTGCCACTTTTTGGGGGTTCCGCTTTTTTGGGGGGTGCCACTTTTTTGGGGTTCAATCAGTGGTCCCCCTGAACCCCAAAAGTTCGGCCATTTTGTTTTTTGCAAAAGTTGTTTTTTTGGGGGTTGTGTGACCCCTCTACGGATTCGTCTCGGGCCCGCTGACCACTAGGAGCAGCTCCCATACCTCTCCGTCCGACGGTATAGCCGCAAGCCGTGTTCGAAGATGGCAGTCGGCAGCCATTTTTTCTGCGCCAACTTTAGTTTTCGGGGTGGTTGTGACATGTCTCCGGACTTGTCTCGAGCTCCCAAAGTGAACAGTTCAGAGGTCTGTTGCACTCTGAGCTTCGGAAAGGCGCGCCGTCCAATCTGCTACCGCTCGCCCCTCCCCTGGGGGTGTGTTTTCAAAAAACGGCACGCTTTTGAGAGAAGCGGATTGGCCCAAAGACCCCCACCCCCTGGCACCATCCAATGAGTTCTCACAGAGAGGGGTCCCACTCCCAGGATAGGGTATATGAGCATGAGTTTTGGGGGGGCAGCGGCTTTCACTGTCACAAACCTGTTTTTTCAGGGTGGAGTGTTATACATTTCCAAGTCGGTCTCAGCACCTCCGATAGAGAGAGAAAGAGAGAGAGGAGGGAAGCGTTTCCTGGAGCGTAGAGCTCAGAGGAGGGGAGAGGTCCTTCACTCTTCAGCAGTCGGTCTGGATCTGAGCTTCACAGCTCTGAAGTGCAGGGAGGCTGAGAAGAAGAAGGGCTGGGACCCTTTTTCTCCTCCCCAGGAGAGTGTTTTCAAAAACAGCGGTGCCTTTTGAGCATCGCTGATTGGTCCATTTCCCTCCGCCACAACCAATGGAAGGTAGTGAGTTGGGAGCATGCCCTCCCTGCAGTGTCATGTATGTGGCCCTCCCTTGGGCCCCTGCTCTCTTCACCCGGACGCTGCGTTCTCCCTAAGCTCCCAGGGCTTTCTCCTTTCCCTCCCCAAGAGCTGTTTCTGCATAGAGCAGCCCCATGTGTGTGTGTGTGTTCTCCCCAACAGAGCAGCCATTTTTCATGGAAATACTCATTTTGGGGTGAAGTGTGAACCCTCCCCGTGGTCATACAAAAGCCCTTGACCACCAGTAACAGATTCCAAGGAAAACTACTTCCCATTTTTGGGAATTTCCATTTTGCAGCCCATATTTTGTTCTTCTTGTTGCAGAAACATACATTTTGAGGCAAGGTGTGAGCCTTCCTCCACACTCAGGCTAGCAGCTGTGACCAAAAGGAAGAGCTTTCCTTGCTGCCATGGCAGGATTTTTAATTTTGGGAAGTGACAGCTATCTTTTTTCTTTTGCAGAAGTGTGTATTTTGGAGCAATGTGTGCTTGTTGCTCCATCCTGGACTCCATGAGCTGGTTTCCAGTTCACCAGAGGCTTTTCAGTTCTCACAGCAGTACACAACTCACAAACAGGGGCTATGCTCCCCAAAAGGGTGGATTTGGAGTAGGAGGGGTGTCTTGCCTGTACATGCCCCACCAGCCATGACCGATGTTAGGCTTCCATGTGGATAGGCAAAGAGGTTCAGCCCCTTCGCTCGAGAGGTGTCTTTGAGAAGAACCAAAAAGAAGGTTTCACCAACACAATTTGTATGTATTTCACAACTTTGAAGGGGAACAGAATAAGGCACGCTGCTCCCTATCCATTCCCACAACAATTTGTGTCTGTAGTTTTTTTGTGGGTTTTTCAGGCTGTGTGGCCATGTTCTAGAAGAGTTTCTTTCTGGTGTTTCGCCAGCATCTGTGGCTGGCATCTTCAGAGAAAACTGAAAGCCTACGACTTCAAATTTGTGTCTGCTTTTTACAGGTCTTTTGTTTTCAAGTGTTCCTTTTAAGATAGAATGCGGCCCTTCTATACAGCCAACCCAGGCCCTCCTTCAACAGGAGCGTGTTTCCACCCCACCATATCTGGCCCATCATTTTGAAAACATACAGAGCACTCAAGTTATTGATCTTGCCTATACACATACCCCCTCTCCTGCTTTTACAAATTGGGTACATGAGAAGTTAGTAGCAGGGTCCCGTCCCCCCCTACACCTTGGAAATAGATGCGTTCTGGCCCCTGCTTCAGACCATAGACCACAATTGCTGCAAAATGCCTAGGCATTTCTATGAAAAAAGGTTCCAGGGTAGATATTGGAATGAGGTCTGAGGATAGTAGAGGTACATAGGGGTTTAGGGCACTACTGTTTGGGGGTATGGAATGGCCAGGGAGAGGGCTGGCTGGCGGAGGGTCATTTTCTGTTCCCACAGCAGGTCAGGAAAAACAAATGTGGATGGAGGCTCTGTCTGGGGCGATGATCATGGGAGGCTCTAAGGATTGTCTGCTGTCTGTTGCAAAGCAGGAAGATGGAAAAACAGTAGTGTTTAATTTACAGGTATAACAAGAAAGCAGAGAGTTATAATAAAGGGAATTTATTAGTGGGAAGATTAAAAACGAGGGAAGTTAGGAGTAGGAGCCTTTTTGATAAACTTTGCAAACCCAGAAAAACTCTGGGTTGGAAGTCGTGTTAAGAAGACTGACACAAAAGAGTAAGGTGTATACATCCTACAATTTAAATAGATACATTTTACAATTTTGTTATGTCAAAGCCTACCAGTTTTGTGAGAAACTCTTTATACAAGACAAAATAAATACAAAACACATCTTTTTGGGCAATGCAACTTTCCCCCAGTGCAAGAGGGGGGATGCAAAGAAGGGACAATGTGCCATGTGTGTGTGTGTGTGTGTGTCAGTGCACAGTAGCTGATAAGCAACTTTTTCTTATCTCACGAGGGCCACATGGTGGGCTGCAGACGTTCAAACCTGAAAGATAGAGGAATTGTATGCTAGAAATAAGGGCGTTTTAAACAACCACACAAGGAACAGGCCAATAGTCAGGTCAAAATTATAATATTTAATAGCCTCTTCAAATTAACCAATAAGGGGCCCCTTTGAAAAATAGGGGGCCAAGGGAGGGCTTTCAGGAATGTTCAAAGATCTCCATCAGGCTTTTCAGAGTCAGAACCAAGTCATAATAATAAGCCTGAATGTAGAACGTTCTTCTATCAGGTAAGGACTGTTTTGTTTCTTAACTCAGCATAAAGGGAACTAGTAGTCCAGCATAAAGTTATACACAGAAGTTAATTATCTGGCTTGCATTTAATGCTGGTGGTGGGAGCGTGTTAAAAAAGAAAAAGGAAAAAGAAAGATCATGAAGTATGCGGACAGATAGGTGGTTTTTGAACAGTATGGTTTGTTTCCTGGGCAGTTTGAAAGCCACGAGGAGCACCAGCGCTCTTAATGTCCCTGCGCTGTTAGATGGAGGATGGAAGAGGTTTGCAGGCTCCTACTGTCACTTATTTAGCTGTGTAGTTTTGTGATGTATAAAGAGCAGCATCTGATCTTTTCCCAGAAGCTATGGATGCAGGATCATAAATGTCTTGGCCTTTTTAACCACTTAATCTCCACAGCCTCTGAGGATGGCAACCCTTTCCTCTTCAGCTTTTGCAAAAGCTCTTCATTGACACTCCTCTGAATTTGGAGGAAGAATGGGGCAGGGAGATTTTCTGCCAAGTATTAACTGTTAGCTTATACAGAGCCATATGAAGTTCAGTGGTCTTCAGAAGGGAATGTAAGGCTTGCCATGTGCCAAGTAGCTGACCTCTTTTAATAAAAGGTTTTATTGGTCTTTAAGGCAGCCAAAAAGGGCTCACTGCTGTCCTGTCCCATCCACACTCGACTGATAAATCTAAATGCATACTCCTAATTACAATGAACTCTTTAGCACACAGTTCACATATGAATGTAGGCAGGGGTAGAAAAGAGAAAGGAAGCAAAATCCCACAGGTTGTTGATGGTCCACAAAGTTTATTATTTTAAAAAGCACAAAGCGTTTCGGCCATGGCACAAATTGGCCTTCCTTAGGGGCTGTTGTAAAATAAATAAAACTACATTAATTATAGTTGTGGTATTGGGACAACATATAAAGCACCTCTAAAAAGCAAATAACTATTATCCATATTATCATATACATAACTACTACCAGAGATTTTAGGAGTTGCAGCCTGCACTTTCAACAAAGTGGACTCTCTGAGTATTAGAAGGAAGGGACTAGGACTACACTGAGTTCTTATTTATGGATTTTTTGAAGTAACATCATCGAAGAGAGCCAATGATGCAAGCTGTCAATAAATCTACTCAGTTCTGTTCTATCCAGTTGATGCAATATTGAAATTATTTGTAGCCATTGATTGCAAATTTTTATATAAGACAGTGTATTTCCAAATCCTCATCCAAACCATGGTACTAAAGTTTTAAGTTTCCAAAATCCACGCTTACCACTTTCTTCGTTAAACAATTCTTCTTTTTATTATTTATCACCTCCAGTACCCAAAAACTTATGGTGGGTGCTGCATGTTTCATTTGTTCAAAGGGATTAACCAGAGGACCCCTATTCTTTTATTTCTCAAAATGGCCAGATGTGCAGCTAGTCTTTGTTTGATATATCTCGATGTTCATCCCATCAAGATGGATCTCTTCCATCTCTTACATTGGATTGCATAATTACAAAAGTGCTTATTTATACCATTTTTGAGCTACAAAATTGTTAAATTCATTCATTGTGGTTGTGTAGTTTATACAGGCTTATACAGAATAAAGCTAACTTGAGATCTAATCCTCCCCCAGTAGTTGCTTCTCTTTGGCTTCCTTTCTCTTAATATGGTCTTGCCCGCTGGGCTTGACTAGCCTCTGATGTACTTGGAAATTGTCTCCTTGTTTATTGTTATTGGTATTTTAAATTAGATTTTAATTGAGGCCGATTGAATGTATTTTTAAGGGGGGGTGTTATATGTCTGTTATAATGTGTGGGTTGTTATTTTAATGTAAGCCGCCTTGATAGCCTTGGCTAAAGGCGGAGTAAAAATAAAATTTTATTATTATTATTATATATATATATATTTATTGCATTTACATTGGATTGCATAATTACAAAAGTGCTTATTTATACCATTTTTGAGCTACAAAATTGTTAAATCCATTCATTGTGGTTGTGTAGTTTACAGTATACACAGAGTTGCCCCAAACACAGTGCTATTGGATTTTCTATTTGAGATCCTAAAGGCTGCCCTCAGCAGCATGTCTTTAATATTTCTTAATCTTTTGTATGAAATTGTGGGTGTTCTTTGCATCCTGAAATATTTCCAATCAAATACCAATGTTTCTTCATAGATTGTTGTAAACTATTTGTTACATGGTGAAATGACAATGCACAATGTATGTGATTACTGTGGGGTCTATCCTGTTTCTTCTAAAGTTCTGAGTGAGACCTACAGGCAGCTTTAGGATATCCATTAGCTATAACATGTTGTGGATAACTTCTATCCCTTAACTGTTTATTTAATTGGGGGTTGGGGGTCTGGAATGGATCTCCCGTGAAAACGGAGGGGTGACGGTACTTCCCAATTTTATGGCATTGATAGTTAGGTTTTATACTGTTTATCTTTCTTTCAATACCTTATTTTTATATATACTACTTTAGAATCCTCCAGTCTGAGATGGCGGGGGAAAAGCAGAAATAGCCAAAATGTGGTGGGACAGAGAGTGCTTAGTAGGGGCCAAGTTTTTACTTTAACTTATGCTTTTCCCTAGTTTCAGCTCAGCTTTATGTATCTTTCATGAATATGTTTTTCACTCTCCCTTGGACATGTTTAATTGTTCAAAAATTGTAATTCAAACATCTTGAAAGTATTCTATCTATACCTTAACACACGTATCTTGTAATTCATATGCAATGTATGACAAAATTTTAGGAGTGTAAAACAATAAAGAAAAAGGTTTTATATGATTTTTTTTTTTAAAAAAAAGAATTCTTCCTCCTTAGAACAGTGTCATTTCACCCTTAGAAACTGTCCATATGGGAGGTTATTTTCTTAGTTCGGGGATGGCAGCTATCAGACTTCAAATAAGTATTTACAACTGCAGGTTTCCAGTACATTAACTCTTAAATCCAAAAAGTGGACCTCAGAGTTACGGTATTCTAAATCAAACTGTATAGAATTTTGTAGAAATTTTTGTAGAATTTGTAGAATTTTTAATTCAGTGGCATTACCTCTCCATATAAAAATACATCATCTAAAGATCTGACCCCCATTTTAAGCTTATCTTTGGCACAACCAAAATGGCCACCCTCTTGGGGTTCTAGGTTTGGGATTCTAAGTTTTGGTGGGTTGATTTTGGGGGTTCTAGGTATTGGAGTTCCACTGAACCTTAGTTTGGGAAACAGAAGGGATATTAAGACAAATAAATAAATAATAACATTCAATTTTAATTATTTAATTATTAATTATAAAACAATGACCCTTTAGGGCACATTTCCAAGATTATTGAGGTCATTATGCAAGAAAGGAATTTCTCTGGGATACATTAAGCATAAAGAGAGTAACTCCCTCATAAAATCTAATCCCCAGGACACCCCTTTTCCATATCTTGCCTAGAATCCATACTGTTCCCTCCCCCCTGGAAGACTGATAGTGTCTGCCGGTGACTCAGTTCTAGAGCCAATAGCAATGGAGCAAATGCCTTTCTCCAAATTTTCCATGTAAAAATTCACCACTTCAAGGGGGCTAGAGGATACACCATAGCCACCCCTTAATTTGACAATAATTAAAATTGAATGTTATTATTTATTTATTTGTCTTAATATCCCTTCTGTTTCCCAAACTAAGGTTCAGTGGAACTCCAATACCTAGAACCCCCAAAATCAACCCACCAAAACTTAGAATCCCAAACCTAGAACCCCAAGAGGGTGGCCATTTTGGTTGTGCCAAAGATAAGCTTAAAATGGGGGTCAGATCTTTAGATGATGTATTTTTATATGGAGAGGTAATGCCACTGAATTAAAAATTCTACAAATTCTACAAAAATTTCTACAAAATTCTATACAGTTTGATTTAGAATACCGTAACTCTGAGGTCCACTTTTTGGATTTAAGAGTTAATGTACTGGAAACCTGCAGTTGTAAATACTTATTTGAAGTCTGATAGCTGCCATCCCCGAACTAAGAAAATAACCTCCCATATGGACAGTTTCTAAGGGTGAAATGACACTGTTCTAAGGAGGAAGAATTCTTTTTTTTAAAAAAAAAAATCATATAAAACCTTTTTCTTTATTGTTTTACACTCCTAAAATTTTGTCATACATTGCATATGAATTACAAGATACGTGTGTTAAGGTATAGATAGAATACTTTCAAGATGTTTGAATTACAATTTTTGAACAATTAAACATGTCCAAGGGAGAGTGAAAAACATATTCATGAAAGATACATAAAGCTGAGCTGAAACTAGGGAAAAGCATAAGTTAAAGTAAAAACTTGGCCCCTACTAAGCACTCTCTGTCCCACCACATTTTGGCTATTTCTGCTTTTCCCCCGCCATCTCAGACTGGAGGATTCTAAAGTAGTATATATAAAAATAAGGTATTGAAAGAAAGATAAACAGTATAAAACCTAACTATCAATGCCATAAAATTGGGAAGTACCGTCACCCCTCCGTTTTCACGGGAGATCCATTCCAGACCCCCAACCCCCAATTAAATAAACAGTTAAGGGATAGAAGTTATCCACAACATGTTATAGCTAATGGATATCCTAAAGCTGCCTGTAGGTCTCACTCAGAACTTTAGAAGAAACAGGATAGACCCCACAGTAATCACATACATTGTGCATTGTCATTTCACCATGTAACAAATAGTTTACAACAATCTATGAAGAAACATTGGTATTTGATTGGAAATATTTCAGGATGCAAAGAACACCCACAATTTCATACAAAAGATTAAGAAATATTAAAGACATGCTGCTGAGGGCAGCCTTTAGGATCTCAAATAGAAAATCCAATAGCACTGTGTTTGGGGCAACTCTGTGTATACTGTAAACTACACAACCACAATGAATGGATTTAACAATTTTGTAGCTCAAAAATGGTATAAATAAGCACTTTTGTAATTATGCAATCCAATGTAAATGCAATAAATATATATATATATAATAATAATAATAAAATTTTATTTTTACTCCGCCTTTAGCCAAGGCTATCAAGGCGGCTTACATTAAAATAACAACCCACACATTATAACAGACATATAACACCCCCCCTTAAAAATACATTCAATCGGCCTCAATTAAAATCTAATTTAAAATACCAATAACAATAAACAAGGAGACAATTTCCAAGTACATCAGAGGCTAGTCAAGCCCAGCGGGCAAGACCATATTAAGAGAAAGGAAGCCAAAGAGAAGCAACTACTGGGGGAGGATTAGATCTCAAGTTAGCTTTATTCTGTATAAGCCTGTATAAACTACACAACCACAATGAATGAATTTAACAATTTTGTAGCTCAAAAATGGTATAAATAAGCACTTTTGTAATTATGCAATCCAATGTAAGAGATGGAAGAGATCCATCTTGATGGGATGAACATCGAGATATATCAAACAAAGACTAGCTGCACATCTGGCCATTTTGAGAAATAAAAGAATAGGGGTCCTCTGGTTAATCCCTTTGAACAAATGAAACATGCAGCACCCACCATAAGTTTTTGGGTACTGGAGGTGATAAATAATAAAAAGAAGAATTGTTTAACGAAGAAAGTGGTAAGCGTGGATTTTGGAAACTTAAAACTTTAGTACCATGGTTTGGATGAGGATTTGGAAATACACTGTCTTATATAAAAATTTGCAATCAATGGCTACAAATAATTTCAATATTGCATCAACTGGATAGAACAGAACTGAGTAGATTTATTGACAGCTTGCATCATTGGCTCTCTTCGATGATGTTACTTCAAAAAATCCATAAATAAGAACTCAGTGTAGTCCTAGTCCCTTCCTTCTAATACTCAGAGAGTCCACTTTGTTGAAAGTGCAGGCTGCAACTCCTAAAATCTCTGGTAGTAGTTATGTATATGATAATATGGATAATAGTTATTTGCTTTTTAGAGGTGCTTTATATGTTGTCCCAATACCACAACTATAATTAATGTAGTTTTATTTATTTTACAACAGCCCCTAAGGAAGGCCAATTTGTGCCATGGCCGAAACGCTTTGTGCTTTTTAAAATAATAAACTTTGTGGACCATCAACAACCTGTGGGATTTTGCTTCCTTTCTCTTTTCTACCCCTGCCTACATTCATATGTGAACTGTGTGCTAAAGAGTTCATTGTAATTAGGAGTATGCATTTAGATTTATCAGTCGAGTGTGGATGGGACAGGACAGCAGTGAGCCCTTTTTGGCTGCCTTAAAGACCAATAAAACCTTTTATTAAAAGAGGTCAGCTACTTGGCACATGGCAAGCCTTACATTCCCTTCTGAAGACCACTGAACTTCATATGGCTCTGTATAAGCTAACAGTTAATACTTGGCAGAAAATCTCCCTGCCCCATTCTTCCTCCAAATTCAGAGGAGTGTCAATGAAGAGCTTTTGCAAAAGCTGAAGAGGAAAGGGTTGCCATCCTCAGAGGCTGTGGAGATTAAGTGGTTAAAAAGGCCAAGACATTTATGATCCTGCATCCATAGCTTCTGGGAAAAGATCAGATGCTGCTCTTTATACATCACAAAACTACACAGCTAAATAAGTGACAGTAGGAGCCTGCAAACCTCTTCCATCCTCCATCTAACAGCGCAGGGACATTAAGAGCGCTGGTGCTCCTCGTGGCTTTCAAACTGCCCAGGAAACAAACCATACTGTTCAAAAACCACCTATCTGTCCGCATACTTCATGATCTTTCTTTTTCCTTTTTCTTTTTTAACACGCTCCCACCACCAGCATTAAATGCAAGCCAGATAATTAACTTCTGTGTATAACTTTATGCTGGACTACTAGTTCCCTTTATGCTGAGTTAAGAAACAAAACAGTCCTTACCTGATAGAAGAACGTTCTACATTCAGGCTTATTATTATGACTTGGTTCTGACTCTGAAAAGCCTGATGGAGATCTTTGAACATTCCTGAAAGCCCTCCCTTGGCCCCCTATTTTTCAAAGGGGCCCCTTATTGGTTAATTTGAAGAGGCTATTAAATATTATAATTTTGACCTGACTATTGGCCTGTTCCTTGTGTGGTTGTTTAAAACGCCCTTATTTCTAGCATACAATTCCTCTATCTTTCAGGTTTGAACGTCTGCAGCCCACCATGTGGCCCTCGTGAGATAAGAAAAAGTTGCTTATCAGCTACTGTGCACTGACACACACACACACACACACATGGCACATTGTCCCTTCTTTGCATCCCCCCTCTTGCACTGGGGGAAAGTTGCATTGCCCAAAAAGATGTGTTTTGTATTTATTTTGTCTTGTATAAAGAGTTTCTCACAAAACTGGTAGGCTTTGACATAACAAAATTGTAAAATGTATCTATTTAAATTGTAGGATGTATACACCTTACTCTTTTGTGTCAGTCTTCTTAACACGACTTCCAACCCAGAGTTTTTCTGGGTTTGCAAAGTTTATCAAAAAGGCTCCTACTCCTAACTTCCCTCGTTTTTAATCTTCCCACTAATAAATTCCCTTTATTATAACTCTCTGCTTTCTTGTTATACCTGTAAATTAAACACTACTGTTTTTCCATCTTCCTGCTTTGCAACAGACAGCAGACAATCCTTAGAGCCTCCCATGATCATCGCCCCAGACAGAGCCTCCATCCACATTTGTTTTTCCTGACCTGCTGTGGGAACAGAAAATGACCCTCCGCCAGCCAGCCCTCTCCCTGGCCATTCCATACCCCCAAACAGTAGTGCCCTAAACCCCTATGTACCTCTACTATCCTCAGACCTCATTCCAATATCTACCCTGGAACCTTTTTTCATAGAAATGCCTAGGCATTTTGCAGCAATTGTGGTCTATGGTCTGAAGCAGGGGCCAGAACGCATCTATTTCCAAGGTGTAGGGGGGGACGGGACCCTGCTACTAACTTCTCATGTACCCAATTTGTAAAAGCAGGAGAGGGGGTATGTGTATAGGCAAGATCAATAACTTGAGTGCTCTGTATGTTTTCAAAATGATGGGCCAGATATGGTGGGGTGGAAACACGCTCCTGTTGAAGGAGGGCCTGGGTTGGCTGTATAGAAGGGCCGCATTCTATCTTAAAAGGAACACTTGAAAACAAAAGACCTGTAAAAAGCAGACACAAATTTGAAGTCGTAGGCTTTCAGTTTTCTCTGAAGATGCCAGCCACAGATGCTGGCGAAACACCAGAAAGAAACTCTTCTAGAACATGGCCACACAGCCTGAAAAACCCACAAAAAAACTACAGACACAAATTGTTGTGGGAATGGATAGGGAGCAGCGTGCCTTATTCTGTTCCCCTTCAAAGTTGTGAAATACATACAAATTGTGTTGGTGAAACCTTCTTTTTGGTTCTTCTCAAAGACACCTCTCGAGCGAAGGGGCTGAACCTCTTTGCCTATCCACATGGAAGCCTAACATCGGTCATGGCTGGTGGGGCATGTACAGGCAAGACACCCCTCCTACTCCAAATCCACCCTTTTGGGGAGCATAGCCCCTGTTTGTGAGTTGTGTACTGCTGTGAGAACTGAAAAGCCTCTGGTGAACTGGAAACCAGCTCATGGAGTCCAGGATGGAGCAACAAGCACACATTGCTCCAAAATACACACTTCTGCAAAAGAAAAAAGATAGCTGTCACTTCCCAAAATTAAAAATCCTGCCATGGCAGCAAGGAAAGCTCTTCCTTTTGGTCACAGCTGCTAGCCTGAGTGTGGAGGAAGGCTCACACCTTGCCTCAAAATGTATGTTTCTGCAACAAGAAGAACAAAATATGGGCTGCAAAATGGAAATTCCCAAAAATGGGAAGTAGTTTTCCTTGGAATCTGTTACTGGTGGTCAAGGGCTTTTGTATGACCACGGGGAGGGTTCACACTTCACCCCAAAATGAGTATTTCCATGAAAAATGGCTGCTCTGTTGGGGAGAACACACACACACACATGGGGCTGCTCTATGCAGAAACAGCTCTTGGGGAGGGAAAGGAGAAAGCCCTGGGAGCTTAGGGAGAACGCAGCGTCCGGGTGAAGAGAGCAGGGGCCCAAGGGAGGGCCACATACATGACACTGCAGGGAGGGCATGCTCCCAACTCACTACCTTCCATTGGTTGTGGCGGAGGGAAATGGACCAATCAGCGATGCTCAAAAGGCACCGCTGTTTTTGAAAACACTCTCCTGGGGAGGAGAAAAAGGGTCCCAGCCCTTCTTCTTCTCAGCCTCCCTGCACTTCAGAGCTGTGAAGCTCAGATCCAGACCGACTGCTGAAGAGTGAAGGACCTCTCCCCTCCTCTGAGCTCTACGCTCCAGGAAACGCTTCCCTCCTCTCTCTCTTTCTCTCTCTATCGGAGGTGCTGAGACCGACTTGGAAATGTATAACACTCCACCCTGAAAAAACAGGTTTGTGACAGTGAAAGCCGCTGCCCCCCCAAAACTCATGCTCATATACCCTATCCTGGGAGTGGGACCCCTCTCTGTGAGAACTCATTGGATGGTGCCAGGGGGTGGGGGTCTTTGGGCCAATCCGCTTCTCTCAAAAGCGTGCCGTTTTTTGAAAACACACCCCCAGGGGAGGGGCGAGCGGTAGCAGATTGGACGGCGCGCCTTTCCGAAGCTCAGAGTGCAACAGACCTCTGAACTGTTCACTTTGGGAGCTCGAGACAAGTCCGGAGACATGTCACAACCACCCCGAAAACTAAAGTTGGCGCAGAAAAAATGGCTGCCGACTGCCATCTTCGAACACGGCTTGCGGCTATACCGTCGGACGGAGAGGTATGGGAGCTGCTCCTAGTGGTCAGCGGGCCCGAGACGAATCCGTAGAGGGGTCACACAACCCCCAAAAAAACAACTTTTGCAAAAAACAAAATGGCCGAACTTTTGGGGTTCAGGGGGACCACTGATTGAACCCCAAAAAAGTGGCACCCCCCAAAAAAGCGGAACCCCCAAAAAGTGGCACCCCAAAAATTGGCACCCCAAAAAATTGGCACCCCAAAAAATTGGCACCCCCAAAAATTGGCGCCCCAAAATCTAGAACCCCCAAAATCTAGAACCCCAAAACCTAGAACACCCAACCCTAGCACCCCAAAACCTAGAACCACCCCAAAAACAGGAAGGCGGGACTAAGACCCAAAAGGGGGCGGAGCACCTGTCACTTTTTGATTTGACGAAAGGTGGGGGTATTATACTACTAATGTCTGCTGTATCCTGACCAATAGGGGAATCAGGCATACTGGCTCCTGCCAAGTAAGTCAAGATTGTGGGGTGGATGGGCTGTGAGATGCTACTTAGCTATATTGTTAAAGTAGTTAGATAGCTAAGTAGCTGATCTAGAATACTGGTCACAATCAGATAACTTTGTATGTTCTTAGGATTTGATGGATGTTACCAGAGATTTGTACAAAGGTATTCCATTATCTCAAGGCCACAATGACTAACAGGGAATAAGAAACAACCCCTTCAAAGTATGGAGCATGTCAAGATGTTTTTGAGTCTCAAATTTTATTAAATTTATGGTATAATGGAAAGTGAAGACAGAATGAAACAGGGATAACAATAGCTAAGATGTTTTGTAGCAAATCTATGCACTGAGCTTGGGTGTTTTCACTGGAGAAATATATACTCATATCCATTTAGGTGTCACCTATGCAGATAGCCATATTCAACACATGGACCACAGGAAGCAAATCTGAGGGGTGGGTCAATGGCACAGCCATGCTGCCTCTTCCATTTATTCATGGAGGTCCATTTGCATGTACAATGCTTGTAGTGGGCTATTATCTTATTCTTAGCAAAATATTTCAAAAGCCCAAGGCTGAAAGTATAAAACGTATGCCAGAGCTTCCATAATTTTATTGCAAAGATATGTATGGCTCATGTTAAGACATTTGGTAAAAAATAGTCACAGGCCAATTTTTGGAAGGATGAAGGGGGAAGAATAGGATAGAAGACTATATTTGAAGGCATTGTATAAACTCTCCTTATCTAATGATGTTTTGTATAAGAAAAATGTAATGGGAGGGAAAGTAAATAGGGACTGGAATCTTGTTGATATCATGGTTGCATAAACAGTTTCACAGATGTAACCATTTCACAAGGGCCTAAATCCTATTGTTAGTTCTGATCTGGATATACCTACGTGTTGACTCACCATTCAAAAACTGATTGAGTAGGTCTGCTCTAGCTTGAACTAGTCAATATGATTCCAACTTTCTTGTGCCTTCTTGGACCTTCAGCATACCATTTTATTCCCTGGGGTTACAGAAGTAACCATTGTGCATCCCCCATTGCACAGTGGGACAGTAAACAAGCACATTGGCAGGTATAAAATCTGTTGCACAATCTCTGCAGAAATAATACATTGTGGTATAGCACAATGTAGGATATTGGCTCAAGAACAGACCAAAGGTCTAGCTTCTTCAACATTCTGTTCACATTTTGGCCAGTCAGTTGCCTATGGAAAGGTCACCATCAGGACATGAGTGCAAATCTACCTTCTGTCCTGTGTTCTCAAGCAATTAATATATCAAGGCGCTTTGCCTTTGGTACTGGAGGTAATATGTATTACAGCCTTTATCTGCAGGTAAATAAATCTAGATGGAAGCTATGATTAGATGGATTATTTTAAAATAAAGACAATTCTGGAATTAGAGAGAAAATGGCCTCTAATGATACAAACAGTGGGCTAAAAATGATATACATGTAAAAATATTAATGAATTAAAATGCTAGGGTGGAAAATGCTGCTGAACCTAACAAACATTACTGCACTGAAATAGATCTGAATTAGTTTCTTGATCTTTTGCCCTGATTCTTTCAGTGCAAAAATATTTTAGTGGTCAACACCAAGTACACAATGTACACAAGCCTGTGTCATGACAGAACTAGCTGTCATTTTAGGGTAAAAGAAATACTGTATCCACAATGCAATAAATTGTCCCTAAAGGGATAAAAAGCAGCTTCAAAAAGAGGAGGGCTGATTTATACTGAAAAAGCAGAGATGGTAAAATTTCTGATCACCAGTGCGCCACACCTGATGCAACTACCACCCCCAACTCCCTAGATTTAAAAAAGTAGGAGAACTACCCACGTTTCTCTAGTGTCTTATCTGATTTGGCCCTCCAAGTGAATGCCAGAATTATAGCCTATGAGCATAACCCAGAAAAATTAAACACTTCTTCTTCTTCTTCTTCTTCTTCTTCTTCTTCTTCATCTGCCCTCAAGTTGATTTTGATTCATACTGACCCTGTGGACGAGACACCTCCAAGAACCCCTATCTTCCATTTCTCTACTTAGTTCCTGCAAGCCTATGCCTATGATTGAGTCCATTTACTTCTGTTTAAATCTCAACATGACATAAGCATTTAGAAGTGCATGCTTCAGTTCCCATCAATTTCAGTACAAACACTATGAACTTATTCACTTGAACTTTATAGCAAATCAAGCCAAATGTTGGAAAGAAGGAGAAAAAACAAAACACCAAGACAAGCTGCCACCCTACATTGCAGTTATGGATTAAACCTAGTATTATGAATCTGTAATTGCTCTGTATCCAGCCATGCAAAATCCAGCCCCCATACCTATCTTAACAGCCAGCAGCCACACTGAGTGATGATCTGTTCTGCTGGTGACTGGGACACAGCAAGATGATGTTTCCAGCCCCCTCCCACTATTGATATGCGATGCAATGAAGGATTGTGACAGAGGTCCTATTTCTGATAGTTGTACTGCAGATCACTGGCAGAAGGGGATGAGAAATGTCATTCTGTTATTCCTGCATCATTTGACTGGAGATCTTCATTACTCTATGCAGCATGACTGTTAAGATAGGTTTGGGGACTTAGGGTTGGAGATGAGATATAGAATCTCACTGTCAATGTTTAACTACAGGGAAGACTTGAAGGCAGCCCAAATGCTGCTACTTAGTATTCAGAGAAAGGCAGGGACACATACAGATGATAGGAACGCTAGATAGGTGTCATAAAGTGCATGGGAAAGTTATCTGGGAGTGAGGGGGTTTCAGGTTCCAGAATGACCCAGCCAGTGTCCAGGCTATATGGGGGATCCTGGGAAATATTGTTTAAAAAGGAATGTTTGCAAGTTCTGGTGTCAAACAATGGACAAAACTCCCATTCAGAGCTTGATTTGTTATTTCTCCTAATAAAATATGTAAGAATATTAACCAAACATGCACATTTCAATGGCAGTGCATAAAGGTCCAGAATGTCCTGAGAGAGAGAGAGAGACAGAGAGAGAGAGAGAGAGAGAAGAAAAGATCCCTTGAATAGAAGGATGAATGGTGAAAAGCATGCTTCACATGCTGAAAATCCCATTCAATCTCTAGCAGTTCTTGTTACAAGAATGGAGTAGCAGGTGTTGGAGAAGGCCATTTCCCAATACCCTGGAGATATACAACCAGTCAGAGTAGACAAGTATGGCTTGACAGACAAATAGTTTGAATGGCATAAGGCAGCTAGCAATAATAACATATATATTTTTGCTACTTAAAACACACACATACACACACACACTTGCCTGGCTCTATTTCTCAATCTTCTTCAGTCTGTCACTAACGTATGTCTATTTTTGTACTTTCAGAATGAATTAATGGATGAGCAAATAAAATAATTTGAGTTGGTACCTACAATCTCTCCAGTTTCATCCTGAGTAAAACAGTGGAGACATCTAGCAAAACCTTTGCTGTTAAATACACTTAAAATATGTTAATGATTCACCTATTTTGGGTGACAGTCTCAATGATGGGGGAGACCACTGTTTTGAACTACAGTGCTTAGAACTCCTCAGCCATAGTGCCAATAGCTTTAGTGTCTGGGAGATTTAGGAGTTATAATCCAAAAAAGTAAATTCCTTACTCCATAGAAGATTATTCGTATAACTGGGCTGCAATTTTTCAGAATATCAAAAGAACTCTTTAGAACAAAGGACAAAGGACAAATATTTCAAGCTGCAGTTCTGGGTGATCTTTGGAAAACTAGAAAAAGTTTGAACCAGCCTGTCCCTTATGAACAGCCAGTGTGGCCCTCTTGTACATGTCATTGTCTTCTGGGCACCGTTGGTGGCAATGTGCATGATGAGGTCTGAATATGGCAGCACCTCCTATGCAGTTAGTCTCACTGCCATTTCCCTCTCTGTGTGTGTTCTGCTGACAATACAAAGCATTGCTTTTCAAACAAGCTTTCTATTTTGTTACTTAATTTAACTTCTTTATTCTTTGCTTTGGCTGTTTTGTGTTCTTTGCTCTTGATGCTGCTTTTAGTCTGGTATTTTTATTTTAATGAGGGATTAATATTATTTTTATCCTTTGGTGTTTTCAGACGGAGGATGCCTAGTGTTGTCGATCATTGATCTTCCTTTTTAAACTGAAAAGAGGATTCCCATTGACTGTCTTTGCTTCAGGGCATCTAATGCTTCATTAGAGTGTATCTTTCACTATGTTCCATCCACACAATGGGTGACACCATAGCAAAGTCAACAGTATTGCCCCATTTCCTCTTTGTCAATTTGTCATGACCACTACTACCACATATCTTGACATTCAGAATACTTCTAAGCAAACATTATAGAGTTGTGCTTCCTCCCACCCCTAGCCCAGTTTAAAGAAGAAAGATGCAGTGGCTGCTGACTTCCACATCAGTGTAGCAGTGAATCTTCTCCAGGTTTTATCCCAAACTTTACCAAAGTGCTCAACCTTAATTCTCAAATAGGTTCAGCCCCTTGGACATCACCTTTATAGTGTATACAATTCATACACTGTGAAATGCAAAAAGACAAAAAAGCCTATAAATTTAAAAATGCACACATTTTTTTTGATGGGAAGAAAATGTATAAGTAGTATGCACAAATAAATCGATATGTTAGGAAGAATGCATTAAAAGATGGACAAATATCCATGTGTCAAAAACCCACCTCAAGTCACACAACCTAACAGGAAACAAGAATTGGGAAAAGTGTAGGTGAGATTTGGAGAAACTCAACAAATCAAAACTGAGAAATTTGCACATCTCGGATTATGATATCCTTGGGGGCCCTTTGCAAGGTTCTGTGAATGAGGCACCATGATTATACAGTGAAAGTCTTATTTTATTTAGTTAGTTAGCTAGTTAGTTATTTTTTTATATCCCATCTTTCTCGCAATATAGGGACTTATATGGAAGCATCCCTCGTTTGCATGTCATTAGTTGTTTTGAGAGAATCTTTCTTGGAGGGGAAAAGGAGACACACACTTTAGATAATATAAACAAACACATAATGAGTAATCTATGTCCTTCATGTCTTAAGGCTTGTGTGGCCTGGCTTTTGGGCAAAACCAATAATTTCATTACATGTGCGTTGTCTACACAGGGTAATTAAAGTATTTTTCCACCCTATCTGCATTGCCATTCCAGGCAGGCTCAAGACAAACAATGCTTGTGTCGCTAACACCATGCAATGGCACAACATGCCAATTATCCAAAGGTTATCTCTCTCCACAGTTGTCCCTGCAGCATCATTGCTTAACAGCTGTGCCTACACAGTCCTGAATATTATTAACAATCTCACAGTCTGAACACAAGAGGCTGGGCTTGTTTTCCTCGTAAACAGAGAAACTGCAGACCATAATCTGGAATGCAAACTAGTATCTCAGTAACTCACTGCAAGCATCATGAGTGCCAGTTTCTAATACATTAATAAAGACGTTTATGTAGGAACAGCCACATTCTTTTCCACTGTGCATTGCACAGCTAAGAGATGCACAAATGAAAGGCTGACACAACAACCAACTGCAGAGTATGAAGTGAAGTATCAAAGGATTCAAGCTTACTGGGTGCTGTAGTGTTTTTATAGTAGATTTCTCATATTCCATCATGAGGTTTTCCTAAATATGCTTCCTTATGAACCAAGCCTACTAATAGCTCTGGGCAATCACATCTGGCTAGTCCTTCCTTTGGCAAAATGGCAGCTTTGTGCTTGGGAAGGAGCCTGATGTGTCTTGTGCTAGAGATAGAGAGGAATGGGAAACTGGGCCAGTAAGTGAGCTTTGGACATTATGCAATGCCATTCGCCTTAGCAACAGGGTATGCTCAACTATATTTGCAGCAGGGGCCAAAGTCTTTGTGCAACTTCAATCTTACTTGTGTCTTTTAAGCCAATAGAGACATCTAATTAAACCTGAGTCTAAACAGGCTACAGTGGAGGATAAACCTCATCTGTGTGATGGCAGAGAAATTCCCATGATTCAAGTGGTCTGTTCTGTTGCCTCATGGTTTGTTGTGGGTGGGAAAGTGGTGGACAGGAGGGAAGTCTGATTTGTAACACATGGGCAGTGTGTTTTATCTTGACCTGAAAGGAGTGCTCGTGGAGAGAAATTAATAACTCACAGTGACCTTCCCTATCTCTAATCACCAAACATACAGTGGCTTCCATGTCAGTGATCTGATGAACCTATTCTGTGTTTATTTGAATTATCCAAATATCCTGCAAATAACACGTTGGTTAGCTCATATAAAGTTCAGTGTAAATTCCAAGCTAGCATTACCTCAGTGACATGGGAGCCAATATCTATCACTAATACAAGGGGACAGCTATTATGCTTCAGTGAAGTGGGCAACCTTGTGGAAGACAGTGGTCAATTGTTTTTCTTGTGTCTCCCTCTGCAGACCAAAACAGCACTGGAAGCAGCATTGCAAAACTTCTGGTTGTTGTTTTCAGCTGTTTTCCAGCTGAAGATAGGCATTTGGAGAGACTGGAAGGAGAGCTAAAACTCCAGATTTGTTAGGTGGTCTGACATTTGGGCCTGTTGTGGGGTGAGAAATTGCCTGAAAAACAGTCTAAAAACAATCAAATTTAGAAGGGGAAATCAATAAATTTTTGGAGATCTTGCAGGGACTGCCAGGTATTTGGAGCACACTAAAGTAGAGTTCAGGGGGCATAATTATACCATAGGATGCATTTTTCTCATCCCTGTCCTACAGGAAGTATTCCCTGTCAAAACTGTATGTGCTACACAAAACTCAAGTATAAAAATGAGCCTGCTGAAGACACAGTAGAAGGAAACTGTTAAAACTTTGCAGATATAAATTGTCTAATGACAGGCTTTTTCCACATCCAAATCACACAGTTGCACATTAGTCTTCTCCATCCCAAGTCCCCCTGTATACTGTGATGTCATTTTTGTATTGTCATGAAGTGGCTTGAAAACCCTATGGTTCCAAAAGACAACATATGACAGAAATCTAGTTCAAATGTTTCCTAATTGCTAGGAAGCAAGGAACAGACAATTCAAACCAAAATAAAAGTCTTCTCCTTGGCTCTTAATTAAAACAGCTGTATGAAAATAAATACTGTCCTTGTGTGTAACTTCCTCTGTCTTACCACTAACCATATGTAACAATTCACTTTTGAAGCTTACTCTCACAGACAATAGAGCTGCTCAAAATAGATTTTGTCCTCTCACAGAAACATACCACTTAATAAAGAATGAACTGGCAGGGATGGTTAAATGTTCTGGCCATAATGCCATATGGAGATGACCTTTCATTCACTTGGGATCAAAGCCATTAGCCCATGACTTGTTTCTTTACAATAACCACAGCCACTTGCCTCATTAAAGGAAGAAACAACAAAGACAGCCATAAATAATCAGTTTGTATATAAGCTTTTATCTTTTGCAAAGTCCTTTGTATATTTAACAAATTGGTTCATAAGCAATGACTTAATGCTGCTCCACAATGCGTTCAGAATTTAGACAAATATACAAGGGCAGAATTATGTCATCATCAGAAGGTAGACATTGAGAGATGAAGACGGGGTACCAAATACTAATACCAGAAGCATGTATCTCATTAAAAGGGAAACTATTAACTGTCAATGGTGGCACCTTCTTTTAATTTAATGTGCCACTCCCCGTCAGTAAGATCTAGTCCCTCCAGATTTCAGAATAAATAGGATGACTATGTGTATTATGTCAGGTTTATATATTCTGTTAGTGAGCAGGTGAGGGGCAGTGGGGGGGGGGCGGAGTGGCTCTGGTTCATAAGAACAATCTGACTTTGACCAGGATACCTGTCTGGAACACAGTCCACTTCGAGGGTATGTACCTTAGCCTGAAGACCAGGGAGAGTTTGGGGATTCTGCTAGTCTATCAACCACCCCGTTGTCTAGCAGACTCCCTAACCGAGCTGACACAGCTGGTCTCTGAGTTGCTGCTGGAGTCCCCCAGACTTTTAGTCTTGGGAGACGTCAACATTCCACTCGAGACCAGCTTAACAGGCGTGGCTCGGGAGTTCATGGAAACCATGACTAACATGGGTCTCTCCCAATTGATCGTCAGGCCCATACATTGTGCGGGTCATACCCTCGATGCGGTCTTTAGTATGGAGCAGGAATATCCATGGGCAGAGGTCACCAAAACCACTGCCCAGTCATAGATGAATCATTTCCTGGTCAAGGCGGAACTAAAAGCCTCTATCCATCCTTCCAGGGGTGGTGGACCTATTAGAATGGTCCGCCCTCGAAGGCTAATGGAACCAATTGGATTCCAGAAAGCCTTGGAGGGTTTAATGGTTGGTAATGCCGGTGATCCTGTTGAAACCTTGGTTAACACCTGGAACACCAATCTCATCAAGGCTATCGACACAATCGCTCCCAAGCGTCCTTGCCAAGCCACTTCTAACCGTAAGCCTTGGTACACCTTAGAGCAGGGGTAGGCAACCTTTCACCTTTAAGGGCCGAGGGACTTCAGCTCCCAGAATCCCAGGAGCTATTGGCCAACATGGGACTATTGGCCAACATGGCTGAGGCTTCTGGGAGCTGAAGTCCCTCAGCCCTTAAAGGGGAAAGGTTGCCTACCCCTGCCTTAGAGTTTAGGAAAATGAAGCAGGCTGGACAACGACTAGAGTGCATCTGGCAGAAAACTCGACTCTTATCTGACCAGACTCACCATAGGAGCTTTTTTTGGTCCTATCGAGAGGCAATACGTGCAGTGCAGAGATCTTTCTCCTCTGCACATATTGCATCTACAGAGTCCTGTCCAGCAGACTGTTTAAGGTGGTAAGGGAGCTGACACAGGTGCCCCTGCCCAGAATCCTTTACTTAACCCAACAACAGCCTGCTGCGACATGTTTAACAACTTCTTTGCAGATAAAATCACTCAGATAAGAGCTGACTTAGAAGCTAGTGCTTTGACAGAAACTATTGACGAGGCATCCAGCGACTCCGTTATTGAAATTATACTGGATCAGTTTCAATCTGTGAGTACCGATGATGTGGACAAGCTCCTTGGTAGGGTGAGGAAAACGACTTGCCCTCTCGATCCTTGCCCATCATGGCTGGCCGTCCGGGGGGGGGGATGCTTTGAGGATGTTCCTAATGAACATTGTCAATGCATCCCTCAGGGAAGGCCATATTCCATCTTGCTTGAAGGAAGTGGTCGTTAGGCTGCTTCTGAAAAAAACCTTCCCTGGACCCCCTGGATATGAATAAATATAGGCCAGTCTCCTTATTACCATTTTTGAGCAAGGTAATCGAGAGAGCGGTTGCTCTTCAACTCTAAGCTGTCTTGGATGAAACCGATTATCAAAACCCATTTCAAACTGGCTTCAGGACAGGCTTTGGGGTTGAGACTGCCATGGTTGCCTTGACCGACGATCTGCGTCTGAGTATCAACAGGGGTAGTGTGGCCCTGTTGATGCTCTTAGACCTCTCAGCGGCTTTTGACATGATAGATCATGACATCCTCTTGGATCGCCTGAGGGGGTTGAGAATTGGAGGCACTGTGCTCCAGTGGTTCCATTCCTTCCTCTTGGGCAGATCCCAGAGGGTGCTGCTCGGGGACAGCTGCTCCAGTAAAAGGGAGCTCACCTGTGGTGTTCCACAAAGTGCTATTCTGTCCCCGATGTTATTTAACATCTATATGAAGCCCCTGGGTGAGATTATTCGGAGTTATGGAGCTGGGTGTTATCAGTATACTGATGACACCCAAATCTATTTCTCCATGTCTCGTTAGTCGGCCTCGAATTCCGATGGCATCTCCTCTCTCAATGAATGTCTTCGGGCAGTAATGGCCTGGATGAGGAAAAACAGATTGAGACTGAATCCAGACAAAACGGAGGTGCTTACAGTAGCGACCCCGAAACCAAGAATTGGGCTGCAACCTCCGGTCCTGGACAGTGTCACACTCTCCGTAAAGGACTGTGTTTGCAGTCTGGGGGTGCTCCTCAACTTGTCGCTCCTGATGACGAATCAGGTAAACGCGACAGTCAGAAGTGCCTGTTATTAGCTTCGACTGATACGCCAGCTGCGCCCTTTTCTGGAAGTAAGGGTCCTTGAGACTGTTGTGCTGGAGTTGCTGGTAACCTCACGTCTAGATTTCTGTAATGCGCTCTACATAGGGCTACCCTTCGTGCTTGGTCTGGAAACTGCAGTTAGTACAAAATATGGCAGCCAGAGTAATTTCTGGTACATCTAGGAGGGACCATATTACTCTGGTACTAAAATCCCTCCATTGGCTACCTATTAGTTTCTGAGTCCAGTACAAGGAGTTGGTTATCACCTTTAAAGCCCTAAATGGCTTGGGTCCAAACTATCTTCGGGACCGCCTTCTCCCCTACAATCATCCCCGTGCACTCCGGTCCTCTGGGAGGAATTTGCTTCAGCCACAAAAAGCCAGGCTTTCGGCTGCCTCCCAGAGGGCATTCTCTATGGTCGTCCCTAGATTATGGAATGGCCTGCCGGATGAGATCCGTCTGCTTACATCTTTAGACAGCTTTAAAAAGGCTGTTAAGACAGATCTCTTCCGGCAGGCCTTTCCAGGATAGATACCCCAGCCTCAGAAACCCCCTTTAGAGGAGCCCTCTAGGAACTTGCCCATTGCCTCTTAGCCAATGTGACCGCCGTCTCTCCCTTTGATTTATTGTTATTATTATTATTGTTGTTTTTTCTTGTTTAAATTGATTGGTTTTAATCTTTGTTGGTTTAATACTCTTTTAAGGGGGGGAGGAAATAGGGGTTTGAACGCATTTTACATTTTGTATTTTATCACTTGTTAACCGCCCTGATTGAGCTCAGAGGGGCGGGATATAAATAAATTATTATTATTATTATTATTATTATTATTATTATTATTATTATTATTATTTTAAACTGAGCAATACGCATTTCTTGAAAAATGCCTTTGCCTTATTCAGGTCATATGAGCCTGTCAATAAACTCTCAGCTCTTAGAAGAACTTGTAAGCTACTGATAAGGAGAAAGAAAAGACTTCTTGGAGGACATCCTAGTTTGTTGTGTTTTTGTTTTTTTAAAAAATGACATACAATTACTGAATTGTGTCAGAACAGTAGTCAGTAGGCCAGTATATATATTGATGGTTATGCAAGCTTATGCATAAGCAAGGGGAAATGACAACACATGATTCCTGCTGCTGGCCCCAAGGATCTGGAAGCTATATACTTTGTGACCATAGAAGTTACGTTTCTGGATATCGTGAACAGCTAGCTATCACCAAACAAAATTTTCTCAATTTAAATATCATTTACACTGGCAATCTACAATCCATTTTATATTCCAGTTTTATAAAGAAAAAGACAGGTCTAACAATTAATTAATTGCCCAATGATCTTCAGTTCAATTATGAGTAGTAATTTTAAATTAGATCTCCCAGATACAAGTTATATAAATACAATACCACTGAAGCCATTAGAAGCATATATTTCTCAAAGTATTAAGTCTTGATACTTGAAACTCAGCTTGCTAATATTAACTGCTTTGTAGAGTCAGAAGAGGAATATGTTTGCAAGATAAAATCCTGCATCAGTAGCTGCAGCAAGATGAAAGACCAAAGCCACTGGTATTAAAAGCAACACATCTCTTACCCTGTAGTAATCTGTACTATACACATCTCTTGACATCCCAAAATCGCCAATCTTCACCAGCAGGTTTTCACCAACTAGGCAATTCCGAGTAGCGAGGTCACGGTGTACAAAGTGCTGTGATGCTAAGTAAACCATGCCAGCTGCAATCTGCTGGGCAATATGCAACATCTGTGACTGGGTTAGCTCAGCCAAAAGATTACCTTCTGCCATCAGAACTGCATCAGGTCCATGTGCCCTGCATTGAACACACAAACATGTAAGGAGACTCAATCAGATGTTTCCTATAAATAAGAGACACCCTTAATAGCAAAAACACCCACAACCACATTTAACAACAATAAAAAATCTCAGTGAAAAATGAAGATCCAAGCACGTCAAATATTCGTTCTGCTTGGAATGTCTGTTTCTCTTGGAATGTGTGTCTTTGTATCCATAGTTCTTTCTCATATTAAGGGTTCCAGATGCAGTGTGGTGGCATCTGGATTAACAGACCTTGGTATCAACAAATGGAAAATAATTTTAGTCTCTGCTGTTGTTAACTAGCCAGGGACAGGTCTGACGATAAACAGATCTAGTTCTAGTTCAGAAGTGACAAAGATGTGGCTTTCTACATATTGCTGGATGTCAAGTCTCATCTACCTTAGTCAATTGTAAGGACTGATGGGAGCTGCAATCTCACAAACTCCTGAGAACTTTATGGGCTCTATCCCTGCTCCAGTAAGTATCCAGATAGGAGCTTGCCTAGAACTTTTGTACAGCTACCTTAGGCTTGGGGGGAGGGGGGGGAGGGAGATGAAATGTAAATGTAAGAAATCATTTTTGTTACTGCTGTTCAGCATTGTGAAGCTGTATCATGAAATGTGCTTTCATTTCATTTATCTTTTATGTGATGTGTTGAAATTGATGCAAATATACATTTGATGCCATTCACCACCCTTACACAGAAAAAACTGAGGTCTGAAAATTTGTTTTGTTTACTTCAGGTCCTGTTTGAATGATTCTGCCACTGTCTGCAACCTCTGCCAAACTACAGAACAGTTCAAATGAGAGGGCAGCGATAACATACTTGCCAACACAATGAAAGCAAATCAGGAAAGACCATTGACTTCTATTTGTCCTAAACTGATTTTGAAAAACAATCATTCTTTAAGATAAAATAGTTTTCTGCTCACAATTAGGGAATAATCTTTACTGTAAGGCACAGAGCAAATTATGTGAGCTCTCTGATAATGGAATGACAAGTACTAAGGCGCCAAGGCTACTTTTGCTACTCTTAACAATGGGCTGTTGGCTTGCAGGACAGTTATTGCTTTTTCTGACTGGGAGGAATCTGCCAGATAACTTGGCTTCTCTACTTTCTTGACAAATCACAGGACCCAAGAATGATAAGGATGGAATGTAGCCATCCTAGCTTTCTCACTTTGACCTTGTGTCTTATGACCAGACCTTGGGAAAGTTAATATCTGGAACAATAATGCCTCTGCCAGCACTGCCAGTAGCTGTTTTGGCTGGGGGGTTCAGGGAGATGTTGTACCCCTCTCTCCAAATCCCAAAGCTTTTCCAAGTTCAGCTTCTGACAGGATGGCACATCTATCTTGAGGTTGCTTATTTTGGGAAGAGTCAAGAAATTTGCTCAAAATTGCAACCAGAAGATACAAATGCAGTGATTTAAATGAAATACTCAAATTGAGCAAATTAGCAGTCTGTCACTTCTTTTTCTGTATTTCTGAGTATGCACAACATTTTTTCTCAAAGAAGGAACTGTAGAACAGCAGAGTACATGCATAAAAGAAAAACAGCAGCAAACACATAAAAGAGAGAGGAGAGCCAGCATGGTGTAGTGTTTTGAGCATTGTATTACAACTCTGGAGACTAGGGTTTGAATCTCAGCTCAGATATATAAAAGCCGCTGAGAGACCTTAGGCAAGTCACATTCTCTCACCCTGAAAGGATGGCAATGGTAACCTCCCTCTGAAGCAACCTGCAAAGAAAACCCTGTGATAGGGTCTTAGGATCACCATTGGTTGGGAATGACGTGGAGGCACACAATAGCAACAACAACAACAACAACAACAGAAGTTCAAGGCACTGCTGTTTAGTAAAAGCAAATGCTGAATTCAAAAGAGTGGATTTTGTGATATAACATCTGATCTGAAAGCACCATATAGGTATTTGTTTAAAATTTTAAATCTTAGCTCCATAATCATGGTAACTAGAAACATTTTGACAAAATAAAAATTGACTCTGATTTGGGAATGAATATGGAACTTCTCATGATTTTGAAAAAGGCAATGGCTAAAAGCTGAAATCTTGCAGTAAGTAGTGAAACCACAGGACTGGCTTGCTATCGCCTGGAAGCCATCCAGTCCCTTCTTTTCAAGTGCTTTACTTATGCAGTAAAAAGAAAAAGGATGTGCTTGTTTAATTACAGCAGAACTTTGCTCAGTCATTCTAGTCATGTTTCTATCCTATCACTTCCTGCACCCTTACTTACTCCAGTATCACATACAGTTTTATGCAACTATGCATCTGGAATGGATATAGCATCTGTTCTTTGAGAAATGTCCCATTTGATTGTGTTGGACCAGCTTGTCACAGCCAGAAAAAAACCACATGATATTGCTGCATTGTTTCTGGAATCAGTGCATGCTGCCATACTTTAGTTGGCATCCAAAATACACTTTATGAACTTTATCACATGGGGGAAATCCCATACAGAAATGGGATTTAAAAGCTGGGGAAAACCCTCAAAAGTGGGTTGATTTTCACACACATCATTGTTAAACTGTTGTTAACCCAAATGGAAAGTAGTCAAAAGCCACTCCTTTTTACTTTCAGGATTTTCCGAAAGTAAAAAGAAGCAGCCTTTGACTACTTTCCGTTTGGGTTAACAACAGTTTAACAACCATGTCGTGTGAAAATCTACTCACTTTTGTGGGTTTTTTTCTCAATTTAAAACCCCATTTCTGCATGGGATTTCCCCCATGTGATAAAAGTCCAATATGTCTGTATATGTCATTTTTGGTTGTTGCAGAAGCTGGTATTCTCTTCCTCTTTCCCCAACAACCAAAAACACACACACACACAGGTGTACCACTGAGCCACCATACCTACAAAGCTGTGGCCTGATGGGGTGGGGTGGGATGGAATTGGAGAAGTATCTGGCTATGTCTCCATAGCCAGACACAAAATGATTACATCATCTGCTGAGAGCTTCTGAGAATTCTGGCAGATGTCAGTGGATAATGTAAACATTCTGCATCTGTCTACAGGGACATAGCCAGACACTTTGCCAGTCCTCACTTCTACCATCCATGGAATGGCAAAGGCATGTAGCATCTCAGCAGAAAATCAAGGAGGTGTTGAATGGCCAGCTATAGTGCAATTACACATGAAAAATTATTACACTACACTGTACTATACAGAATCTTGGCCATGGGCTTATAACAATTTCCCCCAACTTCACATTCTCCTGCTCTGTTGAACTAGAGTTTCCATAATCCCATACATTTTGGAGAGCAGTAGATAGTGTAAAGCTTTCGTAAATAAATGACTAGGCATCATCCAGTAAATTCTTATATCATTTAAACATGAATTTTTGGTGGCTTAGAGCATCTAGAGTACTGGCTTTCTTTATTCATGATTGCCCAATTTCTGTTTACTAGAGAAAACAACTATAAATGATAGCATTGCTTCTTATATAGCTTTGGTACATACCTATCTTTCCATCAGCCTATATACTACATACTGTTCAGGAAGGTTTCCTGACCTTCAAATCCTGGCCTGAAATTTGAAGCTGTTCAGCAAGGAGCAAATGCTGAAAGACATATTGCAGGGTGGGGTGGGGTGAGGTTTAGGCTGCAAGGATTTACTTTCTCTTGTTGGCCTTGGGGGGCACTGCAGGGTAAGAAATAAGTGTTCCTTTAGCTCCTTATTATGTGATGTCTTTCATCTACATCATAAGCTGTGTCAAATGGCAGAAGAATGCCAGATTTCAGTTCAGGTTAGAAAGACTTATTTATTATTGTTGCTGTTGTTGTTATAGTAATCCTGTATTCTATACATGGGAAACAGCATTTTTTGACAGCAGCAACATGTATTGCTCTAGCATTGTTCCAAATCAAAATGCAAGAGACAGAAAACAACACCATTCCTATAAATGAACTAGCTTCAAATGCTATTAAATGAGTGCAATTATTATTAATTTTTAATGCATGCATTCAATTGTAGGAGGCTGTCCCTTTCCACAAATCCACAGAGGATCTATTAGCAGAATCTGTCTAGGAATACTATAAATATCTTTTTAAGGTGGCAGTTCAACACAGATCCTTGGAACATTGTGGGATTTACTCCCAGGTATGCATCAGCCTGCAAGCACAGTCTTCTCTCTATAGAAATGATGCAAGGTTTTGAGGATCAAAGGCTACACCAGGGGTCGGCAAACTACGGCCTGCGGGCCGGACCCGGCCTGTCGAGGCCTTGGAACCGGCCCATGGCCTGTTCTGCTGCCGTAATTGCGCAAGCATGCATTGGGCGTTCCAAAATGGCACCCACCACCATGCGCATGCGTTTGCTATTTTGGAAGGCCCCATGGTGGTGGGGCAGGCATGGTGGGGCCTTCCCAAGGCCCAACGGCAGCTGCACCATGCGAATTCGCATGGCGCAGCCACCGTTGGGCCTTCCAAAATGGTGCCCCCCACACACTGTGCGTGACAACAGGCATCGTGCACAAGCACGCGCATGCACCTGGGCCCTGCGCCATTCCCCCCCAGCCCCCTGGCAACAACCCCCTGGACTACACTGTCTAATACAGCCATGCGTGTGCACGATGCAGAGTGCCATTTTGGAACGCCCAACGGCGCTGGTTTGGTGCACATGCGCAAGACGCTGGCGCCACTGGGCATTCCAAAATGGCGTCCCACAGTCGTGCCCATGAGCGCGCGCGCGTAACACGAAGCGCCATTTTGGTTTCTAAAATGCGCATGACGGTGGGAGTTGTGCGCATGCGCACACCCGCCCCTGGCGCCATTTCCCCCCTCTGGCCCACCGGCAAAAAAAAGTTGCCAATCCCTGCTTTAGCAGAACCTGGTGAACTGATCAAAAGTTACTAGAGATTGAGCTACACTATTATAGCTTTTGTATGCTCCTTTTAATGATTTTTTTTCAAAAGGTCCAGAATTGCAGTGTTTACTTTTGACACATGTGCTTTGCTTTGGTTTTGTCCCATATCCTCCACTATCGGACAGCTGGCCCCCAAACTCCCCCCAAGCTAGAATTCCATCTGTAGACTAAAAAAAAGGCTCCCCATAATGAAAGTCCTGGACCTATACGAAATATTGTGCTACTACATATCTGCTACCACAACTGATCTTTCTCCCCTATTCCTCTGCAGCCCCAAACTAAGTTCCTTGGCCCACCCAGAGCTGGTTTTGTGGCTGGATGAGGGGGAGATATGAGGGGAAGGAGTTATCCTCTTTTTGATTCTTCTGAAAGAAGGAGTTCTGTCAGCAGAAGCACCCCACTGCAACATGGTATCAATTCTTAAGCTGTAAAATTCTATTGCAGTTCTGCAGCAGATTCTGTTCCAATTCTGCAATAGATTAACACAAACCACTGACTTTGGTGATGAATCTCACTGTTGTATATAATCAGAAGAAAATCTTTTATGAAATTTACCTCAGGAATTTGTTGAGGTCCCCATGCTTCATATATTCAAAGACCATGATGAGAGGATCCCCTTCCACGCATACTCCGTAAAACTTCACAATGTGGTCATGCTGTAAATTAGTTAGTAGTTCTGCCTCTCGATGAAAGTCTTTGCGGGCATTGTCACTAGCATCTTTTAGTGTCTACAAAGGAAAGAATCCAGAAAAATGAAGAAAAGGGTAGCAAACATTTTCAGAAACTTGGCAATTGATACATATATTCTCCAATATATATATATATATATGGGAGAACCATATGGTTGGAGGATGTTGACTCATAAATATACGCTTGGGTTCTTTGATTGCTACAGTTCCTATCATCATAGATTATCAGAGCTTTTGAGTATATTATACAATCATAAGCATTTGATACCTCTTAGACTGTTATGGCTCCATTGTACAGACTTTTGGGATCTGCAGTTTGTTGAGATACTTGACATTCTCTGCTAAGAGCATGGAATTTGTGCTTTATTCAGATATTTAGGTTTCTCTACAAGGAAGCTCTAGTGCTATAGTTCAGGGAAGTGGGCATTAAAGCTCTAGTAGAAAATTCTACCTTACCAAACTATAAATGCCACCATTCAGTAACATGCATCCATGGCAGTCAAAGTGATATAAGTGTCTAGCATAGATACACTCCCTATGGCCCCTGTTAATTTATCTCTTACATTATGCCAATTTCCTGCAGCAACATCTTTTCCTTGATAGTTGTTTTTAATGTTGAATTCAATAGCATGGTGACCTTTCTCAATACTGTGTTCAAACATGGAGAGCTAAAGAGGCTGTAGCATTTGGGGGGGGGGGGGGAAATGTGATACAGCAGTGAAGAAGATATTATCATAAAACATTGTTTGGAGCACAAATGGAAGTTTGTGTGTGTAACCTACACGATTGATAATCAATTTAGATGGAACCCCCTCGAACCCATTTGGAACAGTGAACTTGTGTTTTTAATTTCTGAGAACTGAATTCTACAATGGTAACTGCTGACTCTGTTGGTAAAACAAATTCCACAATATCTCAAAGCCCAAACATTAAGTTGCAGGAGAGTTACTGCATCTATCTTTAGAATATCTTCTATGAATATTTCTCACTTACATATTTCCCAAAATAGTAAACCTCATCTATAGTGAAGGCTATGGGAACTGCATCTGTTTATATGGGTTGTGGTCATGTGTATGATTTCCCACTAATCTCTCCTCTTCTCAATCCCAAGGAGGAGGCCTGGTTTGCTAAATATTCTCTATCACATTTTTGTCAGCTACAGTCTTTCCTGCAAACACAACAATGCCTTGGAATAACACTAGGTGGAGGCATTCGGAGGATGGAAAATGGTTTCTTGCACAATTGCTGTACTTGTGACTTACAGCAGCAGCAAAAGCACCACCACCATTAGTACACTTCTATCACAACAACAACAACAACAACAACAACAACAACAACAACAACAACATAACAAAAACAATAGAAGCACTGTTGCTGCCCCCAGTAGCAATGAACCTTATTCCCAAGAAATCATTAGAAAATATCTTCTCTCCCTTGGAGAATACTCAGCAAAATAATCCCTATCTTTTGACATTTCAGTCACCCAGAAACATGATGGAGAATTTTGGGAGGCCATTTTCACTCAGCTCTCACTCCCATATCTCATTCCTTTAGTGAGCTAATAGTGGCCCTGCATGCCACTTAAATCCCAGTTCAGTCCTTAAACACAGGACCTATTCCCAGAGTGACTACATACAAAACAAACTCCTTCCAAACAAACTGAAAGTGAAAATAATGCAAGTTAAAGTTCCCTCTCCTAAACAGGTAAAGAGTGCGAGATATGTGTGTGTGTGCATGTGTAGATGTATTGGTCCTCTTTATATACAATACCAGATATTTTCATGACCTTTACTTCCTAAGTTATTTCTCAATGGAAAGTAAGAATATTTGTCATTCTCCCCTTTTTGAATTTTTGCATTTTGAGTTTTTAACCTTCCCACAGGGCACAATAACAGCTATTTTTTTAACATGCATATACAATGTCTCTCTAGGTTGCCCAGCAACCAATAAGAAGACATGTCAAAGATCCAATGAATCAAAAGAAATAGTGACAACACTTGAACATTAAGTGAGATATGTTCCCTTCTGGGGGAAACTTGCTCAGAAACTTTTTTGCCAAAAATCTTTCTGAAATGGACATATTAGTGACAAAATGCACATTCCAGCCTGGAACACCAGAGAGTCCCACCACATACATTTATTTTGCAGTTGTCCAGCAACATTTCTGCAAGCAATTTCACCCCAAATGCATTTGGGTATGTTGTTTTCATGAATATACAACATTTCACTAACACATGCATTTTATATGCTTTTTTGGTTGGAGAACTGCACTAAAAATTTCAGAAACATGAATATTGATACATAAATGGATTTTCAGCTTACATACTTTTAAAAACTATGAATTAGGTAAGGCTGTATTAAAATGGTAAATGAATGAATTCTGGGACTTCTCTGTTTCCATCAGGACTTACTCCTTGGTACACATGCACAGGATTGCTCCCTGCATCTGTGTATATATTGTGTGTGAGAGAGAGATAGACCAGATTCTTCTCATATTATTTGTGCTCTTACATTTCATCTCTATAGCAAGGTGACAATTAGAATGTTAACAACAAAGTAACTTTGAGTGAGAGGGATAAAGCTTAACTACAAAGTGAGAGCTCCAGATCTGTCAAATCTTATGCACTGTAGTCCTTCTCATGCCTTCAAATAACATTCATTGAAGGTGTGGGTGTGGATGAGAGATAGAAGTAATGTTGCACATACTGTTTCTGTCCACATCTTCTTTGTGGTCATAAAAGGAGCACTATACACTGTTCAGTGTAAGGGCATAGTTAACTGGGGACTTCTGTAACATGGGTCTCTAATCTTATGAACAGCTAGATTCATACATACATAGGGTTTTTTCACTTTCTGCTGAACACACCAGATTGATGTCAGGGTTAGCAAATGCAGTCCTATAGCACTGCTGTGAATATAGCTTGTGACAAAACCCTATTCAGACATTCTCTTTTATGATTAAATTAACACACAAGTAGGGAAGGAATCATTGCATCACAATTATCACAGAGATATAGCCCCTTTACCTTCACTGCAACTAAGATCTTGTCTTGCTCAGGACACAGATTATAACATTCTGCCAAGAAGACTTTCCCAAAGGCTCCTTCTCCCAGCTCCCTTTTGAGAACAATATTATGTCGCTTGATGTGCTGGACAACTGCAAAATAAAGATAAAGTGAGGATTAGCAATGAATTTCTGGAAGAAGTCAAGAGTTAACAATGTAGAACAGGACTTGCTGCACTATAGTGGATGAGAAACTTTTGACTCTCCAGATATTGGGTTCCAACCTCCATCAACCTCAGCCAGCATGAGAAATGCTGAGAGATTTTGGGAGCTATAGTTCAGCGCCATCTGGAGAGCTTCATATTCCCCACTCCAATGATATTGGCTTGAGCATTCCTCTCCTCAAACAGTGCCTGTGTTTCCATTAACTACATCATACTGAGAATTTGGACTGGTAATTCTTTCCCCTCTCATGGAGATGGTGAGAAGGTCTTGCACACAGTGAATGATCCTCTGCCATTTGTCTGTTTGCAGAACAGATGTAACACCCATTAAGGGCCAAGACCTATATACTGCACACACTGCTTGAGGGGAAAACAAATAATAACAGTGGCATCTGTTAATCTCTCTCTCTCTCAATCAATCAATTTTTTTAAAAAAAATTGAGTCATAGCTCTTTATAAACAGCCAAAAGCTGTGATGCAAAAAAAAAAAAAAAAAAAAGTGTGAACAGACATCTAGACAGTTCAGTACAATGCATGATATAACAATGGGAAAAGGTGAGAGAAGCCCAGGGCAGAGCATGAAATGAATTTACTATTCAAGTGAACTAATTAAGACATTACACAGTTACAACATGTTGATACTGCTTTAACGATGATGACTCTATCCTGTGGAATACTGTAATTTGTGGCTGACAGAATACTTAAAATTCTCTGTTCAAGAGCACTGATCCACTCTATCAAGCTACAGCAGAGAATGCCAAATAGCTCACCAAACTACAAAATCCAGGATTCCATAGGATGGAACCATGTTAGCTGAACCATGAAACTACTAGATGGAACCAAGAGGGATGAAGTCATGACTGTTAAATTATGAAATTACTATAACAGTGCAGTGTAGTCACACTCTGTGTTCACTTGAGTAGCTGAATCCCCGAATTCTAGTCTTCTTCTTGTTGTGTGCCTTCAAGTCATTTTCAACTTATGGTGACCTTAAGGCAGCCCTATCACAGGGTTTTCTTGGGCTGAGAGTGTGAGACTCACCCAAGGTCACCCGGTGGGCTTCCAAGGCTAAGCAGGGAATCAAACTCTTGTCTCCCAGTGTCCTAGTCCAACACTCAAACCACTACATCATGCTAGCTCTCAATTTTATTCTTTCTGTCAGTTAAAGTAAACCTGCTGAATCAATGGGATTCACCTGTGTGTTGATTCACAATTCCACAGTGGAATCAGTGGGTCTACTCTAATTGGGACTAAACAGTAAGATTCAGGACAGTGACTGTCCTTTCTTCTCCTTTCAAATAAACTGCAAGTTGAGGAGAGTGAGAGGAAAAAATAATAAAGCATAAGGAATCACACAATTGGAATGGGACAGAAGGAACAGCATGGCCAACCTCCTGCTTTGAAACAGACTGTCCTGCACTTAAAGAATCTCCCAGCTAACCTTTTATTAGAAATTATAGAAGAATGGATCTCTGCAGCCTTTCCAGACAGCCAGTATATCTTACTACTAAACTGTAATTCGTGTCTAGAGTAATGGAGGCCCTTCTTCTGAAGCATCCTGGCTGTGGAATAGTCTCCCTTTTGAGGCCTGATTGGCTCCAATACTGGAGTCATTCTGGTGTCAGGATGTACGAATCCCAAAATTCCATACCATTGAGCCATGGCAGTTAAAGTAGTATCAAATTGCATTAATTCTGCAACACTAAAGTTGGCATATATTTCTAAAGGCATTAGCTACACTGTCACAATTGTTCTGCCCCACATACTGCCCCGTATACTCTCCCTATAACCCTAGATGATTCTACTGATCTGTATCATATAAATGATGAAGCAAAACCTAGAGAAGCATCCAAAAGAATCCATAGAAGAAAAAACAGGCACATCTCAACATGCTCAGAAGATGGTCTGTTTATTAGAATTTATTAGAATTATGGCATTTGAAAAACTAATAAACAGACCATCTTTTGAGCATCTTGAGACATGTCTCTTGTTTCATATAAACAAAGACCTAGGGGCCTCATATAGACAAAATGATCAAGATCTCACTGTATACAGATAGTGATAGTGGAGAGAGCTCATGTTAATTACTATTTTATTTGTGAGCTCACCATGCAGTATGCGTATGTGTCTGTACATAACTTTAATATACCTCAGTTAATGCAATACTGTAGATGTGTTCCTGGGCATTACTTAACAGAAACTTTGGTACCAGAGGCAGAAATAATATGGAAAGAACAGGGATAGGTTCCTATACCACAAAAAAACCAAGAGCAGTTTGAACATGTTTCAGCAGACTTTATTGAGTACTAAAGATATGCACATATGAAATGAAACAACCAGGGTGGGTAAGTATCACACAAGGAAACAAAAACATTTTGAATCTTCTAGAGACCACTTGAAGACATCTTCCAAAAGGCATCCACAGATTATTATTTTTCACCATCCTCCACTTTTCTAATAATTTCCCTTTTGGTGGCCAAACATAGATTCATGCTTTTAAAAACATGGTGCCAGGTGGTAAGGTTTATCTGCCCTTCCCACCCTTTCCCTCTGTCTTGCTGTTCACATATACTCAATAAGGGATTCTAAAGGTAGCTGCTGTTTACCTTTCCTGTTGTAAGGAGGCACACATGGCTATGATTGGACTGGATAGAGCAGGATCTTGTTCTTTCCCTGCTCAAGTTTTATTGACTTGTTTACTACAGACATGCTTCTTCAACCCAGCACCAAAAGTTTGTGTTCTCCAGCCCTCCTTCACCACCCTTCTAATGCTGATGCTACTAAAAAAACTTCTAGCTAGATAAGAGGACAAGGAGGAAAGGGGGGCTGAGAGGATTAAAAAAAAACTTCACAAAAATAATATTTTTAGAGGCTTTATCTCAGGTATGCCTGCACTGATTTACTTCAATAGATTTCACCTATGTTATCATCAGAAAGAAATCCAGCTATTTAACAAGCACAAAAATGTTAAAATGTGATAAAACCAACATCCAAATATACTCCAACTCCCAATCCCTAACCAAAATACTGTAAAGAATGTCATAGCAGCAGAAAATAAAATTATTCAAGTAGGACACAAAAACATTAATAAACATAGAAGACCATAATTTTTTAAAATGTTGCTGAATGATAGTTACCAGGATTCTGCCCTTGAAGTCATGACAGTTAACTTTAACTGGTACAAAACCAATATAAGTATGTTGTGTAGACAGGTAGTAATGTTCCTTACAAAACAGGGGTAAACATTTGTTGGTGTGAAACTAGCTGTGGTGATGTGACAATTTCAATGTTGAGATTAAAGCTAATATCACCACCAGTTTTTCTGCAACAGCTGTATTAGAGAAAGAATATATGGAAACTACTGAGCTTCTCTGCAGCTACCAAATGTGGTGCTGACCACCAATTTAAACTGCTTTTTATTAAGCAAATTCATGCCAGATAAAGCTATCAGTGGCTACTACCCATGAGGCCAATGCAAAAGCAAGGGTATCATAGGAGTGGGTTGTTGTCCTCAGCGCTGCCTCCTCACAAGCCTCTGCTTGACCATGGCAGGGAAACAAGAAAACTGGAGTCCTAAGCCATTGGTCTGATTTCGTGAGACTTTTCCTATGTGTTTGTGTTAATAGCTGTTGGAGAGGAAACAGCAGATCTGAGGTGGTTGATGCTAAAGTTAAAAGGTGTGTGCCTTAACTTGAAAAGGTTTAGAGGGAAGCATACATTGATTTCCAAAGGGGATCAAGGTTGTCAGCCATCATCCTGGGATGTCTCTGATCATCAGGATTGAATGAGCTCTGCAGAAAACAGTTCTGAACACTGATGCTTCAAGAAATGAATTAAAAGGAGGAAAATACTGGAAAACAGACCATATTTATCTCTTGTCACTTCCATTTTTTAACTTCTTCACCAGCTGTTCTCCTTTATCACATTGGGGAAAAAAACTGGAAAGATTGGGGAAATTTCATATAATCCAGGAAGATAAAGTATGTCCTCTTTTAATTAAATCCAACCTACTCAGTGGCTCCCTTCACTTGCTCCTCTTAAATTAAACTGCCAGTTACTCTGTCTGTTTCATTCAACAGCCAGAATAAAGAAGATATTTCATTCTAGCAAATATGATTTACACTCTTGCTCTGAGATAAAAAGGGGAGAGAAGAAATAAGACAAAATGGAGCAATTTTGCTGACAGAGCTCATGCAGATGTCTGCCAAAGGAACTGGCTATTGATAAACTTAAATCTTAGTTCATCGCTATTTTCTAATGGAGATCAATGTGTCATACTGGACCAAACTCACATTTTGACTTCTATGGATAATACTAATAACACCTAACCACAGTGTTTGTTTTCAGAGCTTGGAATTTCCCCACCCCCACCCCCAGCCCACATGCTGGCTGGGGAATTCTGGGAACCACAGTCTAAATAAATAAACACTTTCTAACCTCTGCCTTTTTTAAAATGATAGAATCACAAAATTAGAAGGGGTCTCTAAGCTTGTGTAGTCCAACCCTTTATTGATACTGGAAATCTGCTACTACCAAATTTTTGATTGGTGGCTGTTCAGATTCTGGTTCAAGCTTTCCAACTGATGATGGTACAATCATCTTCCAATGTAATTTGCTCCACTGTCAAACAACCAGAAAATTCTTCCTAATGTTATTTAAAAAAAAAAACCTCTTTTGCTGGCATCGGGCAATTTCAAATTGTTGATTTGGGTCCTTGAGAATAACAAGATAAAAATTTGCTTCAACATCAGTGAGCAGCCCATCAGTGAATAGTTCTCCAGGCTGAACATACATAGGTTCTTCAACATTTCCTGATAGCACTTGGTCTCCAAGACTCTATTTCTGACTTTGGACAATTTCTAGTTTGTCAATATCCTTCTTAAACTGCAGTGCCCAAAACTGGACACCGTACTCCTGGTGAGATCTGACCTAAGCTAGCTAAACAGGACTATTGCAACCCGGTCAGTGCACTTCTCTTGAGGCAACTGTGTTTTTTCTAAGCTGTTATATTAAGCGACTGTCTTCTGCTTAGCTTGTAGTCTTGTAATCTATTAAAACTATAAAAATATAGAGCTCTTTTTGCATATATGGCTGCCACATCAGGAGTTACCTGTTCTGTAATTGTGTAACTCTTTCTTTCTTTCCTTCTTTCTTTCTTTCTAAATGGAGAACTTTACATTTGGGTCTGCTTAAATCTATGTGGTTAGTTCTGCAATTACTTCATTTGACAAGTGGAACATAAAAAGGACTGGTGTTGCTGATGTTCCTCCATACCTCTTTTTTATTTGCCTCCCTTTGTATCTTTTGGCTAAAGTATAGCTAAATTCTTATCTTGAACTTAGTGGGAAAGATTAAATTTCTAGTCCCATGCATTTCAAATAAGCCTTCAGTAAGCCTTACTGAACACTATAGGATTCACTCCTGTGAAAGATGAAGCTGCCTTATACATCAATTCATCTAGTCATATATTATCATTCAGATCCACTGTGGTTGCCCAGTGTTCAGACAAGCTGCTTTTCTTGTACCTACCACTGGAGATCCTTTAGCTAGAGAGGGTAGAAATTGACCATCATCACTTGTGTAAAGCAGCCAGGACTTACAACAGAGCCCAGGCTTACAGGATCAAAGGGCCAGAGATTTGCAAGTAGCAGGGAAGACGTTGTTGACTGGCATCTCCGGTGGATTTCTTTGTTATCTCTGAGCTTAGATGCAGTGAATGTGTGTATTGATTTTCCAAACAATAATTTGCTGTTACAATGCATAGTTTTGGGGGATAACTTGGTTCTGATTAGGCAGTTAAGGTCCACTGAGGGTGAGAATTGCCAGGACTGTGTTTGGATGTAGCTCAACACAACTGCCTGCATTTTCGCACTCTCCTGGGGACTGTCATGCTGAGTGCCTGCACTTCAGAATATACCACTGCCTTGCTGTTGAGCAAACCTTGCAGAAAGAAGGAATACACTCCAGCTGATGGGTGATGTTCAGTCATGTGAATCAGTGCAGGGAACTACCTGCATTGCAGCGCAGAGGTTAATTCATCAGGCCTTTTCATATAATTTCGGCCCAAGAGCAAGACAAACATCACATTGGCTATGATTCTTTGGTGCTGTCTTCACCTAAGCAACCATTTTCTTTATCCTGCTGTCTGAATCTCTCTCTCTTTCTCACTAAGTTGATAATTACAACATTCTATGCCAGGCAGCTGTCACTAAAGGAACAAGAGCTGCCCAAACACTTCCACACTACAATCACAGCAAGTTTATTGGCCAGTTTATCACAATATAATGAACTCGCTCACAACCTTCCCTCTATAGAATGGGAAGCAAAGGAAGATGGGCTTGGACATTTTGTTCTGATACAACTGAAAGAAGAGGAAACAATTAGGAGAATTTGTATCCACAGTTGCTCCCCCCCCCCCCCCCCGCATACACATAGCACCACTGTTGCTTAAAAAGTGGGCACGAGGCAAATATCCAAGACTGGTTAGTATTCAGAAAAGGGCATGGGTCCAATCTTCCGGCAGATGCAAGACTTTGCTGAATGAGGGCATGTGTGGATAAAGAGCAATTAAAAATACACGCATTGAGGAAGAGAAAGGTCAGGCATGCTTGAATAAGCTTTATTCAGCCTTGACTCAATTAGCCTAATGAAGGGCCTTTGCAGACTGCCAGAAATAGTGCAAATTGAGTCCACTTTAACTGTCCTGGCTCAATACTAGGGAATCATGGGAACTGTATTTTTTTCTGAGAGATTGAGCCTTCTCTGTCAGAGAGCTCTGGTGCCACAATAAAATACAGTTCCCATGATTCCTTAGCACTGAGTCAGGGCAGTTAAAGTGGACTCAATTTGCACTATTTCTGGCAGTCTGCAAAGGCTCAGAACCTCAAACCCTGATGTTCTAAATCTACTCTATCTTTGTTTATTTGAACACATTTTCAAAAATTGTGCTCTTCCTTACAGGATCCTAGAGTAGTGGACACAATCCCACCCCTTTTATATTCAACAAAAAAGAGGTGGTGATTTGCACAAACCTCCTGAAGGTTTGTGTCCAAGGCATAATTAGGGATATAAAAATCTGTCAGTTTTGCTTTCTCTGACAATCTGGGTGTTGGTTTTTTGGTTTTAATACATATATAATCTTGAAATCTTTATGATTTCTGAAGAAATCTGGGGATTTGGGGAAGTTCATATGAAAAATGAACCAAACAGATTTCCCAACCATCTGCACTGGCTAAATTCCATAGATACCAATATTCCCATCACTGGGAGAAGCATGTTGTAACTGCCTGCCAAGTAGCTGTTAAGGAGCCTGTCAGGAAAAAAAGAGAGAAATGCCAGCAACTTCAATTCAGCACCATGAACATAGCGGAATAAACAAGGATTCAAAAGTAGACTTTTAAGAGTTAAGTACTAAAAATCCTTGACTGAGATGAGTGAATTGGTCAGTTTAGTTTTTAACTCACACTCAGATTATATGAATATCAAGTTCTTTCCACTGAATATTTTTTAATAAATTTGCACATTTTGAAAAATTCTTATCAAACAATATATCCAACTGAGTTCTCACCCATCCCTAGTGGGATTTGGACTGGATTCTCCTCAATCTCAATTCATTTTGCCTAGAACTTTGAAGTCACAAATTACATCAGCATAAGTACCTGCAACAAGTTACTTTTAGGGAAACAAGTTTTAATGAAGTTGGCCAGAATTCTCTTGTGGACTTATGTCTTTGTATGTGGATCTATGTCTTCAGGAATTAGAACTAGGAAGTTCTATAATGTCCCCATCCAGTAAAGAGCTATTGTTACAGGTAAGGAAGCCAACAAAATGATCAATGTGCATTTGATGCACATTAGGACTGATGCATATTGCCCCCCCCCCCCTTTGCATTGGGATACCAACTACGGAGTGCCAATTGGCACTGCAACACTCTTGGCAGTCTTCCATTATGCATCTTTGCAATTCATTAACTTTCTTAGGGCCTCTGCTATGTAGCTAAGTATGTATAATGTTTCCTAACATAGACAATGATAGAAGATTCTGGCCATTATATTTCAAAAGTGATGCAACAAGTGAGGTCAAAGTCACCCCCTTTCCTAGCTGTCCCATGGGCTGTCCCACCCATGAACATTTTATTAAAGATGTAATCAGAAATCATGTTTACTTACCTCTCTTGGTATTTTCAGCTGCATCTGATTTATCTATTGAGGATAGAATAAAATGTCCTCGAAACTAAATTATATGGTCTCAATTCAACATCACCTCAGTGTAGCATGAATATCTGCATGTGGACCTTATGCTACACTGATCCATATACCACCTCCCATGACTTACGTTAAAACACAGAAGCTATCTCACACAGACTTTCCATGCTTCAATGTGGGCAGGCAGGATTGGAGAAGGTCTGCACCCCCCTGCCCCCAATAGCCAGATGCAGAATGATATCAGTGCTGAGATTTGCAGGGGTCTTCCAGAAGTCTCAATGCTTCTATAATCATTCTGCATACAGCTTGAGAGAGGGAAATGACAGATGCTTCTCCAATTCTGCTGGCTCATGGAATGCCTGTATGAGGCATATTCAGGGCTTTGAACTCAGTCAGGAGGGGACCATTCAGTGCTGCATGGTGTGGATAATAATACCAACCCCTGCAGCTCCTGAAAAATACATTCACGTACATAAGGGACACTTAAGCACACAGTTGTCCCCACGTAAATTCCAGGCTTCACATGCAATCTTCCACCCACCATCAATCCACTACAGCTAATTTTTAATGTTTTTTGTTGATTTTCAATAAACTTGCCCTATATTCTACAAGCTCTGTTATTCAAGAGTTGCTAAGATATACTAAGATATATCAAGACATACTAAGTATATCCTAGCATACTTTCAACATAAATGAGAAACGTAGATGTAGTATGTATGAATGTTAATGTAGAATGAGAATACAGTTTGACTCTCCTTCATCTGAAATTCTGAAATCAAAAACACTCCAAAATCCAAAATTGTCCACATGGATGGCTGAGATAGTGACACCTTTGCTTTTTGATGGTTCAGTGTACACAAATTTTGTTTCATAAATTAAAAATATTGTGTATAAAATTACCTTCAGACTATGTATATGTGAATATTCCAAAATGATTAATCATCATCATCATCATCATCATCATCCAAAATACATCTGGTCCCAAGCATTTTGGAAAAGGAATATTCAGCCTGTACTGTAAGAGTGCCCATCTTAAAACCTATTTGTTTCTTCCATATCTTACATGTATATAAATCATCTTTTCTCCAAATACCTGAAGTTATTACACCTTCCTCCACATTTTTATTATTACAGCAACTCTGAGAGAGGAGGCTGAACATGGTGAGGTTGAGAGTCATATATGCTGTATTGAGTCCATTTGAGGAAATGAGGTTTAGATATGTCAACAATGAATGAAAAAGTAAAATGTTTTTCTGGGGCTTGCACCAATCCATGTCAATGGGAGAGGACTGACAATCTGGATTCCAGCACCTCAGTTTAGACACATGATCCAGACTGAATCTGAATGAGTCTGAACTGATCTCATTCAAATTAGGTCCAGATTCAAATTGCTGAAATGAGCTTAGAACTGGATTAGATGGCCCATGCACATCCCTAGTCTGAGCAGGATCTCTACTGTACTTTGAGTAGTGGGCATGGGGTCAAAGGAAAATGCAGTGTCCATGCAGTGAGCCATGGTCTGATAGGCAGCAGTATAAATTTTGGCAGGATAATTTTTTCTAAAGGTGTGTGAATTGTGGGAAGCACCAAGGTGAGTTGCACCACATGCAGACTTTCAGGGCTAATGTTCTTTCAACCAAGAATCAACAAACTCATTAGCTGGATATTCCAGAAATTGTTGATGTAATTGCTCATCTTAAATCAAGAAAATTTTCAAACTAAATTTCCATTGCAAAGCAGGAAATTTTCACCACTGACCAGAAGGCATGAAAATGGATTCTGGTGTATATTCAAACTAAATCAGGACCGTACTCCACAAAATATTTTCCACTAGAAGCCATGTCTGTGACTGCATAAATTGTCCATGACTAGAACAGAACTTCCTGATGCTTTTGTATGGTTTGGTTTTGGCTGGAGCAGTGTCACTTTGAGGAAGGCTTTTAAATTATTTTGCATCATTTGCTTATAATCCCCAGCCCCATCTCAAAGTTACTGGGTTTTACAAAAATAAGAAGGCTGAGAAAGCACTGCTTTAATCTAAATCTGAGCTTTCTGCAGCCACTTTACAATTACGGGGAAACAACTGCCAGGAGATCCAGTCACAGTTCTACATTATGCCTGTGTTGGCTCTTAGCTAAGGAACCTGCACTAGTTGACTAATGGGGATTTCTTTTCCATCTCCATTTTCATGATACAATTCCAAAAGGTATTTCCACTACAAAGTCTGTGGTTCATCCAACACACATGTTGTCTTACTGAGAAAATTCCTCAAAGTAGGCTTCATTATTTTTCTTTTGTTATCATGGGGCAACAGGTTATAGGGTTCAAAACATGAAAAGCATAATGGCTCACAGGAAAGGATTCTGAGTTACCTCATCTGTGTGATTTGATTGTTAAGAAAGGAAGAGATAATAACATCTATATTTGGAACACTGGTGATTTCATCTGAAGTTCAGGATCTGAACTTTGTAGCACCAGGGAGTTTTCAGAAGGCAAGCCAGGTCCACTTTATATATGTACATGAAAAACATTTTACTTGTTTTGCGACTGCCAGAGTAGAATAAAGATACATAACAAATGAAAAAAGCTGTGTGAAGGGAAATGGCAATTCCTATGACCTGCAATATCTTGAGACTTTCAAAGAAGGAGTCATATTAGTCTGTTCCAGTACAAAAACAAAAGATGTAGCTACACAGAGATATGTACTTTTAATAGCTGCAAATACTTTAGCCATTCTTTCTTTTTTTTTTAAATTCACCTTGTGTCATGTTAAATGGATGTAGCTATTCACATTGCTTCTCAGAAAAGTCCCCCTTGTTCCCAAAGAGCCTCTAATCTTTCATATGCTCTTGCAATTGTTTTGGTTCTGTCTAGGGAGTTTATCACATGGGGGGAATCCCGTGTGGAAACGGGGCTTTAAATTAAACAAAACCCGCAAAAGCAGGTGTTTTTTCAGACGACGTCGCTGTTAAAAGGAGGTTAATCTGAATGGAAATTAGACAAAAACTGCTTCTTTTTACTTTTGGAAGCTCCCGAAAGTAAAAAGAAGCAGTTTTTGTCTAATTTCTGTTCGTATTAACCTCCTTTTAACAGCGCTTTTACTTTTCACACAGGGCAGAACGGGAGAAATCCCGTTCATTAAAAGCTTCCGCTTTTGCGGTTTTTTTTTTTTAACTTTAAACAGCAATTTTGCACGGGGCTCCCTGTGTGATAAACTCCTAGGTGTGAGGGATTTGAGGGGGGATAATCCTGTTTGATCAGCATGTAGGTGTTCCACTATTGATATCACTTGCCCCTCCCCATATTGTCATAAGTTCTGAATTTTATGAGGCCTTGCTAGTCTGATGAAATTCTTATTTCAAAAATAAAAATAAAAATCCTTTGCATAAACTTTATTAAACTTCAATAACACTTCACATTCTTGGCCATAGAAAGTGCACTTTCCCCCAGTGATAAGAGGCTGCTTCAACAATCTCCTTTTCCTACAGGGGAAAAAGAGGAAATTTGTGGAAGGGGGGAGGATATACTCACAATTCATGCAGTGTCAGGATCATAGTTCCTGCCAAATAGGTTAATCATATATTCTGTATATGTTTTGCAATACTGGATGATGGGATATGTTACATGGTGCTGGGTGGAAAGATTGCTTATCTTCCTTGGAGGTGGATAATGATCAGATGTGGGGAGAGAAATTACATGCTGTGAGCTATCTGTGGGAACACTTGCTATGGAGAGGAAAGGTGGGGAAGTCCTGGGAAAAGGAATATTTTGATTTGAAGACAAATGGGATGTGAGTGTGTAAGAATGTTTGAATAGCTATGTGCTTTTAATATGCCATGTAACTGAAAATGCTTCAGTCCTGACAATATTGTTATATTATGACCAACTCTGGTTTTCTGAATAAAGCTTTCTGAACTGCCCACCCTGAAGAGCTGGGAAAATCACTCACCTGGCCAAACAATCATATGAAGATACATCAGCCAGAAAATGTAGCCTATATACAGCCAGAGGATTAAGAGTAGGCAGCACTTTGCTAATGAACCCAGAATGTCACCAACATGCTCCCTCTCAGTTCTTATAGATCCAGATCTGTTGGTGGTACAATTGGATGGCACAATTTTGTTACATTTTTTGACAATGCAGCTCACCCTAAATATCCAGCGGCTATCAGTATCTCAATTATTTAGGTATTTATTCACATATTTCTAGTCCAAAGATCTGATAAGCTGACAAACACATCTGCTAAGTTTTATCCTGAGGAATAAAGAAACAAGTGGGCTCACAGTTTTATTAAACAATTGTTGGAATCCTGGTGGTCCACTAAACTGATCTAACTATGCTGACATAGGAGGTGGAAGGAAATGGCTGCAGGTGCGGCAGTCATGCTATAACAGTAACTGGATAAAATAGGCTGCTTTAGAAGCTGGAAGATTTTGGGGGGTTGCAGACTGCCAGAAATAGTGTGAATTCGGTCCACTTTTAGGGTTAGGGTTAGAGTTAGGGAACCATGGGAACTGTATTTTATTGTGGCATCAGAGTTGTCTGACAGAGAAGGCTCAATGTCTCAGAAAAATAACAGTTCTCATGATTCCCTAGCACTAACCCTAACCCTAAAAGTGGACTGAATTCACACTATTTCTGGCAGTCTGCATCCCCCCTCTGTCTACCTTTCCTTACTGCTGCTGCTTGATCTTTGAATAAGTGCAACCGCTGTGGCTATGAACTTTTGGATACAAATGGAGCAATGGGAAAGGATGTAGTCAAGGGGGTTGTGACATTTATTTTGCGTTATGATTGAAAAATGATTTTTAATAAAACTATATACTGTTGGTATATGATGCCTGAGAAATTGTCTAAGATGTATAAGGGAACTTTGAATGTATGCTGGAAATGTGAAAACCAAGATGGGGCATGTTATCGTATGTGCTGGAAATACATACATTGGTGGAGAGAATTTTAAAAATTAACAAACAGTTAAAACATCAATGTTTTCTTCTGGGATTGATGGGTGATCAACTAGAAAAAGAGTTATGGAAGAATTCTTCAATATATGACCACAGCAGCAAGATTTTTATATGCTCAGATATGGAAGAGTAACATCGTGCCTACTAAAGAAGAATGGTTGCTAAAAATGAAGTTGCAAAGATTGACTTTTTGAAAAATAATGAAGATGATAAAATGGCCACTGGTTTTGAAAATTAGTATGAGTAAACTGATAGATGCAATGTAACTAGTACTCTACAGAGTAAGATAGGTTCTTAGTAAATACCATATAAGCACAGAAAAAAATAGAGGGTAGCCATTCTTTGTTAGACTAAGGGCCTTTACAGACTGCCAGAAATAGTGCAAATTGAATCCACTTACTGTCCTGGCTCAGTGCTAGGGAATCATGGGGATTGTATTTTTTTCTGGGACATTGAGCCTTCTCTGCCAGAGAGCTCTGGTGCCACAATAAACTACAGTTCCTATGATTCCTTAGCACCGAGCCAGGACAGTTAAAGTGGCCTCAATTCGTACTATTTCTGGCAGTCTGTAAAGGCCCTAGTATAGGTTGAGTACCCTAATTCAGAAATCCAAAATACTCCAAAATTCAAAACTGTCCATATGGCTGGCTGAGATAGAGATGCCTTTGCTTGACAAAATTATTATGTATACAATTAACTTCAGGCTGTATGTATAAAGTATATATGAAAATAAATGAATTTCATATTGAGACTTTGGTCCCATTGCCAAGATATCTAATTATGAATATGCAATTATTCCAAAATAAAAAAAATCAGAAATCCAAAACAGTTCTGGTTCCAAGGATTTCAGATAAGCGATAGATAACTTGTAGTATAGTTTGGTAGTATTTTGCTGTTTTCTTTGTGGTTTTTTTTGTTTTGTATTATGTTAAAGGCATTTTAGTTTGTGGGATTTTGTGTGCTCTTTTTACATTTTAGTATATAAAGAATTTTAATAGCAATATTTTTTTAAAAGAAATTGAAAAAGTGAAACCACTAGTATAGTTCACCAAACAGGATTATGGCCTAAAGGATCCAAGAAGATGAAAAAGGACAGAAGATTATGATTGGATCTGGATTTCTTATTTGCTCCTCCATCCCACCATTGCTAAGTCAGTGGTTCTTGTGGCTCTGATATCAGTGATCTAGTGATTCTGTTCCAGGTTTTAATGTGAACCAAAATAGGTTCAGCACTTTGGACATGTATTGTCCAGGTATTGGACAGGTATTGGACAGAACAATACCTATTCAACACAGAACAACACACGGTTCACCTGGGAGCCACTCCTCCCTACCCAGGGTCTCACAGTATATATAGCTCTTCCATTTCAGTTTTCTCTGAAGATGCTAGCCACAGATGCTGGCGAAACGTCAGAAAGAAACTCTTCTAGAACACGGCCACACAGCCTGAAAAACCCAAAAAAACTATAGAAATGTTTCTGTACACAGATATTTTAGAAAAAAGAAGCCAAGGAAGGAAGTGATTAAGAGAAGTGAGGGGAAGGTAGCAACTCTTGATAACAAGAGATAGGTGCATGACTAAGCAGCTCCAATTCAAAAGAAAAGGAAGTCTCCAGACTTTAGTTAATTTGTAGTGTTAATCTGATTTGTCCCTATTTTCCTGTTTAAATGTTTTGGGTACTGATAATTCAGATTCATTGATCTTAAATAGCCTGGAGCATTTACTGATGCTGCTTAGAGTTGTCTGTTGAACAACTTAAAACACACTGTATGTTTCCTCTCACCTATTGATACCTCAGCTGGTTGAAGTCCTGGTAGTGTTTGGGCCTTCTGGCATGCAGTGGCAGAATCTGGAAATTTAATTCAAGCTATTTTGTCATGGACAGGTAGAAAAAGCTTATCTTATAAAACTTGAGCTGGCAATGCATTTATACAAACAAAGGGATTATGAACTCCAGCCTTATTAGACTCCTCTCTTCCCTCACCCCATCCCAAATAAATTTGTCTTCCAGCTCTATCTATCTATCTATCTATCTATCTATCTATCTATCTATCTATCTTTTGTAACTGCCCTTGAGTCGATCTCGACTCATGGCAACTCTATGGATAAGACATCTCCAAGACCCTCTGTCCTCCACTGCTCTGCTTAATTCCTTCAACCCCTTAATACCCGTGACCTCCTTAATAGAGTCCATCCTTCTAGCATCTGGCCTTCCTGTCTTCCTACTTCCCTCCACCTTTCCTAGCATTATTGTCTTTTCCAGTAAGTCCTCCCTTCTCATGTTGTGTCTGAAGTACAACAGTCACAGTTTGGTCATCTTGGCTTCCAGGGAGGTTTCTGGCTTGATCTGCTCCAGGACCTGTTTGTTTGTCCTTTTGGCTGTCCATGGGATCCTCAGTACATTTTTCCAGTACCACATCTCAAAGGAGTTGATTTCTTCCTATCATCTTCCTTAACTGTCCAGCTCTCACATCTGTACATGGTAACAGGAAATACAATGGCTTGCATAATTCTAACTTTTGTGGTGAGTTGTACATCTTTGCATTTTAAAATCTTTTCAATTTCTTTTATTGCTGCCTTCCCCATTCTTATTCTTATTCTGATTTCCTGACTGTAGTCACCATTTCTATCAATGTTTGATCCCAGGTATGGGAATTCTTTTACTATTTCTTCATTGTCTAGGTTAAACTTGTGAAGGGCCTTGGTGGTCATTATTTTTTTCTTTATGTTCAACATTAAGCCTGCCTTTGCACTTTCTTCTTTGATCTTCCTTAGTAGGTGTTTCAGGTCTGTGAGGTTTTTTGGTAGTATTATGGTGCCATCTGCATATCTCAGACTGTTGATATTTCTTCCTCCTATTTTCACTCCTCCTTCTTGTGTATCCAAGCCTGCTTTTCTTATAATAAGTTCTGCATACAAGTTGAACAAATAGAGTGAAAGGATGCAGCCTTGTATGAGCCCTTTATCTATCCCGTAGATAATACAGCATATGTAGTGTGGGCATACAGCATGGTTTCCATTTATGAGAAGGTAGATATTAAAACAAATAAAATAGCCAGTGTGTGTAGTGGTGAGTGTTGGACTAGGACTGAAGGAGACTAGGCTTTAAATCCTCTCTCAGCCATGAAAACCCACTGGGTGACCAGTCACACTCTCTCAGCCAATGAGGAAGACAATGGCAAACTTGCTCTGAAGCAAATTCTGTGATAGGGTCTCCATAAATCATATTCCAGTTGAAGACTCATAAAAATTGTAGTTGTGTGTCTTGAAGTCATTTCTGACTTACGGTGGCTCTAAGCTGAAGCTGTCATGAGTTTTTCTTGGCAAGATTTGTTCAGAGGGGTTTTGCAATTGCCTTCCTCTAAGGCTGAGAGACTGTAACTTGCTCAAGGTCACCCAATGGGCTTCCATGGCCAAGAAGGGATCCGAACCCTCATCTCTAGAGTCATAGTCCAACACTCAAACCACTGCACAATGCTGGTTCCTATAACAAAATAATGGCCATTAAAAGGAAGTCAAGACTTCTATTGAGACATTCAGCTTCTTGGGCCACATACATTCCACCCTGATACAAAAGTTCTGATAGTCAACATCTATCATGTCAGAAAACTTTACAATTTCCTATTGTAGATATTTTTCCCAGTCCTTTCAGGATTCTCTCATTTCTCAGGTTTTGTCTTGTTTTTGCCAAGCTAGAGGAGAAATCCTCTTCCTAACCCAACCAGTACAAATTCAAATAGCTGGGTGGCTCTGAGAGAAGTGCCAAGATGAAGAATAACTGAAATGAGCACATTTTTCCCTGAGAAAGCCAGTTAAAAAGCTATCATTATTCAACATGGCTGCTGTTAACACCAGCCAAGAAAAATATCAAAAGAGATGGTAACACTCCCAAATGCCTTCAGTGCTTTAACCCAGATTCTGCAGATACACTGTCAGAGAATATGGGGAAGAATCTATTTAATAGCTCTAATTGTCTGAAATGTGGCACCAACTACACAGCTGCACAATTTTGCTTTAATTTAAGACATTGCTGCATAAAATCCAAAAGAATGCAAGACATGACATGATTGTTTTTCTCATCTTTATAGTCTTCTTTTGCCATTCTCTTTTCCTCCCTCTTTCTGCACACAAAAATTACATCCGTTTTTTGGATTTGGGGGTTAGTTCACAGGGTGGCACCTGGGTAGCTCCCACTCCCATTTTTAGCATAGTATGTTTTCTCTCTAGGAGAACAGTTTGGTTGATTTTAAACATCAGTAGAAATGTTGTTTCAGTATCTTTCTTTTCATTCTGGATAAATACATTCCAATGTTTGCAAATGGTGACATATGTGATGGAAAGAACTCAGATTAAAATAATTGGAAAGTGGAAGAAAGTGGAACTGACATACTAGTACATGCAGGCAAAGGGCTTTGGAAAAGTTACATCTTTGGACCACAGCCCTCAGCTAGTTCAGCCTCAGGACTGTAATTCAAAAATGTAACTTTTCCATACCGTTGCTCAGAGTATTTAGCCCTGGAAAGCCTGAATTTTAATCCCTACATATTCAGCTATGTTTACGATACTGAATCTGGCTCCCCACCCCCCTTTCGGAGGTTCCTCATCTTTAACAGTTACATAACAGACAATTAAAATGTGATTCATAGTGTACTGGGAATAGCAATACTGCCATTGGGTATTGCTGAGAATATTATTGTGTTTGGTTGTTGTTGCTTGTTGGAAAAGTGCTTACCAAAATCCACACATTTTTCCATAAATTCAGTGAAAAGAATGCAATTTAAAAAAAAATGTGGAAGAGGAACTCACAGATTTGTTCATTTCCACTGAAGTTAACTATAAATCTATTTCTCAGAGGTAATCAAGGATAAGAGAAGGTGTACTGCAGTGATTTTGATTTGTGTTGTGGGTACATGAGCACTCAGGAGTCAGGACAGTTCTGTTACCTTTTATCAATCTCAAGGACTACAAACCTAACAAGTGATGTAACCTATAATACAACAAATTGTATTATGTATTTTAAAATTTCAATGGTAAGAAATTACTTTTGAATCGGCTGCTTTGCAACATGTTACATAACAAAATTTATTTAAAAAAATAACTTTCCAAATTTTGACTCCCCACCCATTTTTTTTTAAAAAAATTGCCATTGTTGTGTGTCTTTGAGTTGTTTCTGACTCATGATGACCCTAGCATAGGATTTTCTGGGGCTGAGAAAGTATGATGCACCCAAGGTCACCCAGTAGGTTTCCATGACCAAGTACAGGCCTCAAAACTTTAGTCCTACACTCAAACCACTACCATGCTGGTTGATACTGCCTGCTTAAGAATTCAAGAGAACTTGAAATTATTGTCCTACAATGGATTCTATATATTAATAGGTTGTTCATTATGCTGTATCCCATTGTATGACAGCAGAAACAATTGTTTAGAAGCAGTGGCATTGTTCTCTTAATTGCATACTGCCTTGTCAACAGCAAGATTGTTGAATCAACAATTACTTTCTTCCCAGCTCATCTCTGGAACACTTGCCAGAGGCAAGGAACATTGTATAAGCACAAATATTTGATTAATGACAAGATCTCTTGAAATTAATTTGCTTGAATAATCCTGGCTCTTTGATTTACTCCTAGTGTTCTCACCTTAAGATTCAGAAGATATGTTAATGTTTTTTTTTAAAAAAAATCATGAATTCATTATCAGTTAAATTAAATTATTTTTCCTATTGTATCCTGTAATCTTTTTATTTTTTTCCCCTCCTAGGGGCTTACATTTGTTGTTCAAATAAAATTTCAAATGAGGAAAGCATCCATATTAAGTGCTATTAGCGTAATTCTGTCTTCTAACACTTGTGTTCCTTTTATGCATTAGACTGGATGCCAACCAAAGAAACTCTTTCCCTCAAGGAAATAAATGTATGTACCAAAAGTACTGTGTTTAATATTTGGCACAGGAATATTCACACAAAATTGGATCCTACATGTATATAACAATATGAGATATATGAAACCAGGTTTCCATGAAAGCCAGAACAGTAATCAAATAAGGCTCCATACACATATGAGGGCCAGCTACATGAATTCATCTGAAGACATGGGTGCTAATGCATTGCTGGGGGACAAAATAGTTCTCCCTCTATGTATTCACAGAGCACATGGAAGAGGATCATCTCCAATAGGGTACTGTTAGTGTTAAATGGAGATTACACAGTAATGACAACAGTGAGTTTTCATTTCAGGCCAAATTTGACCCAATGTACTCAGTATAGGGACAAGAAATTCTGTTCCTTTGCCAAAGTGTTGACTCACCAAGTTCCTTTTGATTTAATGAGTCTCTTTAGTAGGGTCTTACAAATGGATTTAGCTTACTGGTTGCATACATGTTGGATATCAGTCTAATTCTTAAATTTCCTGAAAGAACCAGAGTTCTTTGATATGATGGCATAAGATCTATCTGTCAATCAATCTGATCAATCGTATCTGTAATGACTGTGGGTCAGCCAACACCACTGCCTAAAACAGACACACACTTTGGCAAGCTGTGTGTGTGTACATTTTCATGAAGTTTCAGGATTTACAGGACCCACTAGAATTTTTTTTCACGTATTGCACTCTGAAAACTAGGGTTCTCTATTCACAGCATGGAGATGTGGGCAAGTGTCTGATGACTGAATCTGCATGTCTGTGTTGTGAACCACTGATATCCAAGGGGAAGCTTCTCAAGTGAACAGTACCAGCTGAAGATATTTTGCTGCATGAAGCAAAAGACAAAATGGCACCCAACATAATGTGCATGCTGACTGCACTGGCAGGTGAATCTAACTACAAGACTGGTGACCACATGAAACTGTACCTGAGGGTAGCAGTAGATTCAAGGGCCTAAGTGGGTGGGAAGTTTAGGCTGCTCTGGACAGGATAGACAGGACAGGAAGAATACAGAGTCCTCTCTTCCAAAACCTTGCCATCCCCACAGCAGCCACTTTCCTAATGGTAGGACCCTGTTAATGAAGTACCTTCAGGCACTGGATTGATTCTCTAAATCAGACTGCCCATTGTATCCATTTGGACAAGAAGAAGTATAAAAGTCCTGCTTCAGTTTAGCCTTACAAGAGTAATGAGGGGTTATTGTTTAGTCCTAAATTGAGTAAAATCATTGAATAAATGGTTGAATATACACAGATAAACTCCACTGATTCAATTTGTCTACTCTAGTTGGAATGATTAATAAGATTCAGGTCTTCCTGTGTACCTAAAAAAAATAATGTATTAAGAGCATACCCTCCAATATTTCATTGATGAAAACTAGGGTGTGTAGGGCCAAGCAACATGAGAGTGCAGTTAAGGATGCAGCAGTTTGTTTTTGTCTGAGCTGACTCAAAAAGGCAAGATTTCAGTCCTTTTCTCTTCTCTCCCCTGCTGAATTAACTGCATGTGAACTACATTTGCTCTTTGAATTCAGTTTACAGCAACTGAAGTAAGCTGAGGACAAAGGAGTAACGTGAGTGGAGGGAAAATAAAATGGGACATTTTAAACGTATCTGAAAAAGTGGGATGACAGAGGTTTAATCAGGACTGTACATACAAAATTGGAGACAGTTGGAGGGTATGTAAGAGTACATTAAACTGCATCTTGCTAGACCCAATGAAGTGCATAATTTGTTCAGCTGTTTTGCTTCCCCTTTGTATGGACAGACAGACCTAAAAGCTTATCTCAAAAAGGCAGTTTACAAAATACAAAGCCCCAAACTGATAGTTTTATTCTGTGTCCCTCCTTCATATCTATAATCCAAAAACCACCTGTAAAACTGCCAATGTGAATCAGTTTAATTTGAGAAATACTTGCAAGGGCACATAGCCATCTGCATAAGAATTGGACAAATAGATCTTTGCTTCCATTGTAAATAAAATAAATGTAATATTTTATTAGATAAAAAAAATTCACAATCTTAGGATTGCTTGAAACTATGCTAGGTTAAGCTTTGCTTTAATTACAAAAATCTAGTCAACAGAATAGAGGAGAATCACCATCACTACCACCAACACCAATGCCACTCCTCAGATAGGATGGAGACCTTGCTGCTGGTCTGCTTGTTTCCATCTCTATCCCTGTGGACTGCTGTCTGACATCTGTTTTGTACAGGACCAGACCTCCAGGTACTGTCTGCTAGCCAGCTCCACCTGTCCCCTTTCTGCAAAGAAATACCTGAGTTACCTGAGATGGTGGATCTAACATCAAAGAGGGCAACTAAAATGGGGTTGCAGTGATGTTATGGGTTTGTATTTGAAAATGTTGTTTGATTTATGGGTTGTGTATTAGAGGTAAGGAGCTGTTGGAAGGAGAATGGAGTGTTGACATTAATGCTGATTGGTGGAATGTTTGAGGAGATTTGCACAGGGCTGGTGAATGACAGTGGAAGTTCATTTTGAGTGGCAAGTTCAGTTTACCTAGGGTTTGAAAGAAGTGCAGTTAGAAAAGAATTTGAGAGGGGTCTGAGTTAGAGTTTGCATGAGAGAAAAAAGATTGGATTGAATGTTTGTAATGTTTTGAATTAGCTTGAGATGAAAGTGTGTGACACAGACTGTGGTGTTTTAAATAAATAATCTGCTGTGTTATGTTTCACTTCTGTAAATAAAGATTTTTTTGTTGTTTCTTTGGGCCTTGGAAAATGCTATCTGTCTGAGAGCTTGGATTCAGGCATGATGTCTGTGGTAGCAGCACTGAATATAAAGAGGTGGTGTCCATTGAGGATAGTAGTTACATAATCTTCATAGGTACTTTAAAGAAAGAAGTCTGCCTGGGAATTTCAGGAATGAAAGAAGTGATAGCAAGCAGTGTGAGCAGTGATGCGCAAGAAGCAAGAGAGAGGTGCACTGTGAGGGTGCAAGGTGAGGCAAGTTAGGAAGTAGGAGAGTCAGAAGAGCAAACAATGTGCATGAAGCAAGCGATAAATATGCCATAAGGGCATGAGATGAGCTGAAGGATGGAATCAGAGAGACAGGGGAGAAAGGCAGAGTTCATTAAGTGAGTGAAGGCTGGAGGTGAAGTGAGGTAGAAATTAACAGGAATATATCGTTTAGTCTAAAATGGAGGAAGGCAATGGATGGTACACAAGGATAAATCTGTTGTTGACTAATTTTCAGGTTTTTCGGGACTTTTTCTTAGGTGACTGTGCATATAAAGGGTTGATTTAAATACCTATTATATTTCTATTTTAAAAATTTCATTTCACACTCTTGCTGAAAACTTTGATACAAGGTAACAAAATAGTGCTAGGTCTGTCCCTAATAATGAAAACAATATTTCACCTTTCTTCTGAGTACAGCTCAACTGTTTTTAAGGAACAAACTTCAAAGTGTAGCATTTTTACGCTTAATTTGGAAACAAATTAAAGCCACAAGAACTTTGGAGGTAAATAGCAGGAATCTTTGTTTTGTTCTTTAAATATTTCTGGCTTATTTTTTAAGTACCACTACATATTGTAAAAAGGAAGTATGTAGCAGGGTTGTTACTCTGAACTCAAAGTCATAACGGAGAATCCATTATTTCCCTCACTTCTGATCTTTTCCAATTTGAAAGAAGGCATATGGTTTGAAGTCTGAATGGAAGCAGGGTTGTAAAGATGTTTTTGAAACTTTTCTTGGCCTTGGTGAGTAAAGGTATCTCAACATGCCTTCAAACAACTGTCAACTGACACAAGATTTTTTGCACAATGTGAGAGTAAAAAGTCCATAGATTTTCCAATTTTAAAAATTATCTATATTTATTACACCCATGCAAAATCCATGGGTGGTTTTTGTGGGATGGTGGTGGTGATGGTTAAAAGTTGTTTCATTAGCAAAAAAAAAAAAAAAAATGGTTGGCACTTAGGATGGGGCTTATCCCTAGGTAAGTGGCCCCGAAACCAAGAATTGGGTTGCAATCTCCAGTCCTGGATGGGGTCACACTCTCCTCCAGTGACTGTGTTCGCAGTCTGGGGGTGCTCTTTGGCTCATCGCTCCTGATGACAAATCAGGTAAATGTGATGATCAGGAGCGCTTGTTATCAGCTTCGGCTGATACGCCAGCTGTGCCCTTTTCTGGAAGTAAGGGATCTCGAGACCGTTGTGCATGCACTGGTAACCTCATGCCTCGACTTCTGTAATGCGCTTTACATGGGGCTACCTTTATGCTTGGTTCGGAAGCTTCAGTTGGTTCAAAACATGGCAGCCAGGCTTATTTCTGGAACATCTAGGAGGGACCACATCACTCTGGTTTTGAGGTCCCTCCACTGGCTGCCTATTAGCTTCCAGGCCCAGTATAAGGTGTTGGTTATTACCTTTAAAGCCCTAAATGGCTTGGGTCCAAACTATCTCAGGGATCGCCTCCTTCCATACAATCCTCCCCGCGCTCTCTGGTCCTCTGGGAGGAATTTGCTGCAGCCTCAAAAATCTAGGCTTGCGGCGACCTCCCAGAGGGCTTTTTCTGTTGTTGCCCCTGAACTCTGGAAAGGCCTGCCGGATGAGATCCGTCAGTTGACATCACTAGACAGCTTTAAAAAAGCTGTCAAGACGGATCTCTTTCGGCAGGCCTTTCCAGACTAATCACCCCGGCCTTGGGGTCCTTGACTCCTGCATTCCTCTCGTGGCCCCATCAGTTGTTGATGGGTGAGGAACGCAGTAGAGGTTGATTAGGGCACCGCAACCTGTTTTAAAGGTTAAATGTAAAATGTCTTATATTGTTATGTTTTAATTTTATGCTTATTGCTATCTTAACTATGTATCATTTAATACTGTTTTAAGGGGGTGGGTTGGTTTTCTTTTTGGGATATGTTATACGGGTTTTATTGTAAGCTGCTTGGATTGTCTGTCAATAAGCGGGATATAAATTATTATTATTATTATTATTATTATTATTATTATTATTATTATGTGTGCAAAAAAGTGAGCGGAATAGTTTCACAACATCTGTATTCACCTAGGGGGTATAATGACTTTGCAACATACAGGAATCCACTGAACAATGATAACAGGTGGATTGACTGCTGCACCATAGCCTGCTACACAATGGGTATCAATACACATTAGGGCACTCCCTGCTGTGCACCTGGATACAGGCTACGAATTGCTGGAGCAGAAAAAGAGGGCCTGATGGGCATCAAAAGTGCCCAATTTGCATATGAAGTGTCAGTGCACACTAGAGCACTCTTGTCAGTGCCTGAGTGCACATTTTTGCAATTCAATACAGGTTTTTGTTGCATTCGTGAACTGTAGCTATGGATTCATAAATTTAGGAAATGTTGACTGTTATGTAGGACTGTGGTCAATGTTTTTGTGCAGAGATCATTCATGAAAATTTCACAAAGTGCTTGAATGTGGGGACAAAATCATAAATTCTTCTCATCTTGCCAGACAGGTCAAATTTATTTATTTATTTTATGTATAGTACTGAAATTAGAAGATCTACAGCCTTAATTAGAAACTACAACCCCAGCCAGAAACTAAAAGAGAATCTGGATAGTAACAGTATCTAACCCAATCCAGCCTACCTATTTCTTACAGCTGTTTTGTTCTCAAGGGTCAGAATCACTTTTCAGTGTTTTATAGCTAAAGTCATATAATGTGCAGGTTGTTTTTTTGTTTGTTTGTTTGTTTTGTCATGGGTAGTTTTTGGCTTGCTTTGGTTTAGGTGAAAAAAAACCTATGGTTTTGCAAAGTAAAAGTGAACTGTTAATTGTATTTTATCATCTAATGTTGGGAGAGGCTATACATATGGGAAAGGGTGGGAAATTGTAGCTCCTTCCTCCACCCAGCAGTTCAGCATCTTCTTTTTGTTATGCTCAATTTCAAGTTTGGAGAGTCCCAGAGCATCATCTCATTGCTGCTCAATTGGGGATGGCTTCAGTTTGGTATTATATTAATTGTTTTTATAACCAGCCTTCCAAGATCTGCCAATTCCTATCATTTTCTAAGAATGGCACAGATGCTGTACTTGAAACTGTTGGAAAATGACAATTGTTGGTAAGTGAAAGACAAGGGAGGCTTTCTGAGGGTGTATACACACTTATATCAATTTCATACAATTTCAGTTATAATGATTCCTGGATTTAATCCTTGGTTCCTCTCTTCAGAGAGTGCCTGGATTATAATTCAGGAAAGTAGATTTAGGGCCTTTACAGATTGCCAGAAATAATGCAGCTTGAGGCCACTTTAACTGTCCTGGCTCAGTGCTAGGGAATCATGGGAATTGTATTTTTTTCTGGGACATTGAGCCTTCTCTATCAGAGAGCTCTGGTGCCACAATAATCTGTACTTCCCATGATTCCTTAGCACTGAGCCAGGACAGTTAAAGTGGCCTCAAGCTGCATTATTTCTGCCACTCTGTAAAGGCCCTAAAGTTCTCTAACAGAATTCTAAGCACCTCCCCAAATAAACCCCCCCCCACAGAATTCCTATGAATAGAGCCATGAACATTAAAATGGATGTACAGGCAACATCCTAAGAAGCCTTGCTCAGATAATTATCAACAAAAGATCTATCACGGATGCTGTAGGCTATGAGAAAGCAACCTTAGAAACATTTCTATTACCTCATCCAAGCCTTGAATACCAGGGGAAACAATGCTCATGTTGTTCAAGAATTATGTGAGAATCATTGCCTAGCCATGGGGACTATTGCAAATTAGTGTCATGACTTTTAAAATGTTGCTTGTTTGTTGACGTGTATACAGAAAGCATAGAACCTGATGGGGGGTAGGAATTTGGAGTAAATAAGCCATGTAGACAGGCCCTCAAATGACTGTTCCCTGACAAGTGTGTATATAAAAAAAATTCATCCAGTTCCTCTCTTCTCCCCTTTTTCAGTTTTGAAATTTTGGAAGTCAGGAATTTAATGCATGAAAGAAAAAGAGAACTAAAAGTAGTGATGTCCGTGAAAGATAAAAGGGTTACAACCAAGTCATATTTCTTACTGGAATCTGGAAAACTAACAGAAACAAGATAGTAAAATCTGCCTCAAACAGTACTGAGTGGGGGAGGTATACAGGACTGGGGGCAAAATGAGAGGTAAGAATTCTGACCCCCTCCCGATGAATTTTTTTTCCTTCAGTCCCCACATTTCTAGCTAGTGAGACATTATAAATTGTTTACAACTACAACTCCTATATTTGACTGTTTTCACATTCCCTTGGTAACATTTCTTGCCCTTTTCTTTACATTTTTAATCTTTTTTTTTTTTTCAATTTGCTCAACCAACGTTTTAAGTTACTGCAATGCTAGAATGAGGAATGAAGGAAAATTTCATTTAGGGTGCAACATTCTCATTGAGGGGGCAATGATCTCAACTCCCACCCCCATAATTATATATGTTGGCATTCAACCAAATTGAAAAGAGTACCATCTTTGAAAGCCTGAATCTATTCCTCATCAATGTAAAGGTGTGCTCCACCAACTATTGAAATGCAAAGCAGCAAGAGGAGAGATACAATGTTGTATGATAAGTACCTGCTAAAGACACTATCATCCGACTCTGTGCTTTGTTAGCCTCTTGTGATAAATCCTTAGTTGCTTCACTTTAGTGTCATGGTCTACTTTTGAACACGGACAACTAGATATAAGCCATGGGCCAGAAGAATTATGAATTTTACATGGCAAAACTTTCCCACATAGTGATTGGGGGATGACAAAACCTTCAGGTAGTTGAAGCAAATAGAGAGCTTAGAAATATTGATGCTAATGCATTACTGCTTGATTACTAAAGTAAATAAATTAATCAATATTACAACACTGAGAAGAAAAGTAATTAATATACTATTAACATGTTAGTTTAAACTCTTTAAAATTAGTTTAAATGAACAAAATGGCCAACCCACCAAAAATGTCCACCAACACACAAAGAAACAGATTAATGTATTCATCATCACTCAAAAAATTACATGTTTTAGGCAAACTAGAATTTTGCTGCATTGAGGAGTAACAATATTTTTCAATCATTTTCCCCATGCTCTGTAAATGTGTCAAAAACAGTAAATAATTTGCAGTTTTCAAACTTGAATGCTGGGTTGCAAACAATACAATAAGTGTACTCTTTGCAGGCTATGGTTACCATAGTAGCAAAAAAAGAAGTCAGTTTTGAAGACACTCATCCCCCAAAACATACACTATACATATAATAGTGAATTCATATCACTATCACTTACCTTTTCAAAACAAATTTAGATTTGTATTCAGGATATCAATAAAATAAATTGAATTCACATTTGGAGATATAACTACATCCAGACAGTTGAAGGATATGGTAGAGTTCGGGATGCTTAAATGGACTGCATCAGTTTAGAAATTGTTTTCAACACTCCTCAAAATTAAAACAAAACAAAACAAAGCCCCCTCCCACCAAAAAAAAAACAACGTTAAGAAGAAAACTAATAGATCGGGAAGTATGGTTCTAACTCAGCTGTGTCTTTGCAGTCCTAGTTTTCTGCTTATTTGAAGATTTAGAATTAATAGTAAGGGAACATGAAAACACAACCCTATAGTTTATACTGGTACAATCCATTCTAGCATTCTGCTACATGCATAATTCTTTGTCAACAGAAATCAGAGGGAAGAAAATCAACAGTGGCTTTGCCTCAGGATTTATGAGAGAAACTATTAAATTTGCCAACACAAAAAAACTTAACACCAAACAATGAACTCATGTATTGCAATAACTATTTGATATACTAAATGTGTACCACAATCTGAGCTTTGTCAAATTTGTCAAAAATTTGAATGTGCTCATTGCCTGATGAAATAATTGATAACTAGTCTTTAATTGGTCCCTATTTCTCCCTTTTCAAAAAGCACATGTAGGCTGCTATCTAATGTACAGTCAGTAGCGTCACTGGGAGGTGTGTGTGTGTGTGTGTGTGTGTGTACCACATCAGGTGACACCCCAAAAGGGGGGTGACACTCAAGAAGGAGGGGTGACACCAAGTCAGATCCCCTCCCCCACGGGCACTGTTTCGGCCTGGTGCGGGGGCATTTTGGGGAGTGGGGGATTTTGGGGCCTCCTAGGCCCAGAGTGGGGGCATTTTGGGACTCCTCGGCCCAGCACGGGGGCTTTTGGGGCCTCCTGGTTCTGGCACGGGGTTTTTTGAGGCCTCCTCAGCCCAGCACGGGGGCTATCTCGGCCTGGTGCGGAGGCTTTGGGGCTGCCTTGGCCTAGCACAGGGGCTCCTTGGTGCCCCTGCACCCTGGAAAACCTGCTGGAAGTCTGTGGCCAGAAGCCCCACTCCCAGAAGCCCTGCCCCCCCACACTGGGTGTCACCAGGTGTGGGAATGCCACTATGTACAGTTAATGGGAGTAAGTGCAAATGGACATAGTGGAGCTTAATTTCAATAGACATGGATTGTTAATTCAAGATCTATTACAAATCCAAGAGAGGAGAAATCAGTGTACTTACATGTATCAGGCTTCAGTTGACTGTTTGTGATCCCAAAATATTGAGGATTTTCAATGACAGGAATCTTTGTCATTCCAATAATTACGGCATCTGGGCCACCCTCAGAAGAAGATGGCGTGTTACTTCCATTGGAGATGTGATGGAGAGGACTTGCTGAGTCGTCGTCATTACTGATAACTGAAGAAGGACCTACAGTTAGAAACAAAGATTCCCCTGTAACTCAACATAATTGTCCCCTCCCTCTGCCATCACCTTTGGTACTCACCACTGAGCTTAAAATATAAATTAATGTAAAACCCAGCAGCAACAGCAGCAATGGTAGCGATGTCTTACACCAAGACTCTCAGAGGACACTCACTGCTTGTACTTTATCTTCTGCACCACCAAGGAATCATACCTATCAAAGGAACTGTGTCTACTGCTTCCTAGTCTTCAGCTGATGGCCTCTGGCCATGACAGTCAATTAATGCCACCACTAGAACTGGCATTTTGCCTGCCTTAAACTATGCCACTTGTCCCTGGATCTCACTGAACTAATGGCTTGCTCCCACTGGTGTTGTGATAAATTTTGAAGCTCAGGTGCTCAGTATGGCAGTCCTCATAGCTAGAAACCAAAGGATAATCCAAATATGCAAGCAGCTGTGTTGATCTATATCAACAGTCCTGTTCAAGTTTTCTTCTCTACCAAGAGCAGGTCTCTTGTAAAGCCAATGAATCTTAATTGCCCATTCAAGACTAGCTTAAATTACTTCGCATTTTGTAATAGAGGGCTAGCTCATAACATCTATTGCTGCTGGTAAAATCCATCCTTCTTCCCTGCCTACTGGGAGGACTGCAGCTAAATGCAGATTAAAAGGGAAGCCTTTGCAGGAGGTGGTGGAAGCAAATGACTTCATTGTCCCTTCTTTTTTGTAAAATAAAATAAATCCTGTTTCAGTCCTATGATATTATGGCTTTGATTCTGCTACCACTTGGGAAGCTAACACTCCCATCCCACCAGAGCATGGCCCATACTCTTAGAAACAATAGGAAAGAAGCTGTACAAATGTGTAGAGCAAAGATTCAGTCCTAAACAGATTTGGATGTGTGATACTGATATGAATGTAATGGAATAGGTCACAAGTGCCATGTGTTTTCTGTACCAGATTTCCCCCATGGTGTATAATGTAAGAGTTCTATTTTGGACCTGAACACTGTTGACACACACAGGTGGTACCTCTCCAGGATTTCAGCCAGAAGTCTTTTGCAGCCTTACTTGGGGCCTTTGCAGACTGCCAGAAATAGTGCACATTAAATTGAGGCACTGCCCTGGCTCAGTGCTAGGGAGTCATGGGAATTGTATTTTTTCTGGGACATTGAGCCTTCTCTGTCAGAGAGCTCTGGTGCCACAATAAATTACAGTTCCCATGATTCCCTAGCACTGAGCCAGGGCAGTGCCTCAATTTAATGTGCACTATTTCTGGCAGTCTGCAAAGGCCCTTGGAGATGGCACAGGTCAAAACTAGCACCACGGATTATAAAAGAGAGTGAATTTGTATTTTACATCAAACCCCTTGTTCAAGCTTGTTTGGGTTCACACAGAAGTGAAGTGGACTAAATGTGGCTCTCTAGATGTTGTTGGACTGCAATTCTCAGCAGCTCTACCCAACACAGACAACAATGATGAATGTTTGGGGTTTGCACTTTATCCATGCTGGATAAATGCTCCAGAGGAGAATGGATAGCGTACTTACATAGAAGCATTGGAAGAAGTTAATATAGCCTAGCATTATTGACACGGACTGGCAAAAATTCTCTTAGGTATGAGGGAGGAGTCCTTCCAGGTGTTCCTGGAGATGCAAGGGATGAAAGCTGGGGCCTTCTGCACTCAAATCACATGCTCTACAACTGAATTATGTTCTTTTCCTGACCTAGCCCTCTTTTCCCTGGTCTCATACTTGTGTGAAATAAAGCAGGGCTGAGACTCATGTGGAGTCCCAGAGTAGGACTGGAGATCCCCACCCAAACCAGCACTCAGATAATATCTGTAGAGCCACATGTTTCCATCCCTGATACAAAGAAATGGGACATTTTTTGAATTCAAAGGTTTGTTCATTGTCCTTCATAAAATTAGGAGGTGTAAAACAACAGAGATTAAAAAATCATTTGAAGCTAAACCAATGCAGTGTAAAGAGTTGGTCTGCAATAGCAACATGCAAAGGGATCTTGTAGCACCTTTGAGACTACACAGTGCAATTCTATACTAAATGTGATGGGAGCAGACAGTTCTTTTCTTTATCCTTTGCCCACTGCAGCCACCCATATAGTTAAAAATCCATTTGAAGAGGGGATTCTCCCTCTGTTGCAGATTTCAGATGAGTGAAGAAAGTTGTGGAAGGGGTGGAATATGTTCAATGTGTTTCATTTGGTGAGCCAACAGTGCTGGGGAACATTAAGTAAATATAAAAGGGCAGATTGAAAAAACTGAAAGACACAGTGAGGGGAAGTACAAATTAAAATGTCCAAGCCATTTTTCTTTTTAAAAATCTTAACCCAATACTGAATAGGTGGCAAATTAACTGTGAAGACATAGCTCTTTAAGAGAGCTAGCGTGGTGTAGTGCTTTGATTGTTGTTGGACTAGGACTCTGGGAGACCAGGGTTTGAATCCCCTGGGCCATGAAATCCCACTGAGTAACCTCAAGCAAATCTCACACACTCTAAACTTCAAAGGAGGGCAAGAGCAACCCCCTCTCTAAACAAATCTTGCCAAGAAAACCCCATGACTATGTGTGCACATCTGGCAATTTTGAGGTTACCCCAACATCACAATATTGACCCTTCTACACATGCAAATCAAAGATGAAGAGAGTCATAACATTCCTTACGTTTATGTTTATGGACAAATAAAATTTTCACCTAGTTCACCATAAGTTAGAACAGAGGTTCATGATAAATCAGATACTATTTGAAGGCACACAACAACAATAACAGCAGTCTTTAGGAAGATAGTCCAAAACTGAAATGTCACCATTGAGAAAGCCCTAATAAATGTGAGTTAAAGGCCCTCACAACAGAAAATCCTGTGTTTCTTCCTCCTTCCCCTCCCCATGCTCATATGACTCTGAATTATCAAGTTCTCTAGTACCATTGCAGGTGCAATGTGTTTTAAAAGTAACATACATTAAACATTGCCAGTGGGGTGGTGAATCTGCTTTGGGATTCAGCCTGAACTTTAAATGAGCTAATCAAAGGCTGAACATATTTTGCAGATAGAAGGCAGCTTCTTGCATAAGGTCTTTGAAAGTTTAGAATAAAAATAAGAGTGGATTCATCCCCACTGTCTCACTGGTATGGATGCTATCAGCAGCCACAGAAACATCAACCTAATGGTCTTCCAGGTCTCATAAGCCTTTTAACTCACTTCAATCACTAACAGGTTTGAGTTTTCAAGGGTTAATTGGGGGCTGAAAGAGGAAGAAGAGCTTCTCAATAATTGAAGCTGTCTCAGGGTGTTTTGAGATTCTGTGTGTAAAAGGTATGCTATCACAGAATGGACAAAAAATATATATCAAAGAACTGTACAAGAGGGGAAATTATATTTTCTACACTATCCTTTGTTAAAGAAGTTGTTTGCCTTGGTATGCTGCCCTTGCTGAATTTCAATATTAGGATGCCACCAGGCCAACAATAACAAGAAAAAAGAATTTATCTCGTCAGAAAAAAGTTTTCTATATTTTAATATACATTTGCTATGAAGGTCTGAGTTCATTTTATGATTACAGCTCAAAAAAGCCCCTTAGATATATAATTTAACAGAGGCACCTTGAAGCATTCTGCAGCTTTAATGTTCTCATTAATATATGAAAATACTTTTCTCATTTGCTCTTTCCTGTCATGTACTCACTGAACAGAAATGCACATGAGACGTAGACTGAAGATCTCATCTGCTTTGCATGGGCACAATTGCCACCCTTTCCCTGAGTTGAAAAGTTACCTTTAAAACTACAACTCCTAGAATCTTTGGTAGTCCAAAAAAGTAACATTCCCATGCTATGCCGTTACACCACATTTATATATTTCTTTGTGAAAAGAAGAAAAGAGAATTTTTAAAAGCATTTCTACCCAGAGTGTTGCAGTGGTCTGTTTGAACTGGGGATATGAGGAATGTGCATCTTTACAAACATAAATGTACAAACCCACAAAAATCAATGTACATATTTGCTTATTCCACTTTCACAAAACAAAACATTTAAATAGTTTTTCCCTAAAGCAAGATGACAAGAATTGTTGCACATTTTAAATGGTTTTTCACATTTCCAAACTCTTTTGAAAATATTTCATTTCTGTCCCAAAACATTTTTACACAAAAAGCATTGCTATGTTTTTGTGCAAAAGTAATACCATGCCCGCTGAAGGATGAAAGGATGAAAGGTCTCATAGTGGTTGGCCATTTCCACCCCCCGCAAGAATGAGTAAATTTGCAAATATACTTTACACGCTATAGACACTCATCATATTGGTCTTCATACTCATGAACCCCCAAGGACAGTACAAAAAGTGCAAATGACTGTCTTGATCCATATCAACAAACAGGTTTGGGAAGCTTTTATATCCAGGCATTTATAAAGATAAAGGATTTTAATTTCCCATTCAGGAGCAAACCACCTCAATGTATTTTTCACAACTACACTATATTGCGAGGGAAATTTTTCCTGTTTCCTATCAGCCACCGTGAGGTCTACAAATCTCAATAGAATCAGGGAGGCTCGAGGAGAATGGGAGCTGATGTCATAATCTCTGTTTATCAAGAATCCTCACCAACCTTAATCTGTCATTTAACTACTACTATAGGAAAAGTAAATAATACCCCAGAGGATTCAAATTCAAAATGACCTTAACATATTAGAGTGCTGGGCCAAAACTACCAAAATGAATTTGAACATGGAGAAATGTAGAATACTAACTGGGGAGAAAAAAATGAAATACACAGATATAGGATAGGTGACATTAGGTTTGACAACAGTCCATGTGAAAGGGATCTAGGAGTCCTAGTAGACCACAAATTGAACATGAGTCAACAGTCTTATGCAACAGCTAAAAAAGCCAATGCAATTTTAGGCTGCATCAATAGAAATGTATAGTGTCTAAACGGAGGGAAGTAATAGTACCACTCTATTCTGCTTTGGTCCCGCCTCACCTGGAATATTGTGGTCTGGGCACCATAATTCAAAAAAGATGTTGACAAACTAGAATGTGTCCAATGGAGGGCAACCAAAATGGTGAAAGGTCTGGAAACCATGCGCTAGGAGGAGCAATTTAGGGAGCTGGATATGTTTAGCCTGGAGAGGAGAAGGTTAAGAGGTGTCATTATTTTCATATTTAAATATATGAAAGGATGTCACATTGAGGATGGAGCAAACTTGGTTTTTGCTGCTTCAGAGACTAGGACATGGAGCTAGGGATTCAAGCTACAGGAAAAGAGATTCCACCTAAACGTTAGGAGAAACCTCCTGATGAGGAAGGGCTGTTCAACAGTGGAATACACAGTCTTGGAATGTGATGGAGTTTCCTTCTTTAGAGATTTTTAAACAGAGGCTGGATGACTATCTGTCAGGAGGGTTTTGCTTCTGTATTCCTGTATGGCAGGGGGTTGGACTGGGTAGCCCCTGCGGTCTCTTCCAACTTCATGATTCTATTATTCTGCTGTTAGCATTTCCTCCCTCTTTGGCTTATTTGTTGTTATAAATTCACTGTATGACTGCAAAGTGATTAAAAGAATCTTACAAACCAACCTCCCCACTCAGCAATCTTTACTTTGGACTACATACTCCATCATCCCCAACCACAGACATTGCATGGCTGGGATGGTGGGAATTGTACTTCAAGACTTCTGGAAGGTTTCAACTTTGGGAAGACTGGTATAAACCAAGAAGCTAAATTAGAACCACTGTCCATCACTAATAGCCAGTATCTTAAAGACTGGATGGAGGATTTGGGAAATTGTAGTCCCACAAAGTAACCTTTACAATCTATGTGCACACCAGTCCAAATATGTTTTTGCTTAATGAATACAATCAGCCATCCACATTTGCAGGTTTGTGGATTTGATTATTCACAGATTATTTACTGCTGCCTATGCCATTTTTAAAAGGGACTGCAAGCCTAGCGAGACTGAGAGACTGTGAACAAGGCTTCTAAGTCCTTATTAAAAATGGCATAAAGCAGCAGCAGAGGCGGCAGCAAACCGCCATCCGCTTCTGCCTTAGGAAGGAACCCTGCCACCTCAAGGGCATCCTTGAGGTAGGTTGAATCTGCAGATGGTACTTTTTTGACTGTTAAATATGGTTGGGGGGGGGGGCTAGAGCTAGTCATGGTTTCTTCACTTTTGCAGAGGTCCCGCACCCCTATCTTCAGCAAATTTGGGGGGCTGACTGTATAAGCAATTGTAGGCCTTGTTCCCACTATGATTTAAAATGAATTGCTGATTGGGTTATTTGCCTGTCATTCCCACTTGAAACTGGTTCTGAACCAACTGCACTCAGTTTCAATCACAATGAACTGAGGCAAATGCAAAAGAACCACTCTTTCCTGACACTAGTTTTTTGGCGGTTCTTTTGAAAAGAAGTGATTAGCAACCATGTTCAGCAAGTGGGAACGACAAACCTGAATCACATCAAACAGGAGGGGAGGGATTACTGGGGCAGTGGGTTGGTACAGGGGTGTATCCCATCCCGCCTTAGTTTTTGGGGAAATCTGCCATTTCCCCCCCTCCATTCCCAGGACCCGTCCTACATTCCAAATTTCTGTCCAGGAGGAATTGCAAAATGCCCTCCGTTCTGAGCTTGACTAGGTAGCATATCCTCCAAGTCCTGCAAGGCTGGGAAGGCAGCACTTCACCCAGGGGAGAGTCCTCCATATGACACCTATGGCTGCCCATGACCCTCTCCCATGTTTTCTTGAATGTGTTGCTGGTTGGATGATGTGTAGATGATTGACAGGCATTTTGAAGGGGCACAAACTACTAGGAATGACAATCGTGCCAAAAAAGAAGTGAATAAAGAAAAGACCCCTTCTATAGTGGGACCAGCCCATGGACTGGAATCGATTCAAAGACCTGGACCAGTTAAATGTAAGTGAGAATGAGCCGGTAGAGTTCCTTATATTAAACAGGAACGCCCCAACCCTCCCAACCCATAAAAAATTATTAAACAACATCAAATTTAAAAACAGTTTAAAACAAATTACAAGAAAATTTACCAGTTACAATAATTATGGCAGCAGAGGGTATAATAGCAGCTGGAATGGGGGGAAAAGAGCTCCAGGGGACAGGTTCTCTGACTGGGAGGACTAATCAGGAAAGGCCCATGTGCTCATCTCTGCTGGGAATGGAGAACTTTCTTCAACGCTACTGTCAATGGGAAAAGGCAATCGATGTATTTACACAGGGGTACAAACTGTGCTTTCAATCAATGCTGTAAAAATGGCAGAGAAGCAGCAACACAGAGAAAATATTGAAATAAAAATAATGGTTGCATTTTAATATTTTCAAAGAAGCTCATAAAATGTTCTGAATAAAACGGTGACAATGAAGGAGCTAAGTGAGAGCTTTCAGAGTCTGCAATACTTAATTTTCTTTTGAGTTGCATTTGTTATGTAATTAACAGATGGCAAGCTTCTGTGTGTCAGAAGACAGCTAAATTTACACCTATTTAAATGCCTGGTTTGTCAATTCCCTTGATAAATGTGAGTAAACTGGTGTGCAAACTGTTTTAATGCTCGCTTATCTGACAGACTAGCTATTAGACAAAATGCTAAATCTCATTTCCTTAATGCATGCCAAAACTACACTGCATTCAAGGGCTAGCAAGAGGAGCCAACACCTAATTGAACCACCAAATGTATGTGTAAGCTTTCAAGTAGGCAAAACAAATTTTTAGGGAGGCAATGTAAAAATGCTCTGGGTGAACTGAGAGGAGCTTTCATCATCCATCATCTCCCCCACAAGCATGGTGTGGATGTGGGGAAGCAAAGAACCATGCTTCTATCTGAGTTTGATTTAAAGGAAGGGCAGGCAGCTCTTTACTTGTAAAAAGCAAAACTGACTGTTGGTCAACACTGAGCTTGGGCAAGTCATGTTCTTTCAGCCTCAGAGGAAGGCAAAAGTAACCCCATGATAGGGTCACCTCATGATCGCCATAAGTCAGAAACAACTAGAAAGCAATGTGAAGTTGTAGGCTTTCATGGCCAGCATCCATAGATTTTTGTGGGTTTTTCAGGCTGTGTGGCCATGTTCTAGAAGAGTTTCTTTCTGATGTTTTGCCAGCATCTATGGTTGGCATTTTCTCTGCCAGCCTCTGAAGATGCCAGCCACAGATTCTGGCGAAACGTCAGAAAGAAACTCTTCTAGAACATGGCCACAAAGCCCAAAAACCCCACAAAAAACTAGAAGCTTTCTAGCACTCTGCATCAACAACAACAACAATAACACTATTGATTTTGGCCAAATTCTGTAGTGTTGTGCTATGCTGGCAGCTGTACTTTTTTCTAGAGTTATTAGGCAGCGATGAAGGAAGGGCAAATGGAATCTACCAGCTTTCAACAATGTCTTAGTTCCTTTACAGTAGGGGTGGGCAATTGTACAAATTGTAAAGGGACCCAATTTTCACTCCTACCAGCTGTCTATAGGCTAAACCCATGCATCTTCAGATCACCATAAATGATGCAATGTCATTTCTTCTAGGTGCCATTTTTGGCTGACTTCAGCTGTTTTAAAATACTTTCTGGAGTGTTGAAGGCTTCCAAGAAGAGCAGTGTGAGTTAAACAGCCACATTTGTGAGTGGCTTTGGCACTTTGGGATCACTTTCAAATTGAAAGAAAATAACCCAAAATCACCCCAGGACTTTTATGTTTAATATTGAGGGGATTCAAGGGGCTTGGGGGTCCCCAGAGGAGTTTGAGGTGCCACAAAAGTGAAGCTTGGGGCCACAGGCCACATTCTCCCTACCCCTGCTTTATGGCCACTGCACCTATAGCTTTTTTTCTTCTTACCCTCACCTATGCTTCAATAGTTCCACCAGAGAACTGCAGCCTTAGTTTTCCAAATAGAGTTCTCTTTCTCACTACCCATAGTTAGAAGACTACCTTTGAAAAACAAATGAAAATAGATAGCAATAGAGATGTTTTAAAAATAGGAATCAGAGATGTGGAATTGGAGACAAACAGATGTGGGATCTCTTTCTCCCACACACAGTTTCTGATGTGTACAGAGAATTTAGGAGTCGTGTGCCTGTCAGACATATTTATCACATACGCATCATAACCCAACACAGAGTCTAGTCAGAAGGACAGCAATTATCTTTTGTCAAAAATGCACAGATTGTGACTGGCCTCCATGTGGGGTGTGTGGGAGTTGTGGGGGTGGAACTGTCTTCCACTGCACATGCTGTGGAAGTACTAGAAACACATCATCCCCACCCCCATGAAAAGCACACTCCCACACAGGAGATACAGCTCACATTCCCACATAGAGTGCTGCCACTCCAAGGAGCCATCTGGACCATCATGTGTTAAAGCTTGAGTACTTCACTTGTTCACTAAATCATCTCAAAACTAATACTTTCCCACTTGCTATCATATGGAATAAAAATGGAAAATTGTAATCCAGAAGAACTGAGTCCCACTTCTGCTACATTTACTGGCCATTGATCAGAAAATGCTGAAGCAGCTTGATAGGCTGTTACGACTGTATTACTCTCTCTTAAAACTTTAAGCACTAAAAACACCATTTGGTCATATGTCAAGACTGACTGACATGCTATGCAGTGCAACCCTTTGCCTGCTCAAGAGCAAGCTCAGTTGCATGTAATGGGACTTGAGACTATCACACTAGCCTTCTGTCTTGCCATAATTCCTTAGTGCAAGGAAGCCGAAACATACCAGTTTGGGAGCATTTGTTATTGCTCTTCTCTGTAATAGCACGAAGGAGTTACTTTGGTGATCTCTGGTTTCACACACACTTCTGCATGATCTCCATAACTTTGCCTTCCTGTTCTACACTCTGCCTAGTGTACCTTTCACATTTTTTCTTATTTATTTTTAATGAAATTGAGAATTATGACAATGCAGGGTAATTAAAAAAATAAGTAGGAAAGGAAGGGAAAGGAAAACAGCCTGCTTGGGAATAGTGAGGGGGAAGGGAGGAGAATGATCCCACTGGTGCTACATGACTGCTGGCATGTTGAAACTGCAGCAGAAGGGACCTATCACACCTGAGGCCATAAGAGGAAAGTGATGATATTGGGAGCCATTGACAGGTTTTACCCATCAATGAAATGATGCAATCTAGCAATCCTTAAAATGCAAAGCAACAATGAGGGAGATATGACATTATGTGATAAGTATGGCCAAAACTTCTATTATCTACCTTTAATTCTGAGTCAAAAGCCTTGTGTGATAATAACATCTTCTCAGGAAAGTGCACATAGTCTTAGGCTGTAATCCTCTGCATACTTTTTTCAAGGTTAGCCCAACTGACCATAGTAAGCTCTATTTCCAAACAAACATGCATATGATTGCATTGGTTTTATTGATGTGATCTACTGGTACCTTCCAATCTTTAATCCACAAATCGCTGATCGAGCCCTTGTAAAATATTACATTGTCGTTGTCATCATCTATATAGCACCATCATTGTATATGATGCTTTACAAGTAAAAGAACAACAAAATAGTTCCCTGCCCTCAGGCTTACAATCTTATCACAAACATTACCTCTTGGTTAGTTTACCACCATTTGCTAAGGGGTCTTTGACCACATTAGAAGTCAGGGCTAGGGATGTGAAAAACCCGCTCTGGTTTTCTTTGCACTTCTCCAAATCCTAGCTGAAGTCCTAATCCTTCTTTGCTCTTATCAGTGCCTGTTTTTCCTTCCTGCATAGAAATGTGCATGGATTTTCTGTCTACATTCTCTGTGGTGTATGTGTTTATTTGCATACCTTTCCTAATGTAGCTTTTTGTGTGTATTTTCCCCACTGGTTAAAGCATCTCTGTGCATATTTTCCAATTATGCACATTTTAGCTCTTCTTTAAAAATGTATGGCAAGCCTCTTTAATGCATGCTTTTTTTTTTCAACCAAAGTATACGCTGGCTGAGATCCAATGTAATGCTGGAGGAATGAAAAGTCCTGCTGGTATAATCATGAGTTTGAGAAAAATGAAGATGTCTGGCCAGATGATGCACAGTTCTAGCATCTACACAGCTGGTTGGGAGTTTCTGGTGGCCCCAAATCTAATAAGGCAATCAGTGGCCATCGGATGCCAAGCACTCAGCCAGCAAATGAACTGGCCCATTGTGCTATTCAAGTGAATCAAGAGAATAGAAAAGAGGAAAGAGAACAGTTTGTGTAAAGAGGTATTGGATTCCTCCTTGCACAAGCTTGGACAAGGAACAACAATTTGCATGACTTGAAAGTTGCTTAAGCATACTGCCACTTTTAGATCCATGCCCTTGTCACACAGTGAGATCCAAGAAATATAAAATTATTAATTTCAGTAAGAATCTCAAAACCAACAAGTTGATTTTCCATCTCTAGTTAGGGCTCTTCACTTGTGCCCTGCAACTGGTATCTGTGGGTCAACTGAGTAGCATGACTGCAGTATGAGCCATCATACAAGCTTATATGGATAGACATAATTGAACACCATTTTCAATCTTGTGATATGCTGCTATCCAGCATATGCTCTTGCAGGGATATACATTACAAAGATAATACATTACAAGTGCACTTTTTAATGCAGAAGGATGGAATTGATTGTCACTCACCCACAGAGTGAAAATTTGGATGAGGGGTTGTATTCAATGGTTAAGTTCATATTTTACATACAAAAGAACCTTAACATTTCCACATGGGACAGGGAATTTAGGGGAGGGGGTATAGAACCATTACTGTTTAAATCCTTGGAAAGCAAAGTGGGCTGGATGGTCCAACAGTCTGATTCAAGTCATCCCCAAGCCACATGGCAACCACCGGTGTGAGTGAGGGGGCTGTTTTTTGCTTCCATGATGGAGATCAGGAAGCTGTGCACTTGGCCCATGAGGCCAAATGTGTCACATGAAGGGGTGGTGAGATTAAAAAGACACTTGCCCTTGTCTGTGGCAGGTAGCAGGGGAGAAGATATGAGATTGGTGTACAGCATGGCACCCCATTGTGGTGAAGGGTTCAACTCTGGAGATGCCTCCATGGGATAGCGGGACAGGAGATTTGTAAAGGAGTTGACTCTTGGGGCTGATATGGAAGTTTTCTCTCTCTTATAATGTCATGGACTTGGGAGGGAGCCCTCCAGGTTTGGCCTTCCAAAGATGACCGATTGAGATAGCAACCAATTTCTTTGGATTACCCTCGGAGTCTGGTGTCTCGTCCAAGGCTTGGCTGGGGAAGTGTCAAGGATGATCATCTGGGCCTCAGCTGCACCTGCATCAGGTTTCTCCCCCACCCTTTCGCTGGATCCACCACAGGCATTAAATTTGTCAATAAAGATGGCCATTGTTTAACCCAGTGATACTGTCTGGTCTATCATGGTTGGTCAAAAAAGCACCTTCCTAGGTCTCTACTGGGGCTTGGAAAGGTTCCTTTTTGTCTCCCCAAATCTCCCATGCTTGCTGAAGGATTCTGGGAAGTTGAAATTCACAAATATAACTTTCCCAGGTTTCAGCATTAGATGATTTTTTTTTAATAACTTAATAAAATTACAGCACCTTAGAGAAAACTGGCCAGAGAAACCGCAGAGTGAAAACAGAGCTTTATAATGTTCTCAAAATGACCAGACAGCTCCCAGAGCAGACAGGTAGGTGTAAACAAGGCCCTTTCACAGTGCATCATTATAGTGCTATCACCCCACTAACTGAAACAGCAGCATCCTATGGAATCCTGTGCTTTATAGTTTGGTGAGGCCCTAGAGCCCCCTGGCTGGGAATTATAAATATCACTTCCTAAACTGGAAATTCGAGGATTCCATAGGCTGCAGTTTGAGTGGAATCACAGCACTATAGTCTGAAAGTGTCACAGGTCATATTAGACAGACTTCACTTTACTTTCATTGATCCACTGTTTCTGGCAACAGCTTGCTCCACAGCTTGCTAAGCCCAGTGCCTGTTTTTCCACCCATCTAATCCTTTAAAATTTTCCTTCTCTCTCTTCATGCTTAGGTTTCCACATCTGGCCATTTTCTCTCACACCACCCCTCTAATTCTCAATTTTTTAGATCTTTCTCACCAAATGTCCAAAGGCCAGGATACTTCTTCTACAGTAAACTGTTCCAGAAGCACCAGGAATTTACTTCATTATGGCTTGTCCCTGCAGCCTTCCTGAGTTTTTCAGGTTTTTATAGGATAGGGTGGAAGAGCGTACACATGACTTCTGCTGGGGAACTTCCTGGCAGTCACACAGTGAAGTGGTATTCAAAGCATTTTATTTCTATTACACACATTGTAATGACATTTCTCTCAAAGATTAAAAATTGGATTTCCACTTTCATATTCCATGTTCATTCTCTAGTTTTCCCCTTTCTCTTTTTACATGAGCCTATATAAGAGGGCTCACTTCTAATAACATGTAGAGAGATCTTGTAGCACCTTTGAGACTAACTGAAAGAAAGAAATTGGCAGCATGAGCTTTCGTAGACTTCAGTCTATTTCCTCAGATGCATTCTGAGGAGGTAGACTGAAGTCTACGAAAGCTCATGCTGCCAATTTCTTTCTTTCAGTTAGTCTCAAAGGTGCTACAAGATCTCTCTATGTACTGATTCTACAGACTAACACAGCTATATCTTTGAATTCTAATAACATGGTTGGAGATGTGCCATCAAGAAGCGGGATCCTAGCTGATTTCTTCAGTGTTATATTTCTGTTATATTTCTGCACAGAGCTGGTTCTCCAGTAAGCAGGCTGAGTTGAGCTTTCATGAAAGGACAGCAAATAGTTAGTTCTTTTATTTGTTTTTATTGTATTTTTACTATTAGAATCATAGAATCCTAGAGTTAGAAGAGACCACAAGGGCCATCCAGTCCAACCCCTGGCCATGCAGGAAGACACAATCAAAGCACTCCCAACAGATGCAGAATAAAGAGAGGAAGATTTACTGCCTTGTGTGCAAAAATAACTCGGCCTTGTTTGCATTGGCCTGGAAAGTCCAGAGGCAGCCCAGAATATCCTGACCCTGCAGCTGGGCAGAAGTCCAACACTCTACTCAGCAGAATGGCCAAAAGGCAGAGGCAGACAGAGGATCCATTATTTTAGGCAATGAATCCATAGTAGGTTTTATAGGAACAACTTGTAGGAACTATATCCAAGGTGTTGAACTCTATTCTTAAAATAGGTTAAGTACCTAGGATAACTCCCATAAAACCAAATGTAGCTCCTGTAAAACCCAGCACAGTAATGGCCCTGAAGTAGCAGTCTCTGGTCACCTCTGCCTCTGGCATCTGACTAGTTGCTGATGTTAATGTCTGAGCTTCTAGGAGGCTACAGTTAAAGACAGATAGGATATCAGATGGACTTTCACATGCATGCAGCTTCACCTATATTTTCAAAAAAAGTGTAAGATTTTCAGCATTTAGTGAAGGATATCTTGGTACAGACTAGTAAATAGCTGTGCAAACATATTTTTAAAAATATATTTCATGTATTTTCAGCTGGAAGACACACAGCTGTATCCTCATAATCTAAGAAAGGGGAGATGGCAGGGAGAGACTGGAATGTTTTACAGTTACGTCATTTTCACACAAACTCCACTGGACTTTATCAATTGTAATCTTCCTTGTTGGCCTCTGGGTCTTTTCTCACTGCACATCATTTTTAAATCCTTGATACTGTTCTAGGCTTTGGCAGCACCTCTGTGGTTTTTTATTGCATTTGGAAGCATATTACCTCCTCAAACATCAGCTTATGGGCAGAAGGCCATGCTCCGTGATATAACACTGAATAATTGGAGCATGTCCAGCCAAAAATGTTCACGTGCCATGCATTTAGTCGTTTGCCCTCATTTGTCAAAGCAATGGATCATATCATATTGAGCCACTGGATCCAGAAAATAAATAAATGAATGAATCCTACTTTACTTGCAACAATAGCTAACTCATGGTTGGGGATGTTTCAGTTCTGTACATATTGATAAACTACTATTCCCATTCTGTGTCACCATTGGCCAGACTAGATAGGACTGATAAGAATTAAATGTTCAGTAGCTCCTGAAGGGCCACAGGTCTCTCTGCGCTTATCTAACATAAAGTGAGCAAGAGCTTCTTAACTTCCTAAGAGGGCTTTTTAATCTTGAAAGATATCAGTTCCCATTTAAGCCTTCTGGGCAGCCTGCCAACGTCAAGGTTAGCTACAGCCTAGGAAATGGAGGATTCCCTCTTGGTCCTTGACAGGAAGTGCTTTGTCTGTGTGCAACATTCAAGAAAATACCTCCAGGATTTTACTTACTCTAAGCTCAGTGGGACTCCATGCTCAAGGACACAGTTCATGAACCTTGCTGGAATGAAACACCTCTTTCTGTATCTTTCATTTCACCTATCAGGCCATTGTCATGTTACACCTTTTTGTCTGACACAGAAAATCAATTTTTCCAGGGCTTAAGGGGAAAACAGTATGCTTTCCTTGCAGTTTGACTTTGATGAAGAGGAAATGCACCAGAGTGACATTTTTAGTGTTCTTCACATCAAATAAGTAACTGAGAGGGCAATGAAACAGTTGTGTTTTGTTTCTGGCTAGTAAATAATCTGCAACAATGTCACAGGGTCACTTGTGCTCATTTTAATAGACCTTTAACTGAATCTTTAAGAATAAAGTGGTCCTGAATCATAAACACTGTTTCTATCAAATGCATCAGCTCCTTAAAGGTAAAGGTATTCCCCACTGACAAGATTATCAAGTCATGTCTGACCATAGGGGGCAGTGCTCATCTCCATTACTAAACCTAAGAGCCAGCATTGTCCAAGGACTACTCTGTGATCATGGGACCAGCATGATTGCACTGAATGCTGTTTACCTTCCCACCAAAGTGGTACCTATTTATCTACTTGCATTTGCATGTTTTCGAACTGCTAGGTTGGCAGAAGCTGGGACTAGTGACAGGAATCCACCCCATCATGCAGCACTGGAGCCTCAAACTGCCAACCTGCTGACCTTGCAATCATAACAGTCAGTGTCTTAACCACTTGAGCCACTGCATCAGCTCCTTAGAGAGAATGAAACACAAGCCACTGCTACTGAATCAAATATACACTATTAATGTATTAATGATTTGCATTTTTATTGTTTTGCTACCAACAGATAAAAAATAAAGACAAAACAAAAATAATGCCCAGCGAGGCCCTCCCCAAGTTCAACCTAGACAATGAAGAAATAGAAATAGTAAAAGAATTCCCATACCCAGGATCAAGCATTGATAGAAATGGGGAGTGCAGTTGGGAAATCAGAAGAAGATTAAGAATGGGGAGGGTGACTATGAAAGGACTAAAAAAGATTCTAAAATGCAAAGATATACAACTCAACACAAAAGTTAGAATCATACAAGCCATTGTATTCCTTATTACCATGTATGGATGTGAGAGCTGGACAGTTAAGAAAGATGATAGGAAGAAAATCAACGCATTTAAGATGTGGTGCTATAATAATAATATATAATAAAATTTTATTTATATCCCGCCCCCTGAGAGCAATCAGGGCGGCTAACAACAATAAAATACATCATATAAAATCCTGAGCCAATACCCACCCCGCCTTTAAAAAAGTATTAAACTAAATGCAGTTAAAAAATTTAAATACATAAAAATTAAATAAACTCAAATTATCTAAAGAAACAAAAAATGGGAACAATGGAATCACGGAAGGTGGCAGCAGTAATAAATTTGAAGAGGGCAGGATAAAACAGAATAAGACAAAATAAAAGGATTCTAGAGGCCGGGAATCTAATCCGGAAAGGTCTGCTGGAAGAGATCCATCTTAACAGCCTTTTTAAAGCTGTTTAGCATGGTAATCTGACGGATCTCCTCTGGCAGGCCGTTCCATAACCTGGGGGCGACTACCAAAAATGCCCTCTGGGAGGTTGCAGACAGCCTAGATTTTAGTGGCTGTAGCAAGTTCCTCCCAGAGGACCAGAGTGCACAAGGAGGATTGTATGGGAGGAGGTGGTCCCGAAGATAGGTTGGACCCAAGCCATTTAGGGATTTAAAGGTCATAACCAACACCTTATACTGGGCCCGGAAACTAATAGACAGCCAGTGGAGGGACTTAAACACCGGAGTTATATGGTCCCTCCTAGATGTCCCAGAAACCATCCTGGTTGCCATGCTTTGTACTAACTGGAGTTTCCGGAATGCTGGAGAAGAGCACTGAATATCCCATGGACAGCCAAAGGACAAACAAATGGGTCTTAGAGCAGATCAAGCCAGAAACCTTCCTGGAAGCCAAGATGACCAAACTGAGGCTGTTGTACTTTGGACACATCATGAGATGAGAGGATTCACTGGAAAAGACAATAATGCTGGGAAAGGTGGAGGGAGGGAGGAAGAGAGGAAGGCCACATGCTAGATGGATGGACTCTATTAAGAAGGCCATGGGTATTAAGGGGTTGCAGGAATTAAACAAAGCAGTGGAGGACAGAGGGTCTGGGAGATGTCTCATCCATAGGGTTGCCATGAGTCAAGATCGACTTGAGGGCAGTTAATATCAACATCAAAAGAACTCAGAGGGGTACATTTCATTTTGGAATAATTTTATTCCAGCAGGCTACTGCTGAAAACAACGAAGTTTCTGCCAATTGCAGAAAATTCTCTCTATATATTTGACTCTCTTTTCTGAGAGACATGATCCAGCTGTTGTGAAAATTTTTCATATGTAGTGATTTGTACCTCTTGATACCAAAGTCTTGTTGTTAAAATCTACTGCAGCCCTTAATGGAAGGGACTGGAAATCAAGGCTTTGGAAAATTATTTTTCAGGGAGGGAGTGGGAGAGATTAGAACTCCTAGAATTTCCCAATCAGTGGCCATATAACCTGTAGTCCAAAAAAGTAACTTTCCCTACTTTTTTGGAAACACTGGTCACTGATAAGATATGAAGTTTATAATGGCTCAGGCTTAGTTTACACAAGATTTTCTTGGGGCGTGGGGGTGTGTGTGCAGAAGTGTTATGTGAAATTTACCCATGCATATTATTATTCCTGTTTCTCCTAAAACATAAATGTGCTCTATTGAGGAAATGTCAGCTATAAGTCTTGCAGAGAGGTGTTTTTAAATAAATAAATAACAACAATAAAGCATACTTATGTATAGTTCATAAATGACACTGGTTGTGTATATTTTCTACATGAGAGGGCATAAATAATTTCATTGGCGGTGGGCATCAAGATTGTCAGTAAATGAAAAACCAGTGTGGTGTAGTGATCTGAGTACCAGATTAGGACTCTGGAAGACAAGGGTTTGAATTAACCCATTAGTGACCTCTGGGCAAGTCACACTCCCTCAGCCTCAGAGGAAAGCAATGGAAAACCCACTCTGAAGAAATCTTGCCAAGAAAACCCCATGATAGGGTTGCCGTAAGTCGGAATGCACTCAGCAACAGTGTCAGCAGGCTGGTAAATCTACTCTGTGTTTTAGTCCAAACTATAAAGGAGCTATTTTCAGAATAGGTTCTACACTTTGAATAGCCTATTTCAAGACTATAACCTGAGGAGGATTCATGGCCCCATGAAATGGCAGCCACCAGCTGCTACTGGCCATCAGAATCACATCCTTTTGACATTCCTCCACCTTCAAGACACAGCTACACATGTGTGCACAAGAGGGTGATAACATTCTTTGAGTTTATGTTTGTGGCAAATTAAATTTTCACCCAATTCAATGACAGAGAAAATAGTTTATGCACTGTAGCTTAACAGTCTGCTGTTATGAACAGATCAGCATGATATTCTCAAAACACAGTGCGAACAAAGTGTTTCTTGGATATATAGCCAGGATCACAAAGGACAACTGTTTCATACCTACATAAAAATCCATACAATCCTCATTTTTCACTTATCAAAAATTAATATAGGATCAAATCCCCAAATCTTCTGGGTTCATGCTGAGGCAAAACTTTCAAGGGGAGTAATGCCAGAGTAGGTATTAAGGAATTGCACAACTTGGCTCGCACAACCAAAAGAATATAAGATATTACCTCAATCCATCTATGTCTAGAAGACATTGCTCAAGTCCTAACATTCTGCTTTAACAGACTCCTTGGCACAGTTTACGTCTTAGCAGCTGTTACACATTTGGGATGACTGCAGGTCTGAGCAATTTCTAACTCTTCTAAGTAATAATAATATTTTATCTAGTCAGCATGCCTGTGAAATTGCCTCCTCCTCCTCAACTCTTCCTGAAAGCAACACATGAAGTAAAAGAAAAGAAAGGATTCTATACAACTCCCAGGTAGGACACAAAATACTGCATGCGTACACAGTTTTACAATACATACCTTCCAAAATGTGATGGATGGATAGGTCTGCAGGCTCATTCTCTAAAATAAAAATTTGGGAGGACAATGCTACTGGATTCCTAAAAGATCAGCATTATTGTAATTCCCTCAACTTCTGCTACTTCTGTCTCTTTCATTAGGGCTAGGGCTGTACTCTGGCTCTGTGTAGCCTCTAACCAGCATAGAGACTAAGGAAATCTGTAGTGTTTCACTTAATGCTACTTACAGGGTCCATTCTGAGGACGTTTTCACACGGGGCTTTAAACGGAGGCAAACCTACATCCGTCCGGCCCCACTCCGGCTCCAGAACCTAAAAGTTCAGACGACGTCGCAGCAAGCCCCGCCCCATCTTGCGCAATCCCTGCGCCATCCCTGCACCCTCCTGGCTTTAGCCCCATATTTCTAATTCCTTTTCTAAAAAGGAATTCGAGGGGCTGCTGCCGGAGGCAATCAGGAGCCCTTCCGGCAGCTGCTGTTTTCGCCGCCGGAGCGGCTCTTGGGACGTTTTCATACTAGTCCTCCTAAAGCCGGGTGGAGCCATTCCGGAACGGGTCGTGCCGCCGATTCTGGAATGGCTCCGCCGCCGAAAGGCTAATTCCTGTTCGACAGCCGGAATTACATTTCCGCCGCTTCAGCCGGAGTTATCGTTGCTTTGGCCAGAGTGACGCCGGACTTAGGGCTCCGTGCGTTTGAACACACGGAGCGAAAAGCCGGACGGACGCAGGGATGACACCGGAAGGGGCGGGGGTTGCCGCCGCGCGTGTGTGAACTACGTGGAAATGGAGCCGGAGTGGGGCCGGACGGAGGCCGGCTAGCGTCCTCAAAAAGGCCAGTGTGAAAACGTCCTTGATTGCTTCCAGGGGGCTTCCAGGCGGCTTTAGAGCCGCCTGTGTGAAAACGCCCAGAGATAGGGACCAAGCCTCTTCTACAAAACAGAAGAATAAAGAGAAGGGATCTCCAGCTCTGTGACTGGTGTATTTGGAGAAGCATGGTGTAGAAGTCCAATGGGCCTTCTCTAGCATGTCTATGAATGAACAAATCAAATAAGATTGTTGCCTCCAACAAATTCTTGGATCACAATCTCAGCTTCCTTTGGAGTATTATTTAGGAAACATTTAGGGAATTAGTGTAAGATACTGTATCCAGCCCTGAGCTACCTGCTCCATCAACAATGTTTCTCCAGGGGTTCAGGCAAATGTCCTTTGCCACCCTATTCATTTCAATCCTTTTAATTGAAGTTGCCAGGGACTGAATTGGGGACTTTTCCCCAGAGTAGTGAGTTAGTTAATGGTGCAGTGAATCCACTCTCAGTTTTATTCGAGTCTTTACATTCCAATACAGGTATGGAAGCCACTGACCACCCTGCCCTCTGCACTGCAATGTTCAATTGCAACTGCTCCCCAACCAAGTTAAATCCCCTCTCTGGGTATGCAAATTCACATATGTCATCTACATAACATCAAACAAAAATCTTGTGTCCTCCCCTTCCCCACCTCTGAATATCATGCAGTGCAAATCAAATTTGACAAGGAAACATTTCTCCTTGGCATCTTGTAAAATATAGGAACGCTCCAATTTCTCTTTTTAAAAAAAGACATGGAAATTTGAGTGAACATTACATAGCAGGGATGTTAGAATGTACTAAAGGTATTACGGGCCTTTAATAATCCTTCTTAAATAGAATTTATCCAGCCATGACACGGATGATCTGAATTTGCAGAGACAGATCCTAAATACTAATGATCTCCCAAGAGTTGCAGAGACAGATCCTAAACACTAATGACCCTCCCAAGAGTTGCAAGGTCAGATCCTAAACACTAATGACCCTCCCAAGAGTTGCACAGATAGATCCTAAATACTAATAATCTCCCAAGAGTTTCAGAGACAGATCCTAAACACTAATGACCCTCCCAAGAGTTGTAGAGACAGATCTAAGAGTTGCAGAGACAGATCCTAAACACTAATGTCCTTCCCAAGAGTTGCAGAGACAGATCCTAAACACTAATGCCCTTCCCAAGAGTCATCTCATTCATTTCTGGGTATGGATGTTGATGGGGATGCATAATGGGATGAATGGGCACTCGGAAATGAAACCTTGCCTATTCCCATAATTTAAGATGTTCTGACAAATACCACAGCCATCTGGTAGAGGGATTATATCTGTGATATATCATTTGATAGCACTATACTTCTTGATAAACTTTCTGTATCTAGGGCTCTCATCACCGTCTTATGCTGGCTAGGACTGGTGGAAGATGAAGTCAGAGGACCACAAACAGGAGGTCACAAGTTGTCCAACCTCAATCTAGGCCTTAGCTTCTAAGGTAATCCTCCAGGAGACTATGAGTGTGGCCCTGCTGGACAATTATAGCAGTTTGAAACCATTTTACTGTCATGGCTTCATGCTACAGAACCCTGAGATTTATACTTTATAGAACTACCTAGAATTCCCCACTGCAGAGCTGAAGTCTGTTACCCTGAACAATAACACTAGAGCTCTCTAGCAAAAATTTCTAAGAACCACACTACAAATTCCATGATTCTGTAGGCTGGAGCCATGACTTTCAAAGTGACAAAAAACTGGTTCAGTACAGAAACACCCAACCGTGAGAATAATTTGCCTGCACATACCACTTTTAAGATCTTAAGATTCTTCTACTGTTGCATCTGAGATAGTGCAAACAGGTTAACCTTTTTTTGTTGTGGAAAATATGGCAGATCTAGATTCATTTTATTTGAACCAACTTCACATTTAGGCCAATGTAAGCTAAAATGTTTTTTCTACTACCATATGGAAAGTGATTCACTGCAGAAATACCGAAAGCAGCTGTATCATATTTTTCTGTCTGACAATTGCATATATGAGATTTCATTATAAAGTAATATATTACCAAAAAAGTTATGATTCCATCCAATGTGATTTTTATTTTCCCCTTCAAGTAAAACCTAACTTCAAACCAAGAATATGTTTATGGGATGAGTGAAGGTGGAAGTGTTTCAGGAGAGTTTTATACGCTTGTGATCTCCTTAAAAGTGTAAAAGGTTTACCAATTCTTAACATTCAGTCTATGAAGGAAGTAGACCGTGGGCCTTTGCAGACTGCCAGAAATAGTGCACATTAAATTGAGGCACTGCTCTGGCTCAGTGCTAGGGAGTCATGGGAACTGTAATTTATTGTGGCACCAGAGCTCTCTGACAGAGAAGGCTCAATGTCCCAGAAAAAAATACAATTCCCATGACTCCATAGCACTGATCCAGGGCAGTGCCTCAATTTAATGTGCACTATTTCTGGCAGTCTGCAAAGGCCCCAAGTAACATTCACCCAAAGAAAAGCAGTATAGGGGTGGGATGCAGAGGGTAAAGGGAAGCCCTCCACATGTTGTTGGAGTCTGCTTAACCTAAGATGGAGGATGCTGAGAGTTGCAGTCAAAAAGCTGTCCACCGGTGCTGTACAGGAATTGTGAGCACAGCTATCCCATTCAGTCCAACTATGAACACGAAAAGACCAGGGCCCATTTCAAACTATACAATTGTAGCATTGTTATTCCATTTTAACTCTCCTGGCTGCATCCTATTTAATCCTGAGATTTATAGTTTGATGAGGCACTAAAGCTCTCTGGCTCCAGATACCATCCATAAACTGCAAATCCCAGGATTCCATAGGAAGTTGTGATGGTAATTTAAGTGGAATCATAGCAAAGCAAAGCAAAGCAGCTTCATTTATATACCGCTTCATATCACGCTATGGGATGTCTAAGCGGTTTACAACTGTAAGCTCATTGCCCCCCAACAGTTGGGTACTCATTTTAGTGACCTCGGAAGGATGCAGGCCTGAGTCAAGCCTGAGCCATGGCTAGTATTAAACTCACAACCTTGTGGTTTATGAGTGAGAGGCATTTAACCACTGCGCCACTACACTATAACTATGTAGTGTGGAAGGACCCTTACTCCTGCTTCAGAAAGAGGAGTTGTTAGGGCAATGAACAAGAAGTAGGAAGATCGAGGTTCGAATTTTCACTCTGGCCTAAACTTCATGGCTGAATTTGAAAAAATTACTTTGTGGACTATAACACTCAGAATTCCATAGCCAACATAACCACTAGCCATGTGTTTTAATGTTTGGCGTTTACAGGGACTTGACAATCCAGGCTCAAGTCCCCATTGGGCCATCAAACTCATTGGATGATATTGAGCCAGTGACATTATCTCAGCTTGACCTATCTTACAGGGTTGTTGTGCTGGTAAAGTGAGGAGGAAGAGAGGCACATGTGCTGCCTTCAGCTCATTCAAGAAAAGACAAAATAACTTTGCAACAAGCAAACAAATAAATAAATAAACAAGAAAAGGTTGTTGGTGTTTGTTTGGAATAACTCCTCTAAATGAATATTTTACACATAGAAAACATCCTCCTCCTCTTCATCTTCATCTTCAAAACCCTTCTGGTAAAACAAAGGCATAAAACTGCTTAAATACAGACTTGGGGTATATTAAAAAGAGGAATAATTACTTTAGTAATACAAACAGGGGATTTAGCTTGAATAAAATACTTAAGAGCTTGCCAAGCTTTTACATTGAGAAATATTTTAGCAATCCACAGAAGAATAACTTTAGAGAGACTTGATCTATATCCTTCTGGTGAAACAGAAGCTTGAAATTCTGTCATGGGCATTTTCTTTTGGGCTTTTAAATATATGACATACAGGAAAAATGTATTTTTAAAGTGGCTAAACATGGAGAAGCAGAATTTTTTAAAAAAAATCATATGGATGTCACATTCATATTTCAAGAGAATAAACAGAAACCACTGATCCATCATCACTCCTTCATGTTTGCATGCTAGAACTATTGCTACACAATTCTGATTTAAGCCCACCCCAAACTTAGTGGCTACATGTATAACATGAATCTATAGGTCTTTCACAGTACTGATTAGTGACAAGGAACGTTTTTCTGAACTACAGCTACCAGAATCCCACAGTCCACATGGCTACTGGCCATGTTTGCTGACTGAGGGATCTGGGGAACTGCAGTCTTAAAAAGTAACTCTTCCAGGTTTTGGCTCAAATTGAATGCAGTTGACCAGTAGAGTGGGTGCAGTTGTGTCTGTAGGAATTGCAAAACTAAGCCCATTTGTGCCTATCTTCTGCCCAACTTAGCAACAAGCCAATTTGTTCAGGCTTCTGGCCATCTAAGCTAGTTGTCCAAGTGACCACCACAAGGGCCCAATCATCTGCAGTACTCAGGATTTTCTAATGCAAACCCTACCTTTAATAATATGCATCGCCATGTGTTCTGCCTGAGTAAATAATAACGTAAATTTTCAGTTTCCTTTGAAGAAATTATTTGGCCTAGTTCTTTTCTTTAAGTCAAATTTCAAAGAGAAGTAAAGCAGCAAATGGACTCCATCTGAGATTCCTCATGTCCTCCTGCTGTTTATCATATCAGGTCGGTGCTCTCAAGGAGTTGACTTTGGCCTAAGTCATCCCTGCCGTTACTTAAACATGTGGGAGATGGGGCTGCAGCTATGGGAGCACAGTGCCATCTGGTAAGCCATTTGTGTGAGGCTGCTGATATTTCCAGCATGCCATCAGAAACCTCTAAAAAAGAGGGCTTGTTAAAACATCTGCAACTACAAGGGAAAATGGAACAGGGTGTCACTCTGCTCCCAAAATGTAAAATATCATTTTTCATTCACAACTACTAAGTCATTTTGATGTTTGCAAATGCTACTCTTACTGGTCACTGTTCTATACTTAGAAAGAGCAGGGGGACAGACACGGAGGTATGAGCAGACACAGCTAAGATGAACAATTCTAGCTAACCTGCACCAGTATGACTATTACAAACTCTCCTTGGGTGATAACTGTCAAACAACACACAACCACCACCCACCCCCCGATGAGATCAAATCAAAACAACAAACAAAATTACAGTTGCCCCTCCATTCTCATGGACTTTAAGTCTGTGGCTTTACATATTCACAGAGGGGTGACCTCCATTTAAATCAATGGGGCACACCCCTGTGGGGACGCACCCCATTCAAGCCTATGGGGCTTGAATATTCACTAATCTCCATTTTTGCGGGGATGGGGATGGGGTCCGGAACGGATCCCCCATGAAAACGGAGGGCCAACTGTATTTCCAATTTACTTTACTGCAAGGTCTTTCATTATGTTAGATTTTCCCTCTGGATTTTTATTTGACACACATTAATGCTGCTAGGAGCCAGTGAGGCATAGTGGTTTGAGCACTGGACCATGACTCTGGAGACCTGGGTCTGAATCCCTGCTCAGCCATGGAAGCCCACGCAGTGACCTTGGGCAAGTCACATACTCTCAGTCTCAGAAAATGACATTATAGAGTTGCCCTAGGGTTGCCATGAGTCAAAGTGACATGAAGGCACACAACAACAAAAAATGCTGCTATTAATGTTTCAAGTACACTTGAAAAAGATGGCTCAGGAAAAGCAAGTGTCAGTAGGACAGTGAATTTGCTCCTGGTTTTAGTCTAAACTATAAGGGAGTTTATATTCTGGGGAATAGGATTCAGCACATTTGTTCACTCATTTTAAAGTTCAAACTCAAACACAGAGCAGATTCACTACCTTACTGACATGGAAGACGCTAGCCACTATTGACATATACTCCCTAGAGAAGGTTGCTCAGTGTTCAAAATACAGGTTTCATTTTTGTTACAGAAAGGTGAGATATTCATCATCATCATCATCATCATCATCATCAAGCAATTAAAATGAGAACAGAGCAATCCATGTGACATATGAAGCAACCACTGCCAAATAAAATAGCAGACTTCAGAACCAGAATCAGCATTGGGGACTAGCATGGGTAAGAGCCTGCCAAGGAACATTTCTGCCAGTAAGCCTACCATCAAGAGACCCTGCCCTGCTGATCTTTGTCCTTTGTATTGTTGCTTCCTTAAGGGGTTGAATGGTACAAATGGCTCTTTCCTCTGTAGCAGCAATAGTAGTGAGAAGGATGCGGGTTTATCGAGGGCAGAATAAGGATGGGTGAGAACTTCCTGTGAGTTTGTTTTTGGTGAGAAGTTGCCAACATTTCCCCCCCCCCCTCCTATTTAGGAAGGAAACAGCTTGACATTTAAAAAATGAAAATGTAGGAAAAGCCAAAACTAACAGCTTCATCTATCCAGGCCCAGGAGGCTTTGACTGCGTAACTCTTAAATGTCTGGGTTTGATATATATTCAACCATATTGGATCTGAATAAGCTTCCCCCTCCCTTTCCCCATATTTAATGGCTATGTGATAGACAGATAAAACCTGGTCCTTTCCATGAAGGGAATAGCTGGACTTATTGCTTTCAGACATTGAAAATGGAGAAGAATTTCATTTCAGTTTGTTTTTGAAGGATTTATCAATATCCACAAATTGCATTTTCAGGATGTAAAGAACCTAAAGAACTTCAAGGATGTAAAGAACATGTTTTAAAAAGCCCCGATAAAGAAAGAACTTTCTAGCTTATCTGGTGACAATCTTAGACCTATTTTCTGTTTTGATTACCAATATAAATATTTCATCTTAATTTTGTTTGAACATGAGATTGGTTTGTTTTTATGAATGTATGGAAAAGCCTGGTTGGCTACTGCAGAGTAAACGTGACTAGGTTTGAAGTTCTAAAGGCAGAAAAATTCATACCTGGCACACTTTCTACCCTTAGGGCACCTACTCCAGTGTATCAGGTCCAAGCTGACACTGGAATGTACCACGTTCAGATCACAACATTCATCCAAGTCTGATTTTTACAGAAACCTTTTGACATTTGGTTCCCCTACTGAAATGGGAGATGTGAAGGGAAATTGGCTTCATGGATCACTATTTATGATTCTGCCATTTTTAAATAGAGTAGAAAGCCATAGTTCTAGGACAAAGGTTAGCCACTACACAGAGATCTGGGACAATTTCCACCCCCTTCCTCTCCAGGAGTAGGTTCACTACCTCCAAGTGACATCATGCCATTTCCAGTCACTATTTTCAGCTGAAATTTGGCTAGGAGGAAAGGCTTTTGGAATTGTGGTGGGTTCTGGAGGGAAAAGCAAACCAAAAATGTGTGTGTGGCGCTTGGGGCAGTAATGTAGAAAACTGCTTGAATATCAAGCTGAAAAAGTGTTTGGTTTTGAGGAGGCTTGGAGGACCTGCTAAAGGCTTTGAGGGTGTCATAAGTGAGGTTTGAGGGCTGCATGTGGCCAATGAATAGCATTTTCTCTACCTATGCTCTATAGGGTTTTCTGGTGAGGGAGGAGATAAGCTACCAGAATCCAAAATCCTAGAGGTGCAGGTTGAGTGCAGCCTTCCACCTGCATTCCCTTTAGTGAGGGCACAATTCAGTGGAACCCTTATCGTTTTGGGGGTTTGAAAAAGCCCCTCATGTCAAAATAACTGGAGAAACCACAGTAGGTATAGGAGTTCATGTGGACTGTTGTGTGCACAGAAGGGGAAGTGTATAGGGCATTTGTGATATCTGCATAGGAACTTGCAAAGATAACTCTTCCCAAGCAGAGTTCCTTTGCCCAGAGGGGCAAACAAAAAACAATTGGAAAAGTGTGTGAATGAAACCTCTGGCTTGAAGTACTGACAAAAGACATTCTAGCCCCAAGGCTTCAGGCAAGTCCAGAAATTTCTGCCACTTTGGAATTATTATAAAACAGCTAAGTCAAGAGAGACTTGGGTGGGGAATGGGATGAAACATGGACAGTCTAGGGCCCAACAGTGGGGGTATATTATTATCCAATGATTCTTAAACTGTTAATTTCTTTTGAATTGTGAGAACTTTTAGAAATGTATTTTCAATAACAGCTCATTCCACATGAGAGCTGAAAAGCAATCTATATTTATGCAAGAGCACCAGTTATCATGTCTAACACTAGAAACCAACTGTTGTTCCCAATGACCAAATTAGATTGATTGTTAAGGTGCTCAGGGGGTCTTCATTTCTCCCAGAATGAAAATATCTGCCTGCACATTTTGCAAACGTAAGCAAAGTAGAACATAACATCTGTATCTGCCAAGTCATTAGAACTATAGCATTCAAATCCATGGGAAAAGCATGACACGACTGTACAAATAACAAGAAAGGGCAATGTGGAGACATAATTGTTTTAACACTCAGAGATTGTTTTCCCTTCTGTCCAAAAAAATGCAGATAATACTGTTGGTCCATAATACAATGATGTTCAAATGATCTATTAGAAATATTTTCAACATTTTCATTATGTTTTCTTACTATGTTATGATAAGAACATTTTCACATAGTAGCTCAACAGAATCTTTTCTGTGAGGTGTTTTTTTGGTGTTTTTTTTAAGTTTGCAGAAATCTGAGGATCTAATTCAGCCAGCATGGGAAATTCTGGGAGCTATAGTCCAAATAAAGTACCTTTTCCAAACTTTGCTCTCATAGTGAACTTCACAGGGAATAGGACCTACACATAATATAATTCAGGGTGGGTGAAGGCAGTTAATGCAGGTGCAAACTGACAACACAGCAATCTATGGCCTCATTCCCACTATGATTTAAAGCGATTTGCTGATCGGATTATATGTGCCTCATTCACACTAGAATCAGTTTCTGAACCAACTGCACTTGATTTCAATCATGGTGAAGTGAGGCAAATGGGGTGGGGGAACTCTTTCCGAAGACAGATCATTTGTCAGTTCTTTTGAAAAGAACTGATTTGTAAGCATGTTCAACAACTGTGAACGACAGATCTGATCTGCATCACACTGGAGAGAAGGGACTAAAGGCAGAAGGTGAGAGTGAATGAGAGGACTCGGGAGGAGTCGGGGCCACTCAGTCTCCATTGCTGCATGCCTCTTCCTCTCTGCCAGGCAATCGGGCAAAGGAGGAGGGCCCCGGGTGCCCCATCTTCCTCCTGATTTGGCACTTTGGGTGCGCCTCTTTGCAGTGGAAGGCGAGGAAGGTGGAGGAGGAGGAAGACTCCTGGCGAATGCGGCACTAGCCTCCTTGCCAGCCGCGGGGGAGGAGGAAGAGGAGGAGAGCTGAGGGGGACCCTCCTCTGGCACCCCTTGGCCAAGAGACCCCCCTCAATCTGCCTGGCTTTCAGGCACAGAAAGGAGCCTGGGGCGCCCTCACTCAGACTGGCCGAGGGTGAGTGAGGGGCTGAAGGGGCGCCCAGTTGGAACAAGGATGAAAGGAAGGCAGGCAGGCTGGCAGACAGGGAGGGAAACAGTTGCCGTTGCTGTTGCCAGGGGGAGGCTTGCAGGAGCCAGGGATCCTCCATTGTCTATGCGTCCCTTCCTTTCTGCCAGGCAGCCAGGCAAAGGAGGAGGTCCCTGGGTGCCCTGTCCTCCTCCTCCTCCTCCTCCTCCTCCTCCTGCCCCCAGACCTTCTTCCTCCTGCAGGATGCCTGCCTTGCCTGGCTCCACTGGGCTCCTCTTGCCTCTGCTGCTTTGGGGCTCATTCCCACTAGTGAAAACAACATGTAATAAAGAAATAATTCGCTTCCATAATAGGAATTGCACATTGGCCTGAATTGAATCCGAGATCTAGAGTCAATGCAAACAGCAAACCGATTTACATGTAAGTGGGAATGGGCCCTATGTATTGACTGGCTTGATCTAAATGCCTCACAACATCTTTGAATAAAATGTGTTCACCAGATACTTAAGAGTAGTTCAAGAAATCTGAATTCCAGTTTCAACTCATCCATAGGCCCTCCAGGTGACCTCAAGCAAAACCTGAAGCTAAACCTCAGCATCTTAAGTTTAGGCCTCAGATTCAAAAGAACAAGGTAGTAAAATAGATGGCACTATGTTTTATTTCAAACAAGAAAAACACTAATTCATACAAACCCTTCCAACAGATAAAAGCAAACTAGAACATTAGTGGGAAAAGTACAAAGTTTTCCATTTGCACATAGATTATTCCATAGTAAGCAATTAAAAAAAACTTTGGCACTCCATCCACACCTGCAGTCCAAATTACCATCAATTCTGCCACTTCATTCTGCTGCATACATAGATGTACACAGATTTCTCTTCTCTCATAGAAGCAGGGGAGAACTATGGCTTCTATGTCAGTGGGATGGTGAATCTGTTACAGATTTTTGTCCAGTCTTTAAAGTAGCTATCCAAAGTAACTGATTCCTAATTGTCAAACATTTTTAGAACCTTGAATAGCTCATTTGAAGTTCAAACTAAAACCACTACCATGCTGACTTGGGAGTGGCCAGCTGCTATTGTACCCAAGTGAATGATATCATCCCTTTCTTCTCACCTTATAAGAACTTCTTAGAATCTGATATTTTGTCAATGGCTGACCCTCCTAGACCCAACCAAATTAGTGCATCCCATCCTATTCTGTAAATCTTTCTATGATGAACAAGGTCTCGCTTATTCTGGTTGTATAGCCAGAGAGGCAGGAGGAAGAAACATGCTGTTTTCATCCATCCCAAGCACCATCAGAACAAAGAAAGCACAGATACCTTGCTGAGCCCCATACATTTCCTTGAGCCTTGGCATTTCACCAACACAGATTACTGTTGGGCTGGAGTCAGATAAATTTAATCTCCAACCCCAGATGAAAGGTAATCCAATCAAAAAGAGAAGCCACATAACTAGCAGCCAATTGAAACTCAAAACCAGGCTCATGACCTGGTTGGGATTTTTTGAGGTGGGGAGGGTAGTATTAAAGTTGTTTTATGAAACTGAAAAGCAAGCAGTTCCCTTCATTTTATTTCTGCTCTTACCTGTAAAATGTCTCTTACCTGGTTATTTTCATATTGCAGTGTTTAACACAAATGTGAGAGAATTGACAGTATGATACTTCAGTAGTTGAAATCATCTGGGAAGGCTAATTACAGAGAAGCATTTATTCCTTCTTCTGTCTCCATCAACGTGACACCATGTCCTTCTCTTATCCCTTCCTTTTCTGCATTCTTTGTTTTCATTCTACCCACTTCACAAGGATGGGGGAAAGGATAACTTTCTTCTGTATTTCAAAGCATTCAAAGGCTTATGAGTGTGATATTACTATTCTTGATATTCCAAGGACTTTATCCATCTTCAAATATTTACACAGCTATGGATGGCAATTTAACCCTGAATGTTGCTTCAGCATACTGCTTTCCTTATCTAAATCTAGAATTTTTTAAAATTTGAACATGTTTCTTACTCTAAATTCTAAATAAACAAAATTTACAGATGTCTGTGAATCTAAATGTGAACAAAGCAAGACAAACATTACCAACCCCATATAGCAGTCTGTAAATCTATACAAGTATCTACAGATTCAAGTAAGCAAAATAACATAACATAAAAATGATGATATGTTTATGGATTCAATTTCTGACAACATTTTTACTGATGAGGAAACAAATGGATGCTACATATGTTTACAAAAAATTCAAGACACAAAGGTACGAATTATAAAACTTTATTGGTCTGTTAAAAATAAGTTTAGAACGTTCAGCAAGTACATTCTGTCCATAATGTCAAGACTGTGTTTTCAAATAAAAACAATGATTCTCAATTATTACACAAAATATATATTTAAAATCCTTTAAAAATTATAGGCAGAGTATTTAAAAATTCACAGTGTGTTGATGGATTAGAGCAAATGTGGAGTATTTCCATTCATAAAGAAAACTATGGCCTAATGATACTACTCATAGCAGCTATATTAAAGCTTTGATATGATTTAATTAAATAGTAAATAATTCTCCCCTTCTATATATGGAATGAAGTATAGGCATTTGATTCTCTCTTTGAATCAGATGATGGATAAGACAACAACTGTTTGCCCTATGGGATTAATTCCATGATTCTTCTAATGTAATATCCGTATTATGAATGGGATATAAACTCATCAAAATATGATATACCTATCTATTTCAGCACTTCAGCACAATCTTGCAGTTCAAAGCAAGTCAGGGACATAATCTATTTAAACAGTTTGCACAGGGGCAGAAATTACTTGCAGCATCAACCCATGATTAAGAAATCTAGTCCACGATGAGCTAGCTTTCAGTGATGTTTCAATGGCTAGAAACTTCAAGTCACATTAGTGACCCTGAATCAGTGTGGCATGTTTAAAGTAAGTACTTTGAAGAATTTAACTAAGGATATCTATTAGAAGAGTTAAACCTTCATCCAGTGAAGATGCAGTGAACTATTATAACAAGAGGAATGTCTGGCCCTCAAGATGTTGTAGAATCATTCCCATGACTATTGTCACTGACTATGCTGGCTAGGGCTGATAGCATTTGCAATCCAACAACCTCTAGAGGGCAATAAATTTCCCTAGTTTACACTATGCTTTCTCAAGAGCTAGTGAAAGGAACAATGGTGTCTTGTAGCTCTGATATTAGTGGGGCAGTGAGCCTGTTTTTGATTTTAGTATGAACTGTTAATGAGCTATTCAAGGTGCTTAACTTATTTTGGAGACAGCATTCATGAGCTTGGATACCTTTTTCAAACTTCAAGCTAAGACTAGGAATGGATTCACCAACCCAGTGATATTGGAGCCACCAACTACCATTGAATGGGAAACTTAATGTTTACATTTTCTGCACACATAAATAATTCTAATTAAATCAGAAATCTCAGTTTTAGTGCTGGGAACACAACAATAACATCTCTGGAAACATTTTTCTTTTGCTGAAAATAAAAATAAGATCTTTTGGATCCCCTCCCCCTCATGAATAGTCCTACTTAAAGTGTATTATATTCATAATTTATATGGTTTGTTCTCTATTTAAAAAATGTTAAGTAAAAATGGTCACCATCTTAACTTCTTGGATTAATGTGACAACATTACCTTGTCTTTCGTTAAGAAGAATTTTAGTCATAAGGAATGAAAATTATTTGAGGACTGATTTGTATGACTTACTAACTAGGGCCTGGAAGCTACACTATACTACCAAGAAGGACCTAGATCTATATTAATACATTATATAAAATGAAAAAACAATGTTTAACATGGTCAAATCTAAGCAATGCACATCTAACAATTGTACTTCAATACTAGATATACTGAAGATGGGTAGCTAACCTTTCTAAGACCAGGGCTGAGGTGAAGGCGCTAGGGCTGCCAGGGACCAACATTTTTCCCGTAGTAGCAATACAGCAGAGGCTGCAGCAGTAGGGGCGGGAGGGGGAGGAATGAAGTCTTTAAAATTGGTACATCTCCTCCACTGACTGGAGAGAAGCCTTCAGTTTAATCTTAGAGGCCCCTCCTACGGAGTGGGCCAGTAGCCTTACCATCCATGAGAAGGAGATAAATTTGTCCTTTGCCCTTCCTTCGCCTGAATTAACGCTGCTGTATATTGACATTGAAAAATTATGTATTTTTTAAATTGTGTATTTTTAATTATTGTTATTCAATCTGTTTGTTTGATTTGTTTTTGGGGGATGGGTGGGTGTGGGAAGGAGGGATGGGATTTGAATTGATTTTATTTGTTCTGATGTTTTGAAATGTTGTACGCCGCCCCGATTGCCTGGCAGAGGGGCGGGATATAAATAATAATAATAATTATTATTATTATTATTAATTATTATTATTATATGGTAGCCTTTTCTTTGGATTTTACTACCAAACAATAACGCAATCTATGAATAACTGAGCGTTCATCTCTAGCTCAAAGACATTAACTCTTTCATACAGCACCTTGGTTCAGCTGTACCAGAGGCAAAACTCTAGCCAAATACAACAAAAAAGCATGAGGAGTTTTATTAAAGAACTTGAAATTACCAAATCTACAAATCTGAGATGGGAGTTTTGCTTCTGACTCTGAATCCTACAACAGCTAAGGGCTGAATATACTGCTAGAATGCATGGGAATTCTCTTCTTCCCCTCTAGGTTATTATGCAGAAGCTTCTGAAAGTTTTACCTTCTAAACCATTTTGATTGGTTGTTTCTGCTACCATAAAATCACTACACATGATAGGTGCCACCACACTGACCAGAGGAATTTCAGAGGGGGGAACATTCATAGTAGCGTGGTGAAAACTGCATGACCCATATGAGGAGATGGTGTACATCAGCCTTTCAGATGTTGTTGGGCTACAACTCTCATCGCCCCTTATGGGTTATCTAACTAAAAGCAATGGGGATTTCAGTCCAACATCTGAAAAGCTATAAATTGCCCACCAGTGTGCTATATAACAGCCACTGGGTTGGATTGGGTTGGACTCAGTAATACTTTGCACAGACCCACTGAAATCAGTTTACTAACTTAAACCCCACTGATTTCAATTGGTCTACTCTAGGTGTGGTGATTCTGGATATAACCCTATTCTGTCACTGTAAACTATATCTTTAGCTACTAGCCCTCTATTTAGTCCAGTTTATGGGATAACTAAAGTAAATTCAAACCTCACTAAGGCAAATACATTTTTCAGGTTTATTAATGTGCAATACAGACTTTAAACTTTCAGTGATACTTTAAAAAATATTGGCTAGTCACCTTTAAGACTGAATGCAAAACACTCAGCAATTTTCATTGTGGTCTGAAATGCGCTGTGATATTTTATAAACCATTAACACTTGGGGCAGTTAAAATCTCTAGAATGGAATGCAGTATAATTCAAACAAAGTGAGCATACTGCAAGCCCCAATATTAAAGTTTGGGTTCAGTCAGATTCATCTGTTCCCATACAGGGACCAAGAAAGGAAATCAGCTAGCAACATATAGCCTCGTTCATTATTTAAGTTTAGATGTTGTCCTGTCAAAAGCACTAAACAGCTATTGTGCTCTAATCCATAAACCTCTGTGAGTAACTGTAGCATGAACAATGCATGTGAAGTGCTAAAACATTCAAAGATTATCCTTCTGTATTGTATATGTGCATATATAAATTGGTGATGCATAAATCAGTTCTGGTTCATTACAATAAATGCCTTGATTATGCAGAATCCAAAATATTATGCCAGTACATGTAGTACTATTCAAAAATAAGACCTGTGGCTGTATCTTAAAGTTGATCTGCAAAAAATTACCAGAATAAATTGTGGAAAGGTTGTTAAAGATCCTAAATTTATAATTATGCATACTATGGGTGGGCTCCAATGTAGACTGATGGAATCGCTTCTAACAAAAGATCTGGAATGGGGGTAATTCTCCTTCTCCCTGTACCCTCCTGTGTTTCACTGAAACCTGCTCCGAGATGCTTCAGATTTCACATACTCCTAGATCAGGTCTGAGAAAGCATGGAGAGCTACAGAAGAAAGGGAATAATGTCCAGTGTAGCTTGGAAGCTAAAGTAGTTTGAAAGAATCCAGTTATGATTGTTGACATATCTGGCAAATTTGAGTATGCAATTTAGCCTTTCACTGACTGAACCTATTTACACATAAGGAAGTATGCAGCTTTGATGAGACTGGAATTGGCTAAAAGTATCATTAGTCTTTTTGCCCTAATAATTATTCCAATAACACCTATAATAATTTGCTACCACACAAAGGAGACTTGAGCTTTATCTATACTACACAGTTATAGCAGATTAAAGCCACTTTAACTGTCATGACTCCATCTTATGGAAACCTGGGATTTGTAAGTGGTGAGGTTCTTATAATTCTCTACCGGAGTTCAGGAATACACTTTCTTTCTTTCCAGCACCTAAACACAAAACTTGTTTCTTGCCTTTCTTCAACAACAAAAAAGCAAAAACAGGTAGGCTAGGGGGCATGAAAGTTCTTGTTTAGGGTCCCAGATATTAAAATTGACATGGTGGCTCAGAAACAGCAGCAACACTATTGCTGCTGGGTTCAAGACATGCATACTATTAAGGTTATCTTAAGCATATAGATAATAATTCAGTAAATTTCATGCTGCTACTGTTAGAAGACCAAAACCTTTTTACTATTTGACTCAGCTGCATACATTTATTTTATGTAGTTTCCTGATTAGCTAATATCTCATGTCAACAGCTACTTTTGACAGGTGATTTTTACTACTTATAAGGAGGAATGGAAAATGTGTGGCCATTCAATGTTCTTATACTCGATTATTATTGGGCTGGCTATGCTGACTTGGGCTATAAGGATCCATAGTCCAACAACATAAGAAGGGCCACATACTTCTCATTTGGACTGACAGCATCTCCAGTGGACCCACTCCCTCCTAAGGACTGTTCCCATGAAGGTTGCAGAACAACTTTCAATACAACTTTAGGATCTTAGAGCAGAATTCTACAAACTCTGAAGATGCTCAAGTTTTAAGTGAGCAATTGCCCAACTAAAGTCAGTCTGAAGGCTGAAATCTAACAGTATGCAAAAGCAGAACATAAAATATTTAAACTTTTTTTAGTACATAAAATATTTGCAGTTTACCTTTAATAAATAGTACCTATAAAATTAATTCTTTTTTTTTCCTGCTAAATTCAAACAGACAATCAAAGCAAAATAATGCAATGGAATTTTGTTGAAATGTCAACTTCATGAACAGGATAATTGTAACAGAATACAATAGTTTATTTTTGTGCTTTCTTGAGTTTTATAGCTGCCTGGGGCTGATTTTGCAGTGAAGTTGCCAAAACTGTGCATACTTCTAGAGTTCTCCAAACATAACCAAGCTCTACAAGAGAGGTCCAAGGAGTGTAGCAACTGAAGCACAATAAACATGTCCACTGCCTAGTGGGCAGCTCATAGCTTCAACAATCATGCTCAACAGCCCTTTCTTTTTCCTTATTTCATTTACCCATCCAGTGGGATCTTATGAAACAAAACAGAACCTAAAAGAAACAAAATAAACATATGAGAAAGCATGCTTATAATAGTTAAACAAAAATTAACACAAATAACCAAACATAAATGAATTTCCAAGAATCAAATTAACATGGAATGCAGTTATAAAACATATCACAACCAAAAAAAAAAAAAAGAGGGGGGGGAGGACACATGTCTTAAAAATATTTTATGTGCCTTCTAAGCATGGTGATTTTTGGACCTCGCTCCACATACATTTAATAATATTCATAGACACACACCAGTGTGCACACCATGTCTGGCTCACATATTTAGGTCTAAGCAGCACTGCAGTACCATACTTGAGGAGCAGTGCCAGCACCTTCCTCCCCCACCAACCAGCAATGTGAACGGGGCCCTTTACTTTCCCATCAAATAGTATAGAGGCTTAGGCTGCATCCACACTGCAGAAATAATCCAGATTGACACTACTTTAACTGCCACGGCTCAGTGCTACAGAATTCTGGGAACTATAGTTCTGTGAGATATTTAGCCTCTGTCAGGGAGCTCTGGTGCCACAATAAACTACAATTCTCTGAATTCCATAGCATTGAGCCATGGTAGTTAAAGTGATGTCAAACTGGACTATTTCTGCAGTGAAGATACAGGCTTAGTTTTGTGACACTTCCCCTAAAATTATAATGGAAGAACGTATGGATCAGCTACTCAAGTTGAAGGTAGAAGATAAAAGTGAGCTGCATAAAAATGGCCTTATGTGAGGACTACAATGTGACTGTTTATTTGGAATGGGTGGGGGGAGGATCCCCATGTGTTACAAGCCATAAGGGGAAAGGTCTTGGTACCGCAAAACAACTTGCTCAAAAATATAATTTCAATATGCTTTCAGTAAGCCTGTGGTTGAAAAGCATTAGGGTGTTTCCTCAAAATAAACTACAGCGATTATTCTTTATGCCTAAGTTTTTAGGAAAAGGCAAGTGTTCCAGCTGAAAGGCTGTCAGAAGACAGTCCTTTATCTATAAGTATCCTGTATTTGAAAGGCCAGCCCAAAAATAAAGGGCCAAAGGGCACTTGAAATTCTCCATCAACAATTTGTTCCTGGAAAGCAAAATCACTTGGTACCAGTCTTTCCCACCATGATGACATGCATCATGCTTAAATTATAGCCTATTTTCTGCTTAAATTATAGCTTAAATTTCTGCTTAAATTTACTGGCATCTGTACAGGACAATAACATGTGTAGATATTATGCACATCTTTGCCCTTTTTGTCCTCTATTTTTGATGACACCCCCCCCTTCTCCTTTTCTTTTTCTACACAGGCATGAAGCTGAATTTATACTGCAGGCTACTTGCATTGCGAAAAGAAACACTTGCACTATTGCTTCATCATGCTATTAGAGTAAATTCAAAGCATGAATCAAGAGAATTTTTTCCTTAGCATCTCCAGTCCTAAAACAGTGTGACAAAATACAGACATATATATATATATATATATATATTGCACTTTCTAACACACAGCTTTTGTACAGGAAACCCATAATGTGTGAAGTGACTGGGTGAGTTAACTTCCAATCTTAAATTTATCAATATTAACTCTGGAGTTTAGAAAAGACTGAACAGCAATTACTTCATTTGCATTCTGTTTCATTGCTAGTTCAACACCTGAGGCAACAGTATTATCTCTTATTTCACTTTAGGTAATAACACATGTGCAAAATGAAACAAGATTATTAGGTGCTATTTCATGTTCCTAACAAGGCTTGCCCAAATTCCTTTTTACTGAAACAGTCACTGTAACTTGGAACAAAATGCCAACAAAAACATAGAGGGTAAATGGGAGTTGGCTAAACCACACATCAAAATTATAATCTCCAAACAAGTATAATCAATTTAGAACTGCCAGGATTCTGTAATGGGGTGTTCTTGTTGCATGTTTTAAAGGAAAGGCTCTAGGACATTAAGAAGATTAATTTCATAAGGTAGTACTTACAAAAACGACATCTATTTCTGAAGAATACCACATTCATTTGATGTTATAAACACTTCACTGTGATTTTTTAAAAAAACAAACACAAAAGAAAAAAGATGTCTCTCTTACATAGCCAACAAACTAATCCTGTCAGGGACACTCTGCTGACAAGCTCCAATTTCAGAGTGCTAGCCTCCCCAGCCTCCTCTACAATTCATACAGCTCTTTTTCCATTTTCTGATATGAAAATGAAGCACCCTTATTTTTTTAGTACAATGATTAGCTTTGAGAAAATTGTAGTGAACTACAAATGTCACATGTGCTGGAACCAGAGCTGGTACATGTCATGTTAGGGGATTCTGGGAATTGTAATCCAGAAAGATCTTTTCTAGCTGTGGCTGAAACATTGACAACATCGATTACTATACTATTATTATAATGGTCACATCAAAATGGTTACTTATCTATATGAAATATGAAGTTAAGAGCTTTCACCATTCTTAGGATTCCCCTGCCTCATCCTGACTAGGGCAGGGATGAATTGGAAGTGTGAAATCTGAACAGTCTTTTGGTTTTTAAAATCTCTTTAAAACTGTGCTCACTTTCTCTCTTACAGTGTAGTTCCAAGTTCCAAGTTTAGTAGCATTACTTGATATCCCTTGGTATTGAGGCCATTTCAAACAAGATAAACATAAATGTTGCTTTTATACAACTTGGAAGCAATCAACTGCAACATGACATGTATCTGTGACCCATTTAAAAGGAGAATGATTTATTGGAAGTGAAATGAAAAACTGCTGAGCATGTGAGGATAAAAAAAGTAGGAAGAGAGATGCAGAAATGTTACCTAAAAAGGAAATCATATGCAATATTTCATGCCTATTTTTAGTTGCTACTTGGAACTATGACATTATTTTCTGAAGCGATGCTGGCTGAGGATGCTGTCTTATTTGTACTCTATTTTTTTTTAATTAGAAGGCAGAAAAATGTTCCTGTTTGGGTTTCTGAAAACTTTTTCCCAGGCAACAAAGATCATCATGAAAATGTCAACACTTCATATGAAATCGTAGACAGAATTAATGCATAAACATCTCATAATGAAAATACTGTGCCATCTAATTCCTATTTTAGCTGCTTTCACCAACATCACTCACATGTCTATGTGTACACATGTACTAAAACATTCAAAAGGTATCACCCAACTGACAACCTTGTGGAAAAGGCAAACTCTTGTATAGGACTTAGCATTAGAAAATATCTGATTGAGTGTTTTTCTCATATTGTGGATACACATAGTTTTTCTTAATTGTTTTTACCCCTCCCTTAACTTACATGAGTTTTGGAATCACCACTCGCAGTTGTGCTGAACACTGAAGATGATTGTTCATGGTGGCATTTTTGTGCTTTCTATTCATAATTGGCTTGTGCTGTGCAGTAGGAGGTGGAATGGACTGAATTCTGGTTGTGGAATGATGATTGGGAAGTGGGAGGAAACTGAACATGAAAGCCAAAAACACAGCCTTACATGTAGCCATGCAGAACAGCCGCATGCTATATGTGATGTACTGTTTTGGGCAGAGTAAAAAATGGTCTTCCAAAAATTCTCCATGCTATTTGTGGGTGATAAAATGGAAGTGGTGGGGGGGATTTAGCCAAATATTTTTGGGAAAACTGACATGCTCCAATAGCCTCAAAAAATCTTTAAAAACACTCTTAGAAATCGGCTCACTTTATGCTAAATAAAGCTGTATTCGTTCATAGTGGAAGGCTAAGAGACAAGGAATAGACTCTAGACCCAGAATCCCAGGAGCTATTGGCCAACATGGGACTATTGGCCAACATGGCTGAGGCTTCTGGGAGCTGAAGTCCCTCGGCCCTTGAAGGGGAAAGGTTGCCTACCCCTGGAATAGAGGGAACCTCTCCTTACCTTCTATGATGAGAATAGAGGGAACCTCTCCTTACCTTCTATGATGATTTCCCCATGTCCACTAGATTCTGCACATGTGTTAGAGTTTCTGACTTAAAGCCAGTACTGATAGAATATTGGCACCCCACCTTGCCCTTCCAATAGTAACTTCAGAAGGGTATTTGTATACTTCTATTCACAAGACAACCATTAAAGTTTGTACAGGATCTCAGCACATTTAACTACATTATTATTATTCACAGTTTCACGGTAATACAAATAAATGGAAGATGTGAGTAGAGAGTACCATTCTGATTAAAAGTGTGAAAACCAAAATCGTAAAGCAAATATAGTGTCTGACAGAAGCCTTTATCCACAACTTACTCAACATGATTCCCTCAAACATAGGCAATCTCAGGGACAATGGGAGTTGCAAAGTGAAGCAGCTGGAAAGCACATTTGGGAAGCCTGTATTGTGGGGATGTATTTCTGGTTGTTGCACTTGTTTTGGGCATAAGTAGATACTAAGGCTCCAACACAAGCTAGAAATCTACTGTGGAGCCCATGATATGTAACTTTAGACAATTTCTAATGATTGCACACTTTTTGCAGACGCATTAATCAATGCATAAGGAGGTTAAGTGAATCACTTGAACAAGGTCATATATCCTGCCAATGTCTGAAACAAGCTGAGCACCAGAGTCCTGACTCTCCTCTTGGTCTTTCCTGCACTACACAAAACACATAATCCTTGCAGAGTAATAGACACAACTTACTATAACACTACAATATCACACTAATTTTTAATTACTGTCATATTAAAAGTCGGGTCTGCTGTTCTCCACACAGATGCATATAAGCAAGAACTATTAAATAAATAAGATTTACAGATGCATCAAGGCTTAAGGTATATTTATGTAATTTATTTAAAAAAAAACATCCACATGGTTGAATAACCAATAAGAGTTTGCCTTTTTGCACAGTTATAACACCATATATTCTCAATAAATACAGAAATATAGTCTATCATTCAAGCAGTCAGTCATGTGAATATTCAGTTTAGCTTAATAAAATTCAAATTTCTAACCTGACTAGTGCAGGCAGCATTCATTCAATGTTTAATGGTTTGAATTAAATACCTACAACTTCATATAATGAAAAGCAGGGCTGGAGAGGTGGAGTTAAACAGAACTATATGTATTTTAATGCAAAAAGAATAACCTTTTATAAATTTTATCTCAATATAAAATAAACTAGGAGAATAATGCATTAAAATGTAGCCTATATACTCAGCATTTTGACCAGCAAAAATATATGTAAGATTAATAGCTCAATGCCCTGCCTACAATGACCGCTGATTTTCTTAAGCTTTTTGCAATGGCATTCCCTGCAATGGGCTATTTTAGGTTACTTTAATGTGTTCTCTCCCACTGATACCTTGAAAGGCATATATGTCTTCCTAGCATGAAAGAGAAATATATATATGTATTGTATTCAGCATTTAATCTAGGATTTACTGTGTATTTCTCAAAATGCAGGGTCATTATTCTCACATTGTCCTACAGAATGTCTAATAAGCACTTCCTTCTTCAATACAGCTGGTGCTGAACTTATGGTTCCTTACTTTTTATTGATTAGGACCAAGGGCCTTTAAAAACCTACAAATAAGCTCCTTTTCAAAATGATATGTTGGCAGCATTTGTGCTATGAATTTACAATTCAGAAACATCAAAGGAAAGAGAGAGGGATGGGTGTGAAAAGAGATTACAAATGATTGCAATGAATGGAATAAAAAAAAATCAAGTATTTCAGTGTTGCTTGCATAAAATGATTTCCAGCCTATACTGAGAAAAGATGTGGTGAAAAAATCAGTGTAAGCTTTACTCTGGCAACTTATTTTCCTTTCAATATATGGAATGTTATTGTATTAAATGTAGTTAGAGGGGGGAAATAATCAAAGGGCTTTTAAAAGAAAGAAGAGTTTACCTTTAGGTTTATTTAATAAAGTATTTACATTCACTATTACATATACAAAATTTGTCCAGTAAATGCAGACCTTATACTTATTAAATCTATTGAATCTAATCCTGAAATGGCCATTTTATAAAGAAACTTACCTATCTTCCTCTGGAAATACACACAGAGATGGATTAAGAGAAAATAACTGAGGTAGCATAGCTACTGCTTATGTAATACAACTAGAGAGCAAAGAGAATGTAATAGTGCAACTTTGGGTTGATATTACCATAGTTCTCTTGGGGTACAAATACACCTGCAGGATACAATGGATAAAGTCGAACATGAGTCAACAGTGTGATGCAGCAGCTAAAAAGGCCAATGTGATTTTAGACTTCATCAACAGAAGTATAATGTCTAGATCAAGGGAAGTAATAATGCCATTGTATTCTGCTTTGGTCAGGCCTCACACCTGGAATACTGTGTCCAGTTCTGGGCACCACAATTCAAAAAGGATGTTGAGAAACTAGAGCGTGTCTGAAGGAGGGCGACTAAAATGGTGAAGAGTCTGAGGAATGACTTAGGGAACTGGGTATGTTTATTCTGGTGAAGAGATGGTTAAGAGGTGATATGAAAGCCCTGTTTAAGTATTTGAAGGGGTGTTGTATTGAGGAGGGAGCAGGCTTGTTTTCTGCTGCTCCAGAGAACAGGACCCAGAGCAATGGATGCAAGCTACAGGAAAAGAGATTCCATCTAAACATTAGGAGGAACTTCCTGACAGTGAAATCTGTTCAACAGTGGAACATTCTGCCTCGGACAGTGATGGAATCTCCTTCTTTGGAGGTCTTTAAACAGAGGCTGGATGGCCATCTGTTGGGTGTGCTTTAATTGAGAGTTCTTGCATGGCAGGAAGTTGGACTGGATAGCCCTTGTAGTCTCTTCCATCTCTATGATTCTATGATTCTATGATTAGATGGATTATTCTAAAATTAAGAGAATTGTGTACACTTTTTGGAGGGAATGGAGAGTCTCATCTCGTTGGCACTGTTTTTTACTACATATATTTCAGATATCACAAAAATGAACCAAACACAAAGGCTAGCTAGTTCCAAGTCTAATAGCATGCAGAATTAACATGGAAATGTTAATACATTATCTTAAATTCACTAACATAAAATTAGAGAGCTCAGCTATACTGGATAGCTTGCTAAAGCTGGTATACTGCTTTGGTGACCAGGGAATGTTACCAACAAGTTAGATGTCTACAAGTCAAACCAATTCTTGTTCAATGGCACTTGCATTTCTGCAATAGGAATGACTAGATCTGTTTGGCATCTCTTAAAATGCCATTAAATTGTTTAAGGTTTTTTTTAATCAGTTTCCCAATAGCTATTTATTAGGAACATAAAGTTCCTTGTACCTGGGAAGATTATTTGTTTTTCTTTCTTGGTATTTTCTTCTCTTGACAGGCAACACCCCTGAAAGGTTGCACGTAGGGAGTCTTACCATTTACCTAACAGTTATTCCTGTGAATTGGATCTGAAATCTCCACAATACAAGAGACATACTCTGCCACCTCCTTGCCATTTTCAGTCCCTTTAAAGAAAAGCAAGAAAGTCCAAAGAAGAATAGAGCAAGTGGTTGGATTTTTGTTTTGTTTTTCACTACAATGACATGCTGAAGTAGTCTTGTGAATGGTTCAATGCATCTCCTGACTGAGATTCAAATTTTCCTAAAAATTATTCAAACTCTGGGATGAATCAAGACATGACTGGTTCAAATCCCACCACCACCGCCTGCAAAAATTCAGAAAAAATATTTTAAAGGGTAAATCTGTGTTGACTTAAATATATAAATCTTTCAAAAACACTAAATGACACATAAAGCTATTGCTTTTTATGAACACAAGTTTAATGTAAACAAAAGTTTACAGATCCCCATTGCCTTGTTTAATTTTAAGACATCAAAAAAACCCTGTTCCAATGCTGTGTGTATATTCAAGTTGTTATAAAAGTCTGGGTTGGAGCTCCCAGATTTAATATATGTTTTCATCTGACTCCCCTTCTGTTGCACATTCTCACTTGGCATCCCATTAAATGTTCAAGTGCAAATAAGCACACCATTGGGACCAGAGGAAGGACACCAAGACATTTTCCCCCATATGTCATTATCAGCACTCAGGAGTTTGTATGTTATCACTCTCCCATGATGCTAAACACTGGTTTCAATGGAAAGAAACTGGTGCTTCTAGAATAATAATAATAATAATAATAATAATAATAATAAATTTTATTTATATCCCGCCCCTCTGCTGGGCAATCAGAGTGGCGAACAAGGTTAAAACAGAACAAAAGTTAAAACAATTCCATCTCCCCCCCAATCCCTAACCCACCCTCCCCCATAAAAATCGAATTAAACTGTATAAGAATTAAAATACAAGTTAAACAGCAATAAATTAAAACATTAGAACAAACAATGGAGGATGGGAGCAAAAGAAACATTCAAGCTCAAATTGGTCGGGAGAATTATTCCAGGAAGGCCTGCCGGAAAAGATCCGTCTTTATTGCATTTTTAAAGCAATCAAGCATGGTAATAAGACGGATCTCATCCGACAGGCCATTCCATAATCTTGGAGTGGTGACAGAAAAGGCCCTCTGGGAGGTCTGTGACAATCTAGTTTTCATAGGCAATAGCAGATTCCTCCCAGAAGACCGAAGTGCGTGGGGGGGATCGTACGGGGAGAAGCAGTCTCGAAGATAAGTTGGACCCAAGCCATGTAGGGCTTTAAAGGTCAAAACCAACACCTTGTACTGTGCCCAGAAACTAATCAGCAGCCAGTGGGGAGACTTCAGCACTGGAGTTATGTGCTCTCTCCTAGATGTTCCAGTAATTAACCTGGCTGCCATATTTTGGACCAGTTGAAGTTTCCGGGTTAGGCACAAGGGTAGCCCCATGTAGAGTGCATTGCAGAAATCCAAACGTAAGGTTAACAGAGCATGTACCACAGTTTCAGGATCCCTCATGTCCAGGAAAGGGTGCAGCTGGCCTATCAGCTGAAGCTGATAAAAGGCACTCCTGACCGTCACATTCACCTGATTAGTCATGTGAAGCGGCGAATGTAGGAGCACCCCCAGACTGTGAACACAGTCCTTGGAGGAGAGTGTGACTCCATCCAGGACTGGAAGGTGTATTCCCAAGCCTGGTTTTGGGCCCGTCACTGTTAGTACCTCCATTTTGTCTGGATTCAGTCTCAATCTGTTTTTCCTCATCCAATCCACTACCGCCTTAAGACAATCATTGAGAGGAGAGATGCCATCTGAGGTTTGAGCAGACGATCGGGTCATGGAAAGATATATCTGGGTGTCATCAGCATACTGAAGACACCGTGCTCCATGCTTCTGAATGATCTCTCCCAGCGGCTTCATATAGATGTTGAATAGCATCGGCAATACTCATTTTCCTTGTGCTCTTCATTCTCATTCAGAAAATGACAGGGAAACAACTCTTGTCACTCAGTGCAACTGTAGCTCCAAATTTAAGGCAAGGAGTATTCTTCCTCATCCCCCACTTGTTGTGACTATTCATAGCTATGAATGTAAACTAAAATAATCAATGAAATATATGGAACTGCACAGTGAAATAATGGCAAAAATGTTGCACACTAAAACTACTACTGTGATGAAATAATTTCTACATTATACCCATTTTTAGAAATAAAAATGGATTTTAGGTCTCTGACCTATGAGTCATACAGCTGATGATCTCACCTTCGTTATCGCAGTCTTGCAATGACAGCCACATTTGCTCTACCAGACCAACTTGTTTTAATTCAACTGCAACGAGATGCACTGGCATTAATGCAACAGAAATAAGTGCTGATCAAGCTCAACATAATTTAAGGTCATTTAATGCAAGTCACTATTCCTATAGTATTCCAGTTTAACCCTCAGTCTAACCCTTTTTAATAAGGTTAGAGAGTAGAAATAGGTACACTTCAATTAAATATCTAAATATTTAAAATGGTATCTAGAGATTTTCTGATATTTTCTGTAGTGGGTATTCTCTAGAGAAGCTTAAGATCTTGGTGACATGATAGCAATGTTTAAATATTTGAAAAGATGTTATATTGAAGATGCAGCAAGCTTGTTTTCTGCTCACCCAGAAACTAGGACACAGAGCAATAGATTCAAACTACAGGAAAAGAGATTCCCCCTAAGCATTAGGAAGAACGCCCTGATGGTAAGTGCTGTTTGACAGTGGAATTTGCTGTCTCAGAGAGTGGAGGAGTCTCCTTCTTTGGAGATTTTTAAACAGAGACTGGATGCTATCTGTCAGGAGTGCTTTGACTGTGCATTCCTGCATGGCAGGGAGTTTGATTGGATGTCCGTTATGGTCTCTTCCAACTCTATGATTCTATTATTCTATAAAGATATGTGGCCTCCACTTTAATAATAAATAATAAATAATTATTTCTATCCCTTCCCTCTGCAGTGCAATTGAGGCGGCTTACAGTTTAAAATTCCATAATTACATATATGTATGAATACCATATATAAAGAAAAGATAAGGCCATTCTCCTTAAGACAGAGATAATTTTAGGAAATCTGAAGTCTTTTCATGATGTCTTGGCCATCATCATCTCTGTGGGAAGAAGAGTGGCTTCTCATCTCCAGGTGTTCCTAGACCCATGTCAGTCTTGTTTCAGACTTGACTATGGGATAGGTCAATTACCTATTCAAGGAACTGGACAGGAGGATTGTGTCCATGTTGGTTCTGCTAGACCGCTCAACAGCTTTCAATATCATCAACCATGGTATGCTTCTGAATCACCTCTCTGGGATGAGGCTTGGAGGTACGATTCTACTATGGCTCTGTACTTTCTTGGAGGAGTGCTCTCAAGAGGATGGTGCTAAGGGATTCCTGCTCAGCTCCTTGACCATTGGCCTGTGGAATCCCTTAGGGGACTTTTCCCCCGTGCTTTTTAACATCTACATGAAACTGCTAGGAGAGGTTATCTGGAGTTTTGGAATCAGGAATCATCAGTATGCTGATGATGCTCAGATCTATCACTCCTTTCCACCTAATTACAAGGAATTTGTTCCTGTACTAAACTGATAACTGGCAGCTGTAATGGATAAGGGTAAACAAATTGGAGCTTAATCCAGAGAATACAGTGGTGCTCTGACCACTTAATCCAGACAATACAGTGGTCAACTGAAAAAGAGATCTGGGAATAGGGATTCAGTCTGTGTTAGCTGGGATTACATTCCCCCTGAAAACACAGGTTTGCTGTTTGAGAGTATTCCTAAATTCAGCTCTGACCCTGGTTTCATCAGTGACCAGGAATGCTTTTGCACAGTTAAAGCTAGCATGCCACCTGTTCCCATTCCTTTGAGATGACAGATCTGGCCATGGTTATACAGGACTTAGTTACATCCTGTTTGGCTTACTGTAATGCACTCTATTTGGGCTGCCTTTGAAAAGTACTCAGAAACTTTAGTTGGTCCAAAGAGCTGCAGCCACGCAGCTGGCTACAGGGACCTTACAACTCCCTTGTTGCAACAGCTCCATTGCTGAGTCTGTTTCTGAGCACAATTCAAAGTGCTGGTTTTGACCTATAAAGCCCTATACTGCTTGGGTCCAGGTTACTTCTCCCTTTATGAGCCCAGTAGAGCTCTAAGATCATCTGGCGATGTCTTTCTCTCTGTCCCAACAGCCTCACAGACTTGTTTGGTGGAAACAAGGGACATGGGGTGGAGTGTTATCAGTATGCTGATGACACCCAGATATATTTCTCTTTGGCCCAGTCCCCATTCTCGACTTCAGATGGCATCTCTCCTCTCAATGACTGTCTTAAGGCAGTAATGGACTGGATGAGGAAAAACAGATTGAGACTGAATCCAGACAAAATGGAGGTACTTACAGTAGCGGCCCCGAAACCAGGCATTGGGATACAATCTCCAGTCCTGGACAGGGTCACACTCACTGTGAAGGACTGTGTTCGCAGTCTGGGGCTGCTCCTGGATACGTCACTTCAAATGATTAGTCAGGTGAATGCGACAGCTAGGAGTGCCTGTTATCAGCTTCGGCTGATACGCCAGCTGCACCCTTTCCTAGAAGTAAGGGACCTTGAGACTGTGGTACACGCTCTGGTAACCTCCCGTCTGGACTTCTGCAATGCACTCTACATGGGGCTACCCTCGTGTTTGGTCTAGAAACTAGTGCAAAATATGGCAGCCAGGTTTGGTTTCTGGTATATCTAAAAGAGACCATATAACATCTGTACTGAAGTCTCTTCACTGGCTGCCTATTAGTTTCCGGGTCCAGTACAAGGTGTTGGTTATTACCTATAAGGCTTGGGTCCAACCTACCTTTGAGACCGCCTCCTCCCGTATAATCCGCCGCACGCACTTTGGTCCTCTGGGATGAATTTGCTACAGATGAAAAAATCTAGACTGTCTGCCACTTCCCAGAGGGCCTTCTCGATGACCGCTCCCAGACTATGGAACGGCCTGCCGGACGAGATCTGTCGTATGCCAACCTTAGACAGCTTTAAAAGGGCTGTCAAGATGGATCTCTTCCAGCAGGCCTTTCCTGACTAGTCTTCCTGGTCATTAGAATCTGCCCATTTCCCCCCCATTCTAGCCACTATTACAGCCATTATTGTTGTTGTTATTGTATTTTGTCGGCACTTTGCCTTAATTTTAAAAATTGTTTTTAACTGATAATTGTTTAATGATTTTTAAGGGGTGGGAGGGGTTGGGGTTTGGGATTGATTTTATTGTGTTGTATTTTTATGTGAAAGCTGCCCCGATTGCTATGCAGAGGGGCAGGGTATAAATAAATGTATCATCATCATCCTTAGTTGTGAATGACCCTTATAGCTGGGATCCTGATGGTGTACTATGTTAGCAGAATGGTCTACCATGCTTGCTGTTTCACTTTCTTCTTGTTTGTATAGGGGGGAGGGAGTGGGGAGCGGAAGCAGAGGCCATGGGAAGAAATGTCTGGTGGCTCTGAACTACCTGTTTCCTAATGCCTGCCTCCCAGGGGAAGACCCTTGAGCTGCCTGTGCCTATGACACTGGACAGGGAATTTTCCAAGCCAGCCCTCACAAATGCTGAGCTCCAAAGATCCCACTGGAAACCAGATATAGAAAAAATAGGCCACTCAGAGCCTTCTTTCTAAGAATGACACCATGTAACTCTTCATTCCTTTGATGCTGCCATGCCTACAGTATTTTTCCTCCTGCTGCTGCCAAATGTCTATTGCCTACATTGGTGTAAATACATTGGCACATTATAAAACATTATCTCAACTTACATGATGAATGACTCCCAAATGAAAACATTTCCACTGTTACAATAAAACCAAACTAGGTATGAAGTTAACAGCACAAATGCAATTAGCACTGCATGTTTTCTGATGTGAATAAAACCTGTGGAAAGCCTGACTATCTTTGAGACTTGGGGGTGGGCTGCAGGAAAGAGGTCTGAATGCTTCTCAGCCTTTTCTTCTCACCCACTGCACGTTCAGGACAAAAGTTATCTGTGGAAGTTGCTTTTTGAAATTCAAGGGATGCTTCCATTATGGGCTTTTCTTGAAATGCAAATAGCTGTTTTCAGGAGGCATTTTTTCCCTCCTGATCTGTGCCAAGGGGAAAATTGAACTCTCTCTCTCTCTCTTCACAGTTCCAAGCCAGATCAGCATTCTAGTTTCAATACACAAAATCCATACACATTAATTGCATCTGTACCTTAATATAAAATACATCTGTACCTTAATATCAGCTCATAAAATAAATCGGTACAGCTCAAGTTTGTCCCCTGAGGAGTATGTAAAAGATGTTTGTGAAAGTGCTTGGTTTTAGCAAATAGTACTAATTTTGAATATCTGAGCTGAATTATTAACAAGTGTCACACTAGTTAATCTGCCACAGAAAAAGCATTTTAACCTTTCCTATGTTCTTTCTTTATTGTTAAAATGTAGTCATTTTTGCTCTGGTTTACTTCTGAGTCATTTGAAGAAGTAGCTAAGAAATGCTGAGTCTAGACAGAAATTCTAAACCATTTGTTTACAGCTACACACATACAAACCCATTCCTATCTAAATGCCGAATTTTAAAAGGATAAAACAGTCTGATCAAATAGAACCCTGGATGCACAGAATTGCATGATTAGCATCATGTACCCAAGGGGGCTTTCGGCGTGTGTTTTTCAAACAGCAGCTCCTCCACATTCCATCACATGGCAAGCCCTTTTTGCAAGTTTCTACTCCAAAGGACTCAGAAGTAGGTCAGTAAGCCAGAGCAAAAATTAATGGCTGGAAAATCTTTCCTCTCTCTTTTATTCTCTGCTTTTTGGGGAATCAAAGTTGAGCAAATGGGATATCTTCCAACTATACAATGACAGGGAGGCAAGCAGAGGAAAACAGTCCTAATTTTTGCTGCAAATAAGGGTATTGTGCTAATGATATGGAAGCTGAACTATCTGGGCTAGAGGTAGTATACAGGACTATGGAACTATTTGTGATCATGGGGGGCATATAGAGGAACTGGGTGGGCTTGTATATACATGAAAAATATTTTTGGAATGCATAATCTTATCTAAATGTAGCTGGGAATAATGAGCAAGACAGAGAATGGAAATGAATACTTGGAATCAAATCAGGGGAAACAAAGTTCTCACTCAGGACAGATTGAAATATGCTCTGATTTATATAACACTTTCAAGTTCAGTAGCTGTCTCTTTTAAAATGTGAAATGTCATCATTGGGTTGACACTCAGGCAATATGTTGTGGCATCTATATTGGGGAACAGTGTGCATATCTACACTATTGGGAATAACATAACATGTGAGCTGGTCACTCACAGATATCAACCATAATGATATCCATTATGCTAAAGGCCATAATCCAGCTCTGTCCAAAACTGATTCTGCTGACCTGTTATAATGTAACTGGTTGTACTTTTAAGCTACTGTTATGTAATTTTTGTTATTTTAATGGTTTTTGTATTGTGTATGTGACTTTGTGATATTTACAGCTTATGGGGGTGGGTGGGTAAAAATAAATGTAGAACACATACTTTGCTTGTATAAATTCCCAGATTCAATACCCCGCATCTCGGGGAAGGACTAGAAAACAGTCCTTTTCAGACAACATTGAGTGTGAGTCAGTATATGGTAGTGTCCCAATATCTTGGTCATTTCCAAATTAGTGCTTACAAATTGACATACTGATGGAGAACTTTATGTGAAGTGAATGCAAAATGGGAATGGAGATAATATATCCATAAAATGGTTTGCTGGGAACTTTAAAGGGTCACAGTGTTCCAATATACCAGGGGATGGTAATGTGTGCCCCTTTCAAATTTTGTTGGACTGCAACTCCTCATCATTGCTGGTTAGAACTGATGAGAGGTACAGTCCAACAAAATGTGGACTGTGGATATATTTTTCATTCCTATGATTCAGACTAACTTCATTTCTGAGATATATGGTTGGTCAGCCAAAGCATACACTTGTTACAGGTATCCTATAGCAATGCGGTGATTAGTTTCATCTGTTCTTTCATTGTCATCTGGAAACATTCTTACAAGCTTTTCTGTCCTGCTATTATGCTATGCTCATCATCCCATAAGGTCCATGTCATCTATGTCAGCATGAAATGGAAGATATGGTCATTTGATAATCTGATCAGTCCCAAGAACAATTCAGGTTATCTGAAGGATCGTATTCTCCCATATGAGCCTCACCAGGTTTAAAGATCTTCAGGGGAAGCCCCTCTTTCTTTCCTACTACCCTCACATGGGGAAGGATTTCTCAGTAGCTGCTTCCAGGCTGAGGAACTACCTTCCTAGAGAATCTAGACTAGTCCCCTCAATGGGGTTCTCACAAAGGAAGTCCACTTCCCCTCAGCAATGTATATTATGGTTTTAGGCAAGGCGTCATTTCTCTCACCCTCATCCATCATATCTGCAATATGAAGAAAAATACACTGGCATGCTATTTAAAGATTAGAAAAATAATGTATTTGAAAAATGAAAGCGGATGTGAATACAAGTAACATCCCAGTCTATAGAAGCCTTCCCTAGCTAAAATTTTTCAGATATGTTGGACTGTACCTCCCATCATCATCAGCCAGCAGGGCCAATTACAGTGTCTCTGGGCCCATGTGTCTTTGTGATTGACTGGCGGACTCTTGGTACCTGACATCTCAACTTATGTCAACTACTAATTTCTGTGGCCATTTTGATCTATTTATGTGATACTGAGAATCACTCTTCCCATACAACCCTTTGTATTTCAATAGCCTTTTTATGTAGCTTTCTTTGGAGTCTGGCAGGACAAGGAGCAGAACTAAATCCCATTGCAAAGCTTTCCATGACCATTCAGAAAGTCTTGTGGATTTTTATGCAAATAAGGATGGAAGTGATAGGAAGCAATTAAACCAGATTCAAGCTTTGCCAATTCAATTGAAATGAACATTCTCACTGATTGACATGGAAGGCATTAAAGCCTACAGGCAGTTTCTCAGGATTCAAGATATTTGCATGATTGTTTAGAACGACAATTATTTGTTCAAATTTATTCTGAACCTGCAATATAGGAACAATAAGGAGCAATAACAACTGCCTCTCTCATGCAGTTGTTGTAACAGGTACTATGATACTAAGTGGCAAAATAGTGAAAAGAGGAAAGCATCCCAGTATATCAGGAGAAGAGGGAACCATTTGTGCATCTGTAATTTCTGGTGGCCAGCATGGTGTGGTGGTTTAAGTGTTGCATTAGAACACTAAAAGACTAGAGTTCAAATCTTCACCCAGCCACGGAAGTTTTGGGCAAGGAATACTCTGTTAGCCTCAGAGGAAGGCAATAGCAAACCTCTGAATAAATTTTGCAAAGAAATTCCTATGATAGGGTTGCCATAAATCAGAGCTGACTTGAAGGCAGAGAGCAACAACAAACTCTTGGTGCTTCAAATGGATCGTTTAGGCTCTCAGTTTCCCATAACCATCACAAAATATTCTTCTAGCCATCCACAAGCTTATCTTACTGCCATGGGAGGTAACAATACCTGCAGCCAATATAGTGGGGCCCAAGTTATTTTCTGGCCATTTCACAGAAACACTTGATGTTTATACATATGAGAATAGAAGAAATGTGGCAAATGGAGGACAGGACAATTGAGTTAGGGAAAGCCATTGAGAATGCCATTTAGAAGGACAATGCTTTTCTTTTTGTCCTTTTGAAAACAGTCCTGACAATCATCTGGATAAATAACTCTACACTGTGGATTTAATACAGGGACTTGTAAAAGAAAGCTATTTTATGTCCCCTGATAATCCACACCTTCCCCATTCTCTTGGATCACTCTTCTTTTTAGGTACACAAAAGGGCCAGTTGTCACCCTGGAACACTCCAAGAGCAGCAGTTTCTTTTGTAAACATGTTTCAACCTATTGCCTAATGCACAAAATCTCCCCCCCCCTTTTCAAAATCAGAAATAGTTTTCTGGGCATTTCTGATTTTGTTTTGTGTTTCATTTGAGAACATTTTTGCAAGGCTGTGTGGGCTGTTCAAGGGTCCTGGAAGAGAAACCTACCACCACCACCTCTGCCTGCCGAAACTGACAGATCCTGATTTAATGTCTAATCGCTATTCAGAAATTCCCTGTGTTCCTATGGACACTCTCTTGTTACTCATTTTAATATGGTGCAGACAATATTGTTCAGGTAAAAAGGTAATAGAAATAGATTTGCTATTACCAGCATTTTATGAACAACATCAGATCAATATCACACATATGAAAACTACTTGACCATAAGTATAATGTCATGGGGATTAATAAAAGTAAAAAGCATACAGTCTCTGGGTAATAAAGACCTATGATCTACTATAAATATGGATCTGTCTTTTTAACAGTCATGATTAATTGGGCCATATGATGAATCCCAAATGTATGGCAGACATCCTGAAAGATTTCTAGAAACTTAATATTATATGAAATTGGAGACCACTGTTGATAGGCTACATTCTCTTGGACCGACTGCATTTTTGCCTTGCCTAACAAGTTGATTTGTCATTATGTTTCTTCTTTATTTCTCTTAGATCTGGAAGTCAATCTTGCAGTTAGCATTATGCCAGGTTTACTGTATTACCACAGCTCAGGCCTGGTGTCTAGGGTCAGCACCATCAGGTAGCTGGTGATAGCCAGAGCTGTCAAGAGAGTCTGACAGGAACCAGCAACACTGCAACAGCTACCATATCTCTGCTTGTCTAGTCAAGCCAAAAGGCTGCCTTGCTGACCACATAGTGTCAGTGTCACACAATTACATGCTACGTATGATCTAAAAGGGTGCTTGGGTGGATATTTGGGTGAATATTTCAGGTCTGGAGCAAGGTGCAATGTCTGTTTTCTCTGAAAGTTTTCAGAATTGCTCCATTATTTTCAATAGCAAAGCAGCTATGATCTGAAAGCTCATTGGAAGTGGGCAATATATATATATATACATATATACTTAATTTAATTTCTTTATATCCTTTCCCCCAATATGGGACCCAAGGCATCTCACAGTGTACACTAAAACAAAATACAGTTGAAACCTTGGACGATACAAATGTTTTGTTTTAAAACAGTTTAAAAATTGTATTAGAAACTTCAATTTGAAACAATTTTGGTATGTAAAGAAAGGTGTAAAAGATGAAGCAAAAGAAAGCCATGCCAAAGAACTTACAAAATTCCAGCAGGCATAACTGTTTATGCTCATTCTAACAGTTTGGTGCATGAGGAGGGAACTACAGTAAATGGTGTCTGTGTGATGTGTGGAGGAGGCAACCAGGTGCAGGTGGGGCTAAGAAAATATGCATGTGTCAAAAAGCATGTAAAGGCAAGAGTTAAGGTACATCATTAATTCTTATCAAAATATGAACCATCCCTTTCTCTGAGTAGAGAGACAAAAGGTGAGACCATAGTCTGTCCTGGGAAAACCTAAAGGCCCCTTCTACTCTCTTGGCACACCTCTGAGGGGACACACCAAACAGCCACTGCTATTTTCTCACCCAAGCATTAAAAACGGCCAGAAGCCATGTCACAGAAGAAAGAGTAGAGGGGTTTGTTGCTTCTTTTACATTCTTCTGGGATTGATTAAGCTCTCACCTTTCACCATTCTACTTAGAGAAGGGGATGGTTCCTATTTTGATAGGAGTTAAATTACAGTACTTACATTGACCTGTGGATAATTTGACCCAAGTATTTTTGGTTGATTTTTAAAATTTCTTGACTTATATATGAGTATATACAGCACAGGAAAATATAAATAAATATTAAATATTAAATATACAATAAACCTCAATTACAAGACTTTTTGCAATGGACAGTTAATGGACAGTCAAGGTACTAGGTAAACATAAAGGTCTTCTGCCACCAGAAAGGCAGCAGGGAGCTTATTACAGAAGGAAATTCCACAGTCTAGGAGCAGCCACAGAGGAAATTCTCCTATGTCCTCACCAAATGTGCTTGTGATGGTGGTGGTACCAAGAGAAAGCCTTCCTCCAAAGATTGTAAAACTCAGGCACTCTCATATAGGAAGAGACAGACTATCAGATATTCTGAACCCTAGCCATATAGGGTTTTACAGTTCATGACCAGCACTCCGAATTATGTCTGGAAATGAAGTGGTTGCCAGTGAAGCTGTTTCAACAGGGAAGTTATATGTTTTCTGTAATCAGCCCTGGTCAGGGCACAGCATTTTGGACCCACTACAGTTTCCAGTTTCCATAGGCACCCCATGTAAAACGTATCACAGTAATCCAAATAGGATGTAATCAAGGCATGTGTCACCATGGCCAGATCTGATGTCTGAAGGAATGGGTGCATATGGTACATCAGTTTTAGCTGTGCAAACACACTTTCTGGCCAATGCTGACACCTGAGTCTTCAGGGTTAGGAATGGTACCAGTGATATATTCAAGCCTTCTAGTCCAAGTCTCATCAAGTCTCTACTTCAAATCCCAAGTTGAGTCTCAGATCCTTGCAAGATAATTTCAAGTCAAGTCTCAAGTTGAGTTTCAAGTTTTGGAGCCAATTTTTAACAGAAAAAAAGGAGGAAGGGTTGAGGTCCACTTGGCAGCCTATCCCCACTGCACATCAGAGGAGCCTTCTAAAACTTTTCAAAAAGAAGGAACCTTCCATTGCTTTAAACCCACTGCCTAATACATTTGCTGTTCCCTTCCAAGAAATGTGCCATGCACTTTGGTGCTGGGTTTTGCCTGCTGCTAAAATTGAATGGCATCAGCAAGTCAGTCACTGAAAATATACAAGTCCCAAGTTCAGTCAATGTGTCACTTTTCCAAGTCAACTCCAAGTCAAGTCACTGAAGCAACATGAGTCTGACCTAAGTCCAAGTCAGTTGACTCGAGTCTACATCACTGACTGATCTTAAGAGTACTCCCAAGCTATGAACCTGAGATTTCAAGAGAAGTGTAATCCCATCCAACAGAGGGTATATTTTATACCAAATCTGCTTTTGATTTTTGATCAGGAATACCTTTATCTTGTCTGGATTAAACTTCAATCTGTTTGCTTTTAGTAACATGTATTAGAGCCTCTGCAGACCAGCCCAAAGGGCTAGCCTGGAGGCAGAGTTGGGGTGGGACAGCCTCACACCGGCCACCCCAACCCCACACTGATGCTGTCCTGACAATGCGCACCGTTCTTACATGCTGCGCCAAAAAGGGTGCTGAAGAGCCACGCACCAGCTCTTAGGGCAGCCTTTTGCTGCCTCTGAAAGGAGTGGCATTTTACCACTCTTTTCGGGGTGGCAAAAGGAAGGATTGGGGCTGCAGCATGGGGTTGCCATGGCCCCGATCTGCCACTTCCCGGGGCAGCCCAGAGCTGCCCATCTGCAGTCCCCCTTAGTTAATGTAATGAAATTTCTTAACAGATCTTAAAGTCATGCTTTGTGCTATTTCTATTTCCCTCTGGAACTCAAGTGCCAAATTGAAGGCGAATCTGCCACTTATAGCACCTGAAGATCAAACCACACATTAAACAGGAACACATGCAAACAATCCATTTGCTGCCCCTCACAGGGAAATGTAATTGTAGGGTAGGGTGGAATGGGGATTTGGAATGGGAAAGTGACAAAGTTGAGTGCAACACAAGTCTTTTCTGAGCTGCTGCTTTCCCCCGTAATGACACCCATGACTAGCTTTCTCTTTTGCAAAGATTTTAAACCAGTATTTACCCTCATGAACACTTATATTTAATCTTGAGGGACAGCATAATATAATGGAAGTTGTAGGGGGAAAGTGGAAGTTGGGGGGAAATTAAGCACTTCTTTGTTTCTGCTCTTTCTCAATTTTAATTTACCTCTTTTCAAAGACATATTTCCTGTCTAAAGAAAGTTGTTATCAAATTTTGTTACATGCATTCATTAGTAACAAATGGTTTTATCCAAAGCTTAATGACGTCCTAAATCCCAATTGCTAGTTAATAATAATAATAATAATAATAATAATAATAATAGTTTTATTTGTACCCTGCCTCCAACTCAAGTTGGAATGAATGAATGTAATTTGCAAACATGTTGACTTACTGTTTGGCAATTGATTCAGTGAGTCTACTCCAGTTGGGACTGGCAAGTGGATTTAGGCATAAAAAGAGGTGGATTAGAAAGAGGTTGAGAAAACAAGTTTGAAAAAATCATAAGGGAACACAAAACCTCTGGGAGAAGTTTGATCATACTTTTAGCCACAGGTTTAAAATACTAATATTTAGTGATAACTGTATGACATCTGAAATCAGAGGCAGAAATTTATTCTAATGCTGGAGCAAAGTACAAAATCTGAGAGATAGAAAAAATGGAAAAATAAGAAAAATAGAATATAGAAAAATAGAAAAAAAAATGGGGAAATTCCTACTTAGCATTTACACTTTTAAAAGCTTCTTATATAAAATTACAGGAAACAGAAAGGTCAGTGAAATATTCTAAAGAAGTCTATAACAGCATAAAATTTCTATTGCTGTATTTCCAGAAGCCCAGAACAAGAATACTGCAGACATTCCTGTGATTTTTTTTCTTTTCATGAGGAATTAAAGCCTAACCATAGCACAGAAATAGAGAGCACAAGGAAGGGAGGGAGACAGCTATGACAGAACCCACGCTTTGCATGCAACAAGTCCTAAATTCATTTTTTAAAGTCCCCGGTAGGTCTGGGAAAGACACCCTGAAAACTACTAGCAGCCAGTACATATGATACTGGATAACATGGATCAATGGCCTGACACTCTATAAGACAGCTTCCTGTGCTATATCAGATAAAACAACACCATGTAGGATAGAGCCTACCTCTTTCTCTACCTCATGAATAGCTAAACATTGACAGATTAAGTCCAAGACTTCCCTCTTTCTCCTGAAGGGGAGAAGGGCAAGTCCTCCAAAGCTGTTTTTTTAAAAAAATAATAAATATTAAGTGGCTAGCTATGGTCAATTGATTAACTTATGGCTGCAAAATCCAAAAATCCAATCTGAATGAGAAATGATAGAATGGAAGGAGGACTTCTTCTACCCTGTGGATGGCCACATTAATCTAAAGAATAAAAGATTCTAAGGAGTCCAAGAACACCACTGATGGATGGCAATGCATGAATTTCTGAAATGACTGCCACCACTATCTTCATGGTCAGATAATCAAACCGGAAGCTTAGTTTAAATGATGGCCTTACATGTCATAAATACCTTTTGTAATGACTCCTAGACAAGCAGCCTATGTCACAGATGATGTGGTAGAGCCCAGAAGAATCCACATCTATGGATTCAGACAATCAGTAATCTGATTTTGACACTCCAGAGGGATGATCTGAAGTGGAATCTCACCCATATCAAGGTATGAAACAATAATTTCCAGAGGTTTGGTCAAAGATATAAAACCTGGTATGACTTCCTCCCCATGTTAGTGGAGAATCACCAATGTCAAGTTTATTCTGTAGAAAGAGAGGAAGACTCAATCTAAAAAGATGCTGAGAATGACTCAGAAGTTGAGAGGAAACTGAAATAGAACCAGTATACTGTCCCGCCAACTGATAAGAAAATCAGGCATCTAACAGAATGGACACAGGCCTCAGTGTTAGTTCCAATCAGAGCAGAGCAGACCCACTTAATCAACAGATTTTATGTAAGCTTTGACTTACCATACCATTCAACAACTGATGCAATGTAGATGCTCTAAGTTGAGGCTATAATTAAATTTAAGTAATTTATTGTTATTGTGTGCCTTCAAGTTGTTTCTGACTTATGGAGACCCTAAGATTTAATAGCAATAGCAATACCAATAGCAAGTACATTTCTATACTGCTTATCAGTGCACTTAAGCACTCCCTAAGCAGTTTACAATATGTAAGCCAATTGCCCCTAACAAGCTGGATACTCATTTTAGCGACCTCAGAAGGATGCAAGGCTGAATCAACCCTGACCCCTGGCTAGTACTGAATTCACAACCTTGTGGTTTTTGAGTGAGTTGCTGCAGAACAGGCATTTGACCACTGCACCACCAGGGCTTTTCACACCACCAGGATTCTTAAGGCCATATCATGTTGTTTGGGGCTGAAAGTGGGTGACTTACCCAAGGTGGGTTTCCATGGCTGAGCAGGGAATCAAACTTTGATCTCCAGAGTTGTAGTCCAATGCTCAAACCACTACACTACACCAGCTCTCTGATTTTGGGCCCTAATATCAAAGAGACTAGAGTCAGGAAGAACAAGCAGGTTACCAAAGTGTCCGTGTATGAGAGTATTCTCTTCCAGAAGGAATGCCTTTGGATGTTTTAGGATTTAAAAATGCTAGAAGGAAAAGAGATACTGAAAAGTAAAGCAAAGAAGGAATGCTGTTGATTCATAAAACTGAAATGAAAGATTTTGTATTTCCCAATTTCAACATGTACAGGAAGTCAGGTATCATTATGACTGACTGTAGCTAGGTGGTGTCTTCAGCCATACAGGAAAAAAACTTGTTAGTTAAAACTTGTTCTAGTGAAAAATTTACACTCAATTCCAAATTTCTCTCTTGTATGCACGTTGTGTTTTGTTTACGAGGCAGCATTTACAGTACAAGAAACTTTTGATCACTCATTTTAATGGTTCTTAAATGCTTGATAGAATGGATTGGTAGTGGAGGGTAGGGGTAGGATGGATCATACAAGAAAGAGAAGAAAGGATGCAATGAACTGGGGTGGGGGTCACAATAGCAATGACCTTGACAGAGAAATATCGACCATGATTTGTTTCATGACTAGAATGACAGAATTGGAAACCAACCATTCTGAATCATTAATGAATTTCAGTTGTGTACTTTGAACTTCACTTCTCTGTTTAACAAAAAGAAACATCCCTCCATGCCTCATATTTCTTCCTGAACATCCACAGGCCTGCCATTTTAAACATAGCACATTTTTGTTAAGCTTTAGGACACTGTCTTCTAAATGAAACTATTCTGTATAATTCATTCTGAAATGACATTATACTTTGTACATGCAAATTATTTAACATCTACAGTAGGAACAATGGTTGAATGAGAATATTAAGATGGACAAAGAATCCTGTCCCATAGATGTAACATTTCATTTACTCTGGTCAATTAAGGTGGGATTTTTTTTGAGCCACTCAAGCTTAAGTATGGCCCTGAACAGGCTGCTTGAAATAATCTAGCCTCAGACCACTTTAACTGTCCTGGCTCAATGCTAGGGAATCATGGGAATTGTAGTTTTTTCTGAGACATTAAGCCTCTGTCAGAGAGCTCTGGTGCTATAATATAGTTACCATGATTCCCTAGCACTGAGCCAGGGCAATTAAAGTGGTCTGAAGCTGGATTATTTCTGGCAGTCTGTTCAGGCCCTATGTCACCTAAAATGCTCTAATCTTTTAGGTCAGTGGTGCTGCTACAGGATATGACTAAAGGAACTTGGGAACATGTCAATGAATAAACCTATTACATTAGTTAGTGATCTCTGTTGTTAATTGGAATGATGGCAGCACTGCCTATTAACTGCTTGTTTTTAGTGTGAGATGACACTTTTCACCATATTATGAGTTCTTTTTTGAATGTAAGATGGTGCAGAGTATGCCACAGAAAGTGATTGGCAAAAAGCTAATTTTTCCCTGCCATGGATCATACACACTAAATAAACATTCTGACTGAGTAATTAAGAGCAACATCCTTTTCCAGCAGCCAGCAACTGTCCACAAAAAAATGTATTTCAGAGAAAAGGAGACATTGCTTTTAACCTTTGCCCCAAGGACAACGTACTTCTATTGACAACAGTGAAAATTAGTACACAGTATCAAATTTATGCCTTCCTACAGTAACATGAAACTATTAGTTTGTGCAGCAATAGCATTGCTTCCACCATTAATGAGTCAGGGCCTTCTTGCAGCAATTAGAAAGTGAATACTATTTCAAATTCTAACAGATTAGGAAGCTAGAAATGAATGCGTACAATTTAAATCCATACAATGAAAAAGAGTGAGAAACTCTTTTGAAATCAATTCAATTGATTATGCATTTGGAAGAGATGCATGCTATGCATTCAAGAATAGCAGCAACAAACCCAGTAAAAAGAATCAGAGTATCAAATGCTTCCAAGGATCAAGAAACAGTGTCACTACACTGTTTATCTCAGCTAGGACAAATAAATGTGCTGCAGGATTATCTAGTGCATAGATGAATAAAGACACTGGGAAATCAATGGTAAGATGGAGCAATATGGAAGGGTGGTAGTAGTAGAAGGCATGTGGTCAGGCAAACTTTTCAAAACTATCTACAAGGTTAAGCTAATTGTCCATCAAATCCTAAATCATAACATTTATAATCTATTTTAGTAGCAAAATGTCTGTAAAGGTAAAGGTATTCCCGTTGACAAGTTTGTCAAGTTGTGTCCAACTGTAGAGGGTGGTGCTCATCTACGTTATTAAGCCAAAGAGCCAGTGTTGTCAGAGACTACTCTGTGATCATGTGGCCAGAATGATTGCACAGAATGCTGTTTACCTTCCCATCAAAGTGGTACCTATTTATCTACTTGCATTTGCATGCTTTTGAACTGCTAGGTTGGCAGAAGCTGGGACTAGTGACAGGAGCTCACCCCATCATGCAGCACCCAGGCCTCGAACTGCCAAACTTCCGATCTTGGAATCAACAAAGTCAGTGTCTTAACCACTTGAGCCACTGCATCTGTAATTACAGTGAAATGTGTGTATTTGTACATTTGTGTATGTGTGTGTGTGAGAGAGAGAGAGAGAAGCTGGAGAAACCCTCAAAGACTCCAGTGGATCTCAGCACACCTTATTTACTGGTAACAATGTGTTCAAATTTATGACTTAAGTAATGGCTAGCTGAAAGCGAGGAAACCTAAATTAGTACTCCAACAATTCAGTTAAGAAAAGAGTGTTCATTTGCATGACCAGCTGAACAAGTTATCCTCAACACAATACAGAAAACAAAATAATGGAATAATGTGGTGGAGGAGGGAAGGAAAAGTGAGATTGCTTCAGCTCCTATCTGAAATGAAATCCACATTTCTCTAGTGGTTTTTTAGTCCTTGTTTTTGCTAAGCTGCCTGGCTTTTCCCCCCTCATGAGGCTCTTTTAAAGCACTAGTTGCTTGCGGGGATATACACTAGCTGATTCTAATGCATGCTTTGGTATTTCTAGATTAGATGAAGGGAGTACTAATGCATTCACTGGCACAGCACCCCCGACCCACCCCCACCCCGAGAGGATGTAGTCTCTGATCTACAGTCCTAAAGGGGCCCTAACTTCTGTACATGTATGCTACTTCTGGCACACACATATTTCTGTGCAGGATGACTTCTGTTCCTGAAATCAAGTGAATAAGAAGGCATACAGTACCAAGGTATCATGTACCACCTGTACTTACATCATGGAAGCAGGGAGCCAAACAGCATTGTGCTAAGGTAACTTATTCTTAAGTTACAAGACAAAGTACCCTAGATATCATTCCAGTTCTATCAGAGAGCATGTCATCACTTGACAAAGTAAATGGTCTTCAGTGGACATACTATTACAGGAAATAAACCAAAGTGTTTAATACAAGTACCATACATACACACATGGTGGTGCATGTAAAAACTTTCTTACTTGGGACCTTTACAGACTGCCAGAAATAATGCAACTTGAGTCCACTTTAACTGTCCTGGCTCAGTGCTAGGGAATCATGGGAACTGTAGTTTATTGTGGCACCAGAGCTCTCTGACAGAGAAGGCTCAATGTCTCAGAAAAAAAACTACAATTCCCATGATTACCTAGCAGCTTCATTTATATACTAGCACTGAGCCAGAGCAGTTAAAGTGGACTCAAGTTGCATTATTACTGGCAGTCTGTAAAGGCCTTTAGTCTGTGTTTCCCTGTCTCATCTTTCATATTTTCTTCTACCACAGAAAACTCACTTAGAAGAAAAGGACAGAAAGGACAAAAGGGCAAAAGTACAAACATTATTCAATAGTAGTACTGAAGTGATCCATGGAGCTAATGCTTCCTCGTAGCTAGAAAGGGGGCATGGGGAGGGGGGGGGAAGTTTGTTTTTTTCAAATGCTGTTTCCCCTTTCCTGTCTACAAGACCTTAACTATTCATTGCAATGGAGCACTTAATTCTGCCCATGCTAATGAATGATGATATGGATATGTGCCCTATGATGAAATGAGTACCACAGTCATTGCAGAGGGAGAATCTTTGTGCTCATGGAAACTCTACAGCAGGGGCTGGCAACCTATGACTCCCGGGCCGGTTCTGGCCCAGGTCACCGGACTTACCGGTCCAGATGGACCCCTGCCGCCGCATGCCGCCGCCACCGCCGCGCGTTTTGGCCTCCATGTGGCCGCGATGCATCGTGGCCTGTGCACGTGCAAACTCATTGTGGCCGCAATTTTGGAAATCAAAATGGCGACCGTGACATGCGCGGCGGCGGCAACGTACACAGGGTGGGTGCACGGCGGCGGGGGTGCGCGCACGCGCATGGACGCGCACACCGCCATTCCCCCCTCTCGGCCCGGCAGAGAAGAGGACTTCGGGGGACCGGCCCAGGGCTGAAAAAGGTTGCCTACCCCTGCTCTACAGTCTATGAGACAGCAGTCCTAGACATGCCTACCAATGAGTAAATCCCACTGACTTAATTCCAAGGAAAGAAGCATAGAATTGTTCTGTAAATCACTGGATTACAGTGAATATGTAGTACTAATAAGTTCCTTATCCTTACCCAACGCTCTTCAGTGTGCATCTGTGCCAAGAGATATGCAGATTATATACCTTCAAAAAGCACTGCTCTGAAGTGAAGGTTGATAAAGTGCAGATTGAGGGCCATGTATCCTCAAAACCATTTTTGAGGCCCACAGCCTTTATGAAGCCCAAGGGTGCAAACAACAACAACAACAAAATATGCTTGACTTAGAACCGAGTGCAGGGCCCACAACATGTTCCTCAAATGCAAAAACAAAACAACTGAAGTGGGATTTTATATTTTCAGAACATTTCTAGGCTGCTACAGCCCTGGGATGAATAACTTCCCTCCAGACCATTTGAGGTTGTACATTTCTGCTCTAAGGCTAAAGCCTAGACATTTCTGCCAAGGTCCCACTGACCTAGTGTGCTACACAAGCCTCAAGAGTCTTGTGCATTCTTCATGCATTCTCTTTTACTGCCACATCAGGGGCAATAAACATTTTTCCCTTGGATTTTCTCTAGGTTTGCTGTTGAACTTATTCCTCACTTTCTTCTGCATACTATGTTGTCTTTCCCTCCCTCTCTCCTGTTAGTACTCTAATGTATTGTGTCACTCAGTTCATCCCATATAACCACTGCAAGTACTAAACCTTCTGACATCCACAGCAAGGAAAGAGGGATTTTAGCAGTTGCTTTTAGCGACAACTCAGTTCACTTCTTGTTATTTTTCTTGGTGGCCTTCATGCAGCCAACACATACAGGGGACTAACAGCATACCTTGAAAGTGAAAAGAAAGTGAAAAGTGGTATACCTTGAAAATGAACAGAAGTTATTTTAGGCAAAGAGGAAATACAGCATAACTATGCCAAGGATGACACCTAACTGGACTGAATATTAAAAGTATAATGCTTCAAAATGATCAGCAGCTGCAACCAGAAAGCTACCCTGAAAAGTTTAATGAATGACACACTCTTTGCAAAGGCAGCTGAAGTGGCCAAGGCCTGAGCGGAATAAGGTTAAATGACATTCAAGACAGATTAGAGAGATAGCTCACATCATAGATTAATGACCAAAATGATCCAAGGGAAGGCAACCTTTCCCCTTTAAGGGCCAAGGGACTTCAGCTCCCAGAAGCCTCAGCCATGTTGGCCAATAGTCCCATGTTGACCAATAGCTCCTGGGATTCTGGGAGCTGAAGTCCCTCGCCCCTTAAAGGGGAAAGGTTGCCTACCCCTGGTCTATGTGCTCTTCACATGGCCTCATACATCAAACAGATGTGGGTCATGTATGCATCAATCACAGCATGACATGGTCTGGTGGACTAAAGTCAGAACAAAGACTGAGCAAAATGAGTTCCTAATTCATGTGAAACATAGAAACAATTTTAGAACAGTCTTTACAATCCTACAGCATCCTACAGCTCTCATAATCCCAAACTAGCTTGGCCAATAAGCTGGATAAATAGGGACTACACTTCAACACTTCTAAAAGGAAAGACTATTTTAGGGAGAAATTGAAATTCCAACTGTAGATTGTCTTGTGGAGGTGAGAGGAAAACAAGGAGGGTCAAAACAAAATGGCACGGAGTTCCTCACCATGCACAGAAAGCACAACTGTCACAATGTAGGAACCCTATAAACACAAGCAAATGAAAGTCACACATGGCCATTGGTATCTTTTAAGTTGTGTTAGCACTATGGGTAAACATTGGGTAGGAAAATATCACTTCAAAGCAAAATATGAATACTGAAGAGGCTATATACCTAATTGATGGGTTAGTTAACAGAGAAATGTTGACCACCAAGTGAAAAACCAAAATACTGTGAATTTAATGTTAGCTATGCTGATTCTAGACTGTAGTTTGGTGTTGGTGGAATTCCTATTCAACTCAGCTGCAGCTGCTGGAGTGGTGAGTAAAATCCAGCATGGATTTGCTATTCCCCAAGCAGTGAATCCATTGGTTTCTCCTGTACTCAATATTCAACTGTATGTCCACACAGAAACAACAAGGAAGAAGCAGAAGTTCAGGTACACTCAAGTAATAAACAGGATGTAGCATTACTTACGGACCTCCAGAGTAGTGTCAGTTTAAATTCTACATGCACTTACATGAAACTAAGGAGATTAGCACATTCAATTTAAAGCGACTTATCCCCGACGGGATAAAGTCACATTTAAATTTAAAAGCGGGTGTTATCACTCTCAGCCACAATTGGGCAAGTGCAATGCGTATGCAGCCCGGATTCCAGCCGCACTTATCCAGAGGATTTTCAAAAATGGCAAGCTCCAATTTTTAAAAACCACTGGATAAGCGCGGCTGGGATCCAGGCTGTATATGGGTTGCACTCACCCAGCCACAGCTGAGTGTGCTAACACCTACTTTTAAACTTATACTGTTGGGTATAAGTCGCTTTAAATTGAATGCGCTAATCTCCTAAGTCTCAATGAATTCAGCTGGATTTTTAGTAGATGTCAGTAGGGTTGTTGGTGAAGCCTTTAGTAGGAAACAGATAGTTAGTAATGTACAAAAATTCTGCATGCAAACATGGCTACTGATATTCTGAATTTTGTTTAGTCTTCATAGTTTTTCTATTTTATTTTGTGTGAGTATATCAGTGAAAGATTAATTGGATCTGAGCCAGCTGGAAATTCTAGCAATGTATTGCTGTTTTTGGTATGTATTCCTAAAGGTTGTCTCAAGAGACCAATGAAGTGGGCACTTTTAACATCTGAGGGACGGAAAGTCAAAGAATCATAGAGTTGGAAGAGACCACAAGGGCCATCCACCCCCTGCCATGCAGGAACTCAAAATCAAAATGAAGGAAATCACACTAGATCTCTAAGGATGAATCAGAAAGACATCTTCCGTGTCTCTTCCGGCCCAGCGTGTCCAGACGCTGCGCCAGAAGGACATCATCAGAGCGCTCACTGTGTGGAACGGTGGGCGCTCTGATGATGTCCTTGGGAAGGGGTTAGGGAGGCTGGCATCTCGCTCCCCCTCCCGTTCCCTGGCTCCAAGATGGCGCGTTGTGCCATCTGCAGAACCCCTTAGTCCATATAAGGATAACCATATGCACAAGTAATAAGTCTGAACTAGACTAAAATGTATAAACATTTCCAGTTTGGCGACATTCAAAAGGGAAGACCTATTAAAAATGGGAATGTGTCACACATAAACCTAGCACTCTATTTATACAAAATGTCTCATTTATCTTGATAGGAAGCATCTCTGTTTTAAGTTACAGAAACAAAATGGGGAAAACCATCAAAATGCTTCAGAGTTCCTCAGCCAACATGTGGATGTCTCCTTATCCTCCAGCCTATGCTTTCTTTCAACATCTGTCTCCACAAACACACTATCTCTGCCATTCCCAGCTTAAAAACTGACTCCCCCATCCCTTCCTCTGTTTCAGCATTGGTGATGTGAAATCAACAGCACCTGACTTAGCCAAGCTATCTGGGAGATTCTGAAAGTTGTAGTAAAAACATAATCTTTCCACGCAAACTCTTCTTCATCTCCATCTGTTCCAATTAAATGTCAGGACATGGCCATCCATAATAGCTGTATCTGTTGCCCTTGGAAGAATTATAGGTACCAAGACTCCTCTATATGTGGCACACTACTATGAGGAATCTAATTAATAGTATTACCTGGCTAATCCTTCCGTTACCCCTCCGGCCACTCATATACCATCAACAATAATGAAAAGGAAGGGAAGACTATGTATCTTCTCCAGAGTTCAGGTAGGATGCATTTCAAGAGGAAACAAAGTTTGGGACTTGTAAAATTTATTTTGAGGTGGAATTTCTGGATTCCCATTCATTTTAGAGACTAACATAGGAAAACATCACAACAGTCACAAGAGTCTAATCATTTTAAAAACTGAGTTGAGTAACATAACTTTGTAGTTCTATGAATTAGTTCATTACATTTAAATCTATTCATTACAGCCTTTATCTGATCATAAGTCTAGCATAATAGGAATAATTAATTAATTTAATTCATTTAAGTTTCTGTACACAATGTGTAAAGAAAACATAAAGAAAGCAGTCTACTACAAACAGAAAACAGGACAGTATTTTATTGGGACAGGAGTTTTCAAGACTGGTTTTGACACAACCAGTTAAACTTGAGGCTGTAAAGAAAATATTATTATAAAAGGATTGCAGCCCTTTATGAGTTATTAGTAAGAAGAACCAAACATTCACATCACCTCATCCATCAGTTAAGCTGATTTTCAAAAATCCAAGAACTATGAAATTTAGAGAATATTATAAAGCACATATAGTTTGAAAGAGAAAGAAAGTAAACATAATCAATATCTGCAAAAGAAGACTAGTCCTTTACAGTATCTTTAATGGAGAATTCAAAATAAAAGGAAAGTAAGATCAAAACAAGAGCTAAAAAGCAACAATACTTTTTGAATTTGTAATCCCTAGGAACACTCAGAAATGCAACTTAACCAAAGTGGTAGTATGAGTGAGGGGCAACTAATACACATACTTTGTTACGCTGAGTTAAAGATGTACAGATTTGGGTTAAAGATCTATGTCCCGCTCAGCCAGAGAAGACATGAATCCATTTCTGGTGTAAGTCACAAATTAAGGCTGGCATGAACTGATTCATCAGCTTTCAAAGTGAATTTGTAGGAGACTTGTTCTTAGTTAAATTTTTTAGCAATGCTAAGAAATCTGCAATCTATGAAATTAAGAACCCTCTTCCATAATTGGCTGTATCTCAAAAACTGGAGTTCAAGTAGACAATTTGCCTTTGCAGACTGCCAGAAATAGTGCAAATTGAGTCCAGTTTAAGGGTTAGGGTTAGGGTTAGGGAATCATGGGAACTGTATTTTATTGTGACACCAGAGCTCTCTAATAGAGAAGCCTCAATGTCTCAGAAAAAAAAACAATTCCCATGACTCCCTAGCACTACCCCTAACCCTTAAAGTGGACTCAATTTGCACTATTTCTGGCAGTCTGCAAAGGCCTTTAGACATCTGAAACTAGAAATTCTGTGTTGTTATTATACCTAATATCACTGGTAGCCTTAGTCTTAGAACAGCTGTACGCCAGGGAGGAGCTGAGGGCATAAAACACCGCCATTCACCATCCCTTCCCTGGCAACACACAGCAGCAGCGGCGCTTTGAGCCGCGGGAGGAGGACTCTGCTGGCCCGTGCAGCCCCAGGAAGAACAGCTGTGCATCCAGGGAGGAGCTATGACAACACAGCTGTGGCCGGAGCGCGGCCAGGAAGACCTTAAAAGCCCGCCGGCTGTCATCCCTCCCATAAACGGAACAGCCACGGCTGCGACGCGAGCCAGAGGCCGAGGCAGAGGCGCTAGGACCGCCGGGGACAACACCTTCCCCAGCAACACAGCGGTGGCTGGAGCGTGGCTGGAGAGACTGGGAAGAGTTTATAATCCCCCCCCAGCAACATCTTCCCCGCAATAATGCAATTATGCATTTTATATTGCACATTGTATTTTTATAGTGTATATTGTATATTGTATATAAAAAACAAATTGTTTTTTAATTTGTTTGTTGATTTGTTTTGGGGGTGGGGGTGGGTAGGAATGAGGGATGGGATCTTATTGTTGTTATTTGTTTGATGTTCGGGGAGGAGGGAATGATATTGTTTAATTTGTTGTAATTTACTGTTGTTGTTCACTGCCTAGATTGGCTTGCCAGAGGGGCGGTATATAAATAAATCATATTATTATTATTATTAGTCTTCATCCATTTGTTTAATCTTCATTTACACTATCAAAAGCTTCATCTGCATGGTACCAATAATCCAGTTCAACACGACTTTAACTGCCATGACTCAATGCTATGGAATTCTGGGAATTGTAGTTTCAGAAGACATTTAGCCTTTTCTGTCAGAGAGTTCTGGTGCCACAACAAATTACAATTCCCAGCATTCCACAGTATCCAGCCATATCAGTTAACGTGGTGTCAAACTAGATAGTTTCTGCAGTGCAGATGCGGCCTAAGTAACTATCATAATATCTCATGGACATGAATTCTATACATTAATTATAGAATGTGTGAAGAAGTACTTTATTTGGATTTTTCTGAATCTAGTGTCCAAAGATTAGACAAGTGATACCAAGTTCATGTCACTTTATAGTCCATATTTGAAAAAAATAAAAATTCCCAAAACACTTAGGCTTTCCTCATAGGAAAGAACTGACACATAGATTATTTTGGTGCTGCCCTTCCATCTTTTTCACATCTGTAGTAGACTTTTTATGATGGGACAACTGGATTTGTACACAACCATACCATATATTTATAGAAAAGACATTACATTATTTGCTATCCTGTTTTTCAATTATTTCCTTAATAAACCCCAATATGAATGAACATCTGAACATAATTATACAAGAAAACTACTTGTGATATATGCAACACTTTTTAAGTTAAAATAATGGAAATGGAAATGGATGTGGCAATATTTCTTTGTTAATATTAAAATCTAGGAGAAGATTTATTTAACTGTTAAATATGTCCTGGAAAAAGCTATTAACAGTTATAATCGTACTTGGTAGAAATGACTGTAGGAATGAAATTTGTACATATTACCACATATGGTGGACATGCACAATTGCAACAACTTACTCAGCAAACAGAAAAGAAGTTAATCCAATCACTGATTTACCTATACATCATGCTTCCTAACTATTTCTTTTGTAACACAGAGAGAACTAATTACATATATGATTCCTTCTGAAAAGATTATTCCTCTATGCAAAATATTGGAATACAGCCTCTGCATCACTGAATGAGCATATATATATATATTATTTCCCTGTTCCAGAAAGGCCAAATTAAACAGTTATGTAAGAGTGAAAGAATAGAAATAGAAAATGGAACTCTACTTCCTTCCCCCATTGTTATTTTTATTAATCACTGGAATAGGAAACTGTGGCAATAGGTATATTATTGAAGGGCACAGGAGGAAGAGTTACCACATCAAAATGCCTTAACTGTATGATGGCGGCCACACACTTCCTCCTGTGCCATCCTCTCAAACTGATAAAGCACTCTTCACACCCATTCAGAGTAAGGTTAATGTTAAACAGGTAGCAATGCCCTCACTCTGAAATGGTGCAATAGTAGGAATGGAGAAGGGAAGAACTATGAACAAAGAGTTGGGTTGTTGGTTTTTAAGGTACATCTTGGGAAGATATGAAGCATTCTATGCCTTATCAAATGCCATTTTTCTATCAGAAATATTTGCATTTAAGGGAATGGTACATAATTTTTGATCAAATAGTTGACTGCAGGCCAGGCTGCTGTCACTTTAAATTAAGATGTGGCAATAACAACACCATGAGTTGTTAGCTGCCTTCAACCACTTGTCAAGGTTGATGGTTAGATTTTGCCTTACACCGGTGTTAAAAACCAATTATAACTCTGCCCTCTGATCTAGAATATGACAGAATGTTTAACTCTGTTCACCTTAACATACATAGATCTAAAACTGGAGGTAAAGTTGTGAGTGGTATCTAAGCCCTGCCCTTACCATACCGGATATAAGTCAGACTTTCACACATTGAGCAAGAAGGCTTGGAGAGGCATCTTCAATTGTCTTTGGCTAAATATGATTACAAAGCCTTTATGACTGGAAATTCAGGTTAAAAAACATTTCAATAAAAGTATTTCCAGGGTCTTTGCAGACCTACATGTTTAGCACATAGGGATCTAATTTACTTCCAGTTGGTTAGGAACACAGAGGGCAGGGCTTCAGTGTGCATTCATGCCAGCACCCTGAGTTTTAAGCTCTGTGTATGTTAATGTCTCATTTTAACTGGCATTTTAATATAAAGAGAAGAAAACAGTTTTCATTGTGAAGTAATAGAAGCAAAAAGAAACTCAAAAAATAAGACTCACAATGTCATATTTATATGTTTTGCATTAAAAGATGCATTAATTTACAAGGGGAAGGGAAATAAAAGCAGCCTTTCTTACCTTTCATTCCAAATTTTGAGTGTCTTCCAAACTTGAGAATAATGAGCATAATTACTAAGCCAGTGCACACTAATGCTGCGATCCCCACTACAACATACACCTAAGAAGAAAACAAGGTATATTAAATCCAATGTTGTGTTACTAGCACACTTTGAACATTGACATTATGGGGGAAGGGGGGGAGGTCAAACTGGAAGGATTTTTAAAATATGCAGTTTGCCCCCTTGGCACATAGTACAAGTGGAGACCAAACCTGATCTTCCACATAGTCATAATAGTACTCAGGATAAAGAGGCTGAGCCTCAAGCCAAAGATCAACCATTTGCAAAATATGACTGGCAAGACTTTGTATTAAGGAAGCCTGAGCCACAAAAGATCCCAGGATTAATACTGTTAGAACACTACCAATGTAACACAGCAATGGAAATATGTCAGCTTTGTTTTCTCACATTTAATTTTTTAAAAACCTTTTAAGTTGTTACCATGCTAAACATAAATTTGCAGATTTTTGTAAATTCATATAAAAATGTGAAATGAAACTCATACTTATCGCCAATCCCAACTTATCAGCCTTTTAGTTATTTCAATTATTTCACTATTTACTAGAAGCATTTAAATAAAGGCAAGTGCCAGCTTCATGGATTCAGCTTGGAAGCCACAACTAAGTAAGGTCAGTTTAATAATAAACTATGCTAATTATGGTCTAGAATACCTCCATTCCATACTTCTTTCAAAAAACATTTTTTCATATTATATAAATGCTAGCTAAAAGCCCTGGAGTATGAGGAAGGTGGTGTTTAGTTACAAATTAAAATATCACAAGCTCAGCCAATCCCTAGTCAGAAGGTCTGCTGAGATTAAAACCAGGAAACTATATATATACTTACAGTGATGCTATCTTCATTGTCTTTATTTGAGACATCCGTAGAAGTAACTGGATTACTATTATTTGTAGTGTCTTCGAAATCATTTGTTGTCGTTCCATAATCCTCTAAAAGAAAGAATGTACTATTAACTTCCCTGTGTTTGGTGTCTTTACTAAAAGCAACTAACACAGTAAAATAAAATGTGTAGCATTTTTAGGTTATATTATTCAGCTTTAACTCTTTGATTTGTTTGCTAAACACCAAAAAAACAAGGACTTTTTGTGGGCTTTCTGGGCTGTGAGGCCATGTTCTAGAAGATTTTTTTCCTGACGTTTTGCCTGCATCTGCATTAAAATTAATTGAATGCTATCTATTTTCTTAAATGAACATTTCCATTAACAGGGCCAAAAATATCTATTCAGAAATAAACTGCACTGAGTTCAGTGAGACTTATTCTCAGATAAATCTCAGTATGAATGAAGTTGTAGGACTAACTCCAGTGCACTGCTGGCAGAATGTCAAGAATTTTCATCACATCCCATCTTTACATCCAGGCTTTGGGGTTTTTTCTTGGGGGGGGGGAGTTCCTGGCATTCCAGAAACAGTTTGAGGATGCACAGATAACTGAAGAGCTGCTCCCTTCCAATTCTAGTGGATTCCACTGTTTCATTAGCAAAAGTCTACCTTCTACCCTAATTTTTTAAGTAGCTAGAACAAAGGTAAACCTATAGCTAAGTACTAAGTACTAAGTTCTTTATTACGACCAATCGGTCAGCACAAAACCTATAGCTAAAATTGTCTTAAAGAAAAATTAGAAATTGATGTAAAGAAAAACAAGAAGTAAAGATTGTGAAGCACTTTGTAATTCAAAAAGTGTATGAGTAACAGAAACATTAATAATTTAATAATTTTAACAATAACAATAATACCAATTCATTAGGCATTTCTCTATTCTTTGCCCCTTTTGGTTGCCTACTCTATTCTGAACATATTGGGTCAGCGTATAAAACTATGCTAACTGATGCCAATGTGTGAAACTTGGAATGGAGGGGAAAGGTACTAAAATCTATTTTTAAAAAATATATCAACAACATCTTTTAGATTTTTTAGGGTTAAATCTAAAGAAATAAAACAGTTCATCTAAGAAGCTGATAGTAGCAGTCTTTTACAATTATTTTGTAAGAAATAGAGTTGGAATCACAAGAATATTAATAAATTATCTTGAAATTCTTATCCATTCAATCGAATAATGTTCCTTGTAAAATCAGGGCACAGCAACCTCCCAAATCAATGGGAAAAAAATGGGGGGGTCAGTTTCATTAATGCTAATAAAATTGAGTATATTATAAGAGTCAAATCAGACAATACATTATAAATGTTCCTTTTTTAATACATAGAAAAGGATGTAGTATCCAGACTGAGAATCAGAACAGACTGGCCAGAAAAACTGGCTTCCAGACAGCTTGGGGGTGAGGCATTTTGACATCACATGCCCCCAAGGTGCCTAGAAGCTGCCCAGCCAATCAGATGAGGCAGCTTCAAGATGCTCCAGGGGCATGGCATTTTGATGCCGCACGCCACTGGAGCACCCAGAAGTTGCACCAGGACTACCTAAGGTGGCCCAAAACCAGCACAAATAGAAGCGGATATCTTCCGCTCCTATTTGGGCTGACAGCGGAGGGCACCTTCAGGACTATGGAGCATGTTTGCCACGGTCCTCAGGTGTATTTGGTTTCAAGCTGCCCCTACCTGCCAGTTCATTCTGGCCCTAAGAGCATTTTTTCTTTTTATCATCTGTGCATGGGAAGAGGGTTTGATTTTTAAACTGGATGGATGGAGAAGGTTAACCATATTCCATCTATACACCATGGGGCTGATGAGGATTAGAATCCCAGTTATGAATATCAAAAACAAAAAAATGCCCTATCTTTTCAGCTAGATATTTTTCATTTAATATATTATGTTAAGAGAAAATAAAGTCATATGTGGGGGGGAGCACATTTGTTATATCCATTCCAATGGAAGAATTAAGTGAAATAAATTATAATTTAAAATGTTTTAACACTGACTGGATCATGCCTATAATGAACATTTGTAGAGATGTTAAAGCAGCATGGAAATTAGCACAGTTGACAATAAAAGTCCATCTTTCATGAGATTCAGTCAGTTAGTTGATTAGTTATCTTGCATTTTGGGTTCTATAAACATTTAGAATAGAAATAAAAAATATACCACTGTAACCGGGATGATCGTAGAATGGGCTACCTAAGGAAGAAAGAGAGAGAAAGAGAGAGGAGATTATTAAGTCACAGATAAAGAGCTAAACTGCAAACAGTACATTAACCTTTATACAAGTTAATACTTACAGCATCAAATTCTGGCCCAAATGTTATAGACTGTATATCAAATATTCTCTGATAAGTACAAAATGCTTCTTTTTGCTCTAAATCCAGCACATCATATATAAGCATATGACATTATATATGATCATATATAAGCACATCTCCTCTTTCACATTATGTGTTCAAAATAACCATAATACAGTTAGCCCTCCATTTTCGCAGAGGATCCATTATGGAGCCACCCACCCCCACGAAAACGGAGAATTGCCAATATTCAAGCCCCATAGGCTTGAATGTGGCGTGCCCCATTGATTATAACAGAGGTTGCCCTTCCATGAATATTCAAAACTGTAGACCTCAAGTCAGTGAGAATGGAGGGGCAACTGTAATGTGTAAATTTCTCCTTTACCTCATGGATAGCATGCAACATTGTCTGAATACACTTCCACTCAGCTTAAAAGGATTTTCCTGTACCAATGCCCTCAGAGCACACTTGGAAGGAACAGAGAGGTTACAGGAAGGAGGGTAGGATCAGCTTTGCTGAAGGATGTATTGAGTTAGTGGGAGAGATTCCTCTTAAATCTCTTATAGCACTCATAATAGTTTAACTCCATGATGTAGTTATTCATGAATTAGTGTTGTCATTTTTGAGATCTATGTAAAGCATTCTAAAAGCCTGTTTAAAGACTCAAATTTCCCTATGAGAGCAAAAATATTCACCCACTTTTTGAAATAATTATAAAAGCAATAGTGGTCAGCCCACCCTTCCCTCAGTGCATGGATAAGATTTAATGAACAGCCCTATTTAGGAATTCTGTTTTCTGGTTAAAACAATATACAAGGAGGTATGCATACTACCCTGCCTCCTCCATTGTAGATACTCAGATGAAAAGTGATGGTTCTGAAGAGGAGACCTATCCATGGAAATGTTCTCTCTCCAAGTGCAGTATGATTTTTCCAGGGAATTGGCATGGAGAGCTTCCTCACATGGAAGAGAATCTCTTAATCGGACCTGTTGCTTTTCATATGAGTAAAGCAGTCACAGACTAGTATGTTTCACTGCTCCTGTGTTGATTTAATTTTTAAAAGTAGATGTTGAACAGAACTACTTTATGGCTTGATTCTTAACTTCTCCCTTTGTTTCATTAAAGTTATTTTAAAAAGCAATTTGTTTGTTTTTTTTAAATCCAGAAATAATATAATATTTCTTTGCTGACAATAAAGTTTACAAAAATTAAGATAAAAGGAATGAAAACTGAAAGGTTAGTATTGGGGCTGAACTCAAATCCCATCCATCACATCCACAATTTGCTATCTTGTGTGCTCTGTCATTATAGAGAAGAAATAGTATTATTTTACTGTTTCCATATTTCTTACAATAGGTATGTCTGAACAGTGATGGGAAAAAGTAATACACTAATAGTGGCTGATCTGTGTCTACCACATTCTCCTTCATCCTTGGAAATAGCTGATAATGATTCCCTTCAGGGCTGGTAAAATCTTGAAGGGTAACCATTACATTGATGGTTTAACTCATTCCTTTGAGGTAAACTGGGCCTTTTCTCAAAAGAGACTGTGATTTCTATCTGATCTTTTCTTCTTTCCACCTCTAACCACTAGGCTTCATTGCAAAACAATTATGTTACAACTGCTAATAGGCTAAGGCTTACAGTGGAGAGTAGCTACCATTTCTCCAGGAAATTAGCCAAATAAGATAGGGCCTTTACAGACTGCCAGAAATAGTGCATCCTGAGTCCACTTTAACTGCCCTGGCTCAGTGCTAGGGAATCATGGGAATTGTATTTTTTTCTGAGACATTGAGCCTTCTCTGTCAGAGAGCTCTGGTGCCACAATAAACTACAGTTCGCATGATTCTCTAGCACTGAGTCAGGGCAGTTAAAGTGGACTCAATTTGCACTATTTCTGGCAGTCTGCAAAGGCCCTAAGTCAACCTTTACATCAAGGAATTTCTCTTTCATATCTGTTTCCCAGACTAAAAACAAAGAGATAGAGCAACTGACACACATTTTATGGAATGATATGCTTTCTCATTTGTGCTCTTGGACAATGGCACTATATATGCCACTTGTGTATCTGGATTTTGCACAATCACTTGTTACAATCTCCATGATTACTAACCAGGACTCACTAGGAAGACAGACACTTGGAATGATACAACACAATCATGCTGGCGGCTGGCTGTTTTGAAATGTGTGGCCTAAGTGGAACTTCCAGCTTGACTTTCAAGTGTGTAACAGTAGATTTTAGTAAAAATGAAAAACAGCTAAAAAAACAGTGAATTATAATTGCTCCCCTGGGATTACTAGTTATTTATTTATTTATTTATTTATTTAGAAGAAAGCCCCTACCGATTTCAGCCAATACATGCATTAATTTAATCAGCAATACCCATATACTCAGAATTCATGTTTTAATTTGAACTAGTTATTACCGAGGGGGTGGGGGTTAATATAAAAGCTAACACCTATAGGAAATACCTATTAAATTACCAGACTGAATGACAAAACCCAGAACAAGGTCAATTCCATTCATTATTCAATTTGTATTTTCAATATTTTTATAAAGCAAACCTAAAAGCTGAATTTTCAAATATGGTACAAAAGAGCTTGGGCCACAAATCTGGTATACATCAAAAGAAGGGCTGTGCAGTACTTATTCTTTCTGAAGTGCTTTGAGAAGAACTTTACTGCTACCTGATAATACTTCTAGAACTTGAGAAGACTGAAACATGTCTCGTCTACTGTATTTTGATTATTAAAACCAAATATTTAAATGGGTTGTATCCAGACTTAGCAATAGTAAAAGCAGACTCACTGATGTCAGTGGGATTTCAGGCAGTGGGTCATTTCAAGTATGAATAAATATAACCCGGTATCTTTGCACCTTTATCTGCTGCTGCAATGTACACATGATGGTTTAATGTCCCTCTAATCATTTTACTAGTTATTGGAAAAATGTGTTTTATGGGGTGTAGAGAAAGCTGACACATTATAGTTGCCTGTGAGTAAATCTCCCATGATGAGCTTGACTGGGAGACTCTGGGTTGCCTACCTGTAAGTTCTGTCTCATCTGAGCTTGAGAACCAGCATTCCGCGTACTGCTCTGTGGAGGAAGAGCTCTGTGAGCTTGCTTATGAGACACTGTGGTGCCTACCTATAAGACCTGTACTATCTGGGCTTGGGCTTGGGCTTGGGAAGGGGAGTGCTCTTGCAAGCTTTTTTGAGAAACGAGCAACCCAATGCTCTGTGATGAAGACCTCTGTGAGCTTGCTTGTGGTATCTCTCTGTACAACATCTTAACTTTTTTGAGAAGGAACACAGGGCTACAAGCTTGAAAAAGCTCAGTTGTCAAAGGATATCATGACTTGATTGCTGACACTGAAGCCTTTGGTGCCAAATGTAACACCCTGTAATTGTAGGATCACCACCTTAAGGAGGAGCAACATTGTATCAAGGCCAATGCACAAATACACACCACCAAAAATACAGCAGCCCTATGCCATAACAGTTTATGTTATGAGGCTTGGGATCCTTTATTGACCTGCACTCCTAGGCCTGCTAATTAATCTTTCGAAGGCCCCCAATAGCAACCACAGCAACCTGTATCCCAAAGGCCAACGTGACTTTTTCACTTCTGTGTCTTGCTGCAGATTTAAAAACTTGAAACTATATCCAGATAAGCTGAAAAAGGAATAGCTGAAAAACTGCTCAGCCTGGGATGGGAGACTGTGATACTGGAAAAGGAAGTGGAGCCATGCTTACCCTTCCCCATCAACTCAGTCCACTTTCCCTTGCTAACATTTTATCCCCAAACCTCAGATATGAAAAACAAAAAGGACATTCTGTACCTTTAGACCCTACATCTCTTTTTCTCAGGAGAAAACTAGTAGAATCTAGATCTTTTTCATTTCAGCCCCAGAGGGATTCCATCTAAGGCATCTCACTTCTTAACACTGCTGTTTTTCATAATGTTTTTTGGTTGATTTTATAGTTTGTTGTAGATAATTTTCTCTAAAATTAATTTTACTCATCATGTCAAAGTCTTAAGAAATCTCCTGAAGAACTCAAACTAACTGTTGGCCTTTTTCCATTGGTTCCCAAACTTGTACCTTTTTGATAATGAAAGTGAACTGATCTCCTTGATCCTCAGATACATTTTTAAGAATTTCATAAACAGATAAGAGCTATTGGGATAATCCTCATGACAAAGAACTGTAAAAACTGAAGGCAAACAACCTCCAAATGTTTTGTCCAAAAAGAGTATTCCCTTTTTTGGGTACAGAAAGAGTCTGCTCACTAATGGGTGCCAAATGTGCCTCTGAGATTAAATAGGAAAAAAATTATTAAGGAAACTGTACCATCTTTCGCAACTATATATGCATGTATTCTCTCTAATAGCACATTTCTTGGTACTGTTCCAATAATAAGAGTGCAAGGACACCCAAGAAAACAAACAAGGTTCTTCTGCGTATTTAGGAGAGTCTTGCACAAATCTAGACAAATATTACTTTTAAAAAAAAGGAAACAAAGAAGACACAAAAACTCCTTCTCCTAACAAACTCTAATGTACTGTGAATGCAACAAACAGTTAAAAGCCCTTGCAATAGCAAAGGTAGGAAAGGGAACCGGCCTCATGGAATCTAATTGTCTTCTCCCCCTTAAAAGGAAACGAAAGATACTCCTTCAGCCAGAGTAGGGAGATAAAAATAAAATTTCTACCTGGACTCCTTTAGATAAACATTGATTAAACACTTTGCTTCACAGTCAGGCTCCTCTACAAAAGTAAACAAGATGGAACTACACAGTGTAATTATAAAGGTCCTTCTTGGGTACCAGTTTCTCTCCATGCATATGAGGAAGTAAGCCAAGCCTACAAGAGCATATGCAACAACTTCTTTCACATGGGAACTGTAGTTTATTGTGGCACCAGAGCTCTCTGACAGAGAAGGCTCAATGTCCCAGAAAAAAATACAATTCTCATGCTTCCCTAGCACTCAGCCAGGACAGTTAAAGTGGCCTCAATTTGCACTATTTCTGGCAGTCTGTAAAGGCCCTCAGTCTCAAAGGTGCTATAAGATCTATTTGCATACTGATATTACAGACTAACATCATTAAGTCTCTGAATTCTATCTTTAGATACATCTTGTATACTGCCTTGGGTCCCATGTTGGGAAAAAGGCAGGATAAAATTAATTTAAATTAACTTAAAACAAAACAAAATAAAACCTCCATTATAGAATATCAAACATTAAAATGATTACTTACCTAAGAATTATTATGTATCTTTAGTGCATCTAAATTTTTTACCATTTTCAAGGTAAATTGCAACTAAAAAGTAATGTAGTACTACTAGAGATTCATTTTAATTTCATGGAGGATATCCCTCTTCAATAAACAGCCAGTGTGATATTTATTGCTAGCACGTAGGCATGGAAATGAATATAATACCTTGGCATGGGTCTAATCTTTATGCTTCATTGTATAATTTACAATGACAGTGCAGAACAACAATGGCCATCAAAGTCTTGTTAACATTACAAGACTGATCTGTATTTATTGTTAACAGCAACAGAAACTATGAATATAATCATGCCAGATTTTATCTTCTACACTTGTCTTTCTAATGCAGGAAGTTGGAAAGAAAGTGGAAGACTAAACAATGTAGTCAACAATATGCAAAGTTAAAAACTGTTTTGGAGGCTCCTCCACAACATGGCTTAATCCTATTGATTTCTTACAGAGCTTAGAAAAGTTATTTTTGGACCAGAAAAGTACATTTTCTAAATGCTTAGTGACTTTTTAATATAAGTTGATAGCTGCAAAAGAAGTTTAGTTTTTGTCACATTAATTTTTAGGCAGGTCATGTCTAACTTTATCCCAGCACAATGGTAGATCTGCACAAGCAAGCTTCCAGGGTTTTAAGTATTTGACTCTGGCTGACTGAAGGTGCCAGCGTTTTCTCCAGATTTTAACCAATTGGTGGCCATAGCTGGCACATTAAGTTCTCTTGAAGTATTCACAATGAGTATGCAAGTATATTATGTCATTCCACTATCACTATGCTTTGGGTTTATACTGGCTATTCACTATAAAAGCAGAAACACACCTACCCAATTTCCTAGTTTAAAACTTTGTTATGATTTAAATGAAACACATTAGCATGTATAATGGTGAAGGAGGAGATGATAAAACTGGCATCACAGAATGAAGTTTTTGTTTTAAGCAAAATCACAGACAGTTGTAATAAACTGTTAAGCTAAAATTATGTAACCTAATCAGAAGAAATGTGAAGTATCCTCCTGCTACATAGCTTAATGCCTTCAAGGGGATAGGGGATACATCACTTCAGCTGTGAATAATGACAGGGACAAGAAATGGAGAGAGGGGGATGTGCACACACAGACTCACACACATACATGTAATGGTTCACCCATCTCCCTCCCACTCAAGAGGCCTGTTTTAAAAGTTAACAAAAGAGTGGTTCAATTAACAAAGAGATTCCAGTGCACAACACAACTTCTTAGTAGCACACATGACTAGACTGCTGCTTGCATCTCTGCTGTTGTTGTTGTTTTTATCATATTTTATTTTAACAACTGAAGTAAAAATAAGCAAGCAAATATAGGAAACTATTGATGTCCTCAATAAGCATATTTTACCTTTGCACTGCACTGTGAAAATAGGAAAATGTGCTTTATTATAATTTTATCATAACATTATATGTTGAGAACATTAGCTGATTTAATAGTTTGTTTCACCGTGCAAGGTTAAGGCTATTATTCTGACCACTGAAGAGGATGATTTCCTCAAAGTAAAATATATATATATATATATATATATATATATATATGCTTTTTAACATTATGTGTACCCTATGTTTTAACAGTACACTTATTTGATTATTATTTTTTACCACTGAATGGTTGCATGCAGAAAAAAGGATTTGCTCACTGTAACCATCAGTAAATAAATTCAGAATAAATAGCTCTATTTAATAATTGTTTTAACAATATTATAATAATAGTATTACATACTACCTCCAGGATCTTCCATGAAATAAGCAGTAACATTTGCTTCATCTCTTCCATATGGATTTTGTGCCACCAAGGTATAATTTCCATTATTCACATGAGTGGGGTTGTCCAGCTGAAGGCAGCCATGGTGTTCAGTCCGATTACTAACATGTATTTTAGTGAAGATAAAATCCGTCTCATTCAGCTTAACCCCATCATGCAGCCATGTCAGGGTAGGTTGTGGATTCCCTCTCACGCTGAATGGAATACACCAGTGGTGGTCCGGATATGGAACTTCAAGAAAAGTGATATTTGGCGGAACTGTATTAAGAACAGTAAAAGCAACATCAGTATCTCATATATTCATCCCTCTGTAAATGAATTAGCCTGTTTTCAAACTAAAGAACTGGCAGAAATGCAAAATGTAAATGCAACAAATGAAGGCTTTCTGAAAATAAACTTGTATTATTCTTTATATGTCTATTGATAAAGGAATCCCCTACAACAGGAGTGGGTAACCTGCAGTCTTCCAGTTGCTAGCCTACAGTTTTCATCATCCACGGTCCTTGGCTGTGCTAGCTGAAGTGCCACTGGTCATCCACCCCTTCTGTAGAGAAAGTTGTAACAAAGCATTGTTTATAGTATGATTTATGTTTTTCTTTTATACACTCTGTGGCATTGATTTGTTTATATCCTTAAATCATCCAGTACTTCCTACCCTCTTTATCACTATATTAATCAGATAGAAGCCAATATCACCTGATGTAACTTTCTCCTGCCTTTCTCTTCACCACAGCCTCTGCCCTATGTTGTTGCTGTGTGCCTTCAAGCCATTTCTGGCTTAGGTAAACTATGGTGAATCTATCATGGGGTTTTCTAGACCAAGAGTGTGACTTGCCCAAGGTCACCCTATAGATTTCCCATGTCCATGCAGGGAACTGAACCCTGATCTTTACAGTAGTCCAACACTCAAACCACTACACCACATTGGCTCTCCTCTAGCCCTATACCCACCCAAAATATGGTCTGGAGCACATTTGGTGGACATCCTGTTGGTTGCAATGGGGATCCTTCCCCCTTCTGTTTTGTTGGGTGAGAAAGCAGTTGCATCAGCAGAAAAACTTCATCAGATGTCATTCATTCTGTCTCAACTGTCAGGTATCTCATATTTAACTTATTTTTTAATCTACACTGTCATGGATATTACTACAGCAAATTTTCTCAGTAGCAGTTGTTCAGAGAACTAGCCAAAGTTAAAAACTGCCTAGTACTCTTGATTCATGCATGATTGCAGGAAGAGAAGAAAGGAAGAGATGCATGTGTTCGCATTGTCTGTAGTCATGCTCTTATAATGTTCTATGGCTAAGAGAACATCAATTGTGCAGATGAATGGATTATCTGTTGTATTTATGGTATTAGGTCAGATCAAAAAGATATAAACTGAGATTCTGCATTATCAGATGTAACTAAATAAACAGAACACAATGACAGAGCTCCACCATCATAGGTAAGTCTAATGATGCCACACACACACACACACACACAAAAACACCCTACCCTTTGAGCCAGGCAGCCCCCCCCCCCCCAACCGAAGAGTTTCCAAAGTGATACGGATCCAAGCACTGAGAAATGACAGCTGCAGCACTCTTCTGAGGGAGCACACTGAGAACAAACAGCTGGAGAGACCCCTCAGTGTCCTGACACAATTGATTCTCCCAGTGCACCCCATGAAACCCTTCAGTTGCAATGCTACCTGATTGAAAAGGTAGGGTGGGGGGGTCATGTTTGGTCATTAACAACTATAACTGTGAATCCCAAAAGGTACAAGATTTTAAATCTATCTTACAATCTTGCGATTATAAATAGCATACCAGCCATCATTTAAGGGAATGGCATATATTAAATGAGTATATCAACTCCAATCACTTGGTCAATGAACACATGGAATCACAGTTTAAAAAAACCTCAAGGGCCATTAAGTACAAACCCCATCATACAGGAATACACAATCATACACATAGAACCTTCTAGCAACTTCAAAATTTCATTGCCATGTTGACGTTCTAAATGCCTATAAGTACTTAGTGACAAAGGGCAGGGGGTGGAGGAGAGGGGGGAAAAGAAAAAGGAGTATTTAATGATAATCAGGAAAAAAATACCTCCAGAATTCTAGTTCACCATACAAATATGATCTTTCTTTTTGGAGATGTACAACAAAATTCTTAACTTCTAGGGATTCACCATTATTATTTAGCTATATTTATCTACAGATAAAAAATCACATAAGTTTATTTACATACAGAATACTGTGAGGTCAACAGAATCTTGGTCTTCACCGACACTGTTTTCTGCTACACAAGATATCTGAACACCACTGTCATTTGAGAAGACATTCTTTATGGTTAGAGAAGCTGGGTTCTTGTTTGTATCACTCTATAAGAAAACAAACAAACAAGGCTTAGGAGTGGATTTTCTGAGCCCCCTATCATGATAATGCACTTTTGTTGTTGTTCTGTGCCTTCAAGACTTTTCCAACTTATGATGACCCATCGGGTTTTCTGGGACTGAGAATGTATGACTCACTCAAGGTCATTCAGTGGAAAATGCTTATTTATGCTTAGACACATTACAACACACTTTATTCAATATTAATAAAGTGTCAACAGTCTAAAGGGCTATATTTTGATTTCTGTCTAAGCATCCCACTTTACACTGGATTAGAGGAAATCCCTGAAGGAAACCTGCTCAAGCACACATAATTTCTCCCTCATTTAACTGAAACTCTTAGTTTCTGGTATTTATTTGCTTGTTACAGGACAGGAAGGACACATTGCCCTAGAAGCTTAGCACTTTATCATACCAGGCTTGTAAGGTGACCCAATCACATAGGAAATGCAAACATACTGGGTTGAGGACAGTAATTATCACACAAAACTGTGATGGTGCTGCTGCTATCCTGCTGTCTGCATTCAGCATGCCAGCCTCCATATTTATCCATCCCTGCCCTGGCCCCTTCCCAGCCTGCCTTTTGGCCTGCATTTATATATTTTTATTTTTAGCACAATTGCATGATCATGACAATTCTAATAATAATAATAATAATAATAATAGGGAAGAAAAACAGCCTGCTAGGGTGGGAGAGAGGGACAGGAGCATAATCATGTCCACTTGTACCACAGAACTGCACTACAGAACTGTTTCGGGATGAACTTATCACACATGAATCAAAATGGAAAAACAGTGCAACGGGAAGCACTGATGAGTTTTGCCCATCAATGAAAAGGAGTGCTGGAAGAAAGAATAGACTACAGACCAGCTACTGGACAGACATAGCATTGCATGATAAGGGACATCCACAGACACTGCTATCCTGCTCTAATTTCACATTTCAATCCGCGTGTGATAAAATCCTTATCATACTCAAGAGATGGTGGTTGGTATAGGGATCACCAATAACTAAGGAAAAGGAAACATGCATTTTCTTTAAGTTTCTTTTCTTTTTTGCCAATGTAAGCAACAGTGTGTTTTGTAAAGTGCAAGTATTATCTTTTCCTTCAGCTGGCAGGCTCTGTTCTGCTTTTAACAATCTACAGGGCAAATATTGTAACTTGTTGAAACTTATTACAGATCTGGTCAAGCAACAAAAGGTGCAAGTGGTATAACAACAACAGCAGCAGCAATAAGTTAAAGTGGACTAAATGAAATCAATCAGATTTGGCAAAATAAAGCTAGTTTCTATGCATAAAATCTAGTTTCATGGACTCCCATAGATAGTCTTGTCACTACAATATTAAGACAAGGGATCTAAAGCTTTTAAGTGCTACATCTAATGAAACATTACCTTTCTTATTAAATATCAGCCTACCCAACCTCTCATTGGTAACTTTAGTGGTGCAAAATTAAAAGCAGACAGTTATTGTTGAAGCAGTCATACTGAGTTATTAGTTTTCCACACATGGTTGATATAATATTACTTTATTATTTCATCAGATATGGTCTTGTTTAGTGTTCGTGCTTTTGTCTGAGAACCTACCCTTTTGTGTTTGTCAGATGCATCCTGTGACATCAGCATAAAGACAACTCATAACAGAAACACCAGAAAGATCCAGTTGAAAGAAATCATAAGCCCAACCAAACCTGAGTTTTATCTTCCACTAAGCCCTAACTGAGGCAGCAAATTTAGCATATACTGCTATGGATGTTGTCCAGTCACCAGCAGACAAGACTGGAAAGAAGTGTTCATGCCTGGTCCAAGTATTTTTAACTTAAGCAGACTCAATGTTGTATGAAATGGACAGCATTCTACATAGTCAACATTGTCAAAGTTGGCTCTTTTATGTCAGGCTCGATGTAGGGCTTGGACTTGTTAAGTAGGACCTTACTACATGACCATGATGGCTTTATACACCTGTGTTAGTCCTAAACAAATCAGACTCACAGTCTGATAAAGTCCCTGGGTTGGAGGGATCTTCAGAAGAATGAATACATGGATTTTATCAGAAATAAAGGCAATAAGAAAACTGGGTATACTGTTTGTCAAAAACTAGACACTGCCTTGGCAGATCCATATATTTAAATAAAAAATTCTTACCTCATATTTTGAAGCAATATTATTGAAAATCCAGGATATACTTGGTGGCGGACTTCCTGGAGCATCACAGTACAATGTGAAGCTTCCTCCTTCAACAATGGTAAGGTTATGTGTGCTCAATTTGACAGAAGGCAAGCCTATGAAACAAAGAAGAAATACTTTTTTTTACTGTGTTTGCAACAAATACCAAAGACCTACCCTACCATATGAAACAGCATTGTCATAAATTATCAGATTCAAATATATTTCAGCATATCAAAACACAACTTTATAGTAACATGAGCACCAATTCATCTGTACAACTACAGCTGTTGTTCCCCTAAATTTAGTAGTATTGACCCAACTGCTCCAGGGCTGCCCCAGCACCACCTCTGAGCTAGACATGCTGTATGTCCACTGGATTAGATTGGCTGTTTAATCTGATCCATCATTAATTGTTTCTGTTCTGGTATGTTTCCATTTCCTTCAACTTCCTTCCATTTCCTTCAACAATGCTATTGTGACGACAGGCTGATGTGATAAAATCCAACATATATTTTTTATTATCTACATTTTGCAAAATGGTACATTAGAGGTAACTGTAAGAAAGCTCAGTGTTTGGACAAATCAGTCGTCCAATGGAAGTATCTGTCAGCTTTTCTTTATTAATTCAAACATCAGCAATATCTGCCAACCACCCAGACAGGACACTAAACCAAAACAATGAAAAAACAGTTATTAATGACACTGGATAGGAAACAGGCAGAAGTAATAAGATTTTTTATCCAAGCAAATACCAGCAACACCAGTTCTGAAAATGATTTGACCCCTGTGGCCCTACTGGATCCCAAAAGGATTTTTAGAACCAAGGCTCCATTTTGTGGTGACATTTATTTCAAACAAGAGCTGCATGGCATCTGTTGTGGGATATGAAAACAATTAAACATTTTATGATCATACAGAAGTTTCCAGATGAATCTATACCATTCAAATGAAGCCTACTCTTAACATTTGTTGTTGCTGCTGTGTGCTTTCAAGTCATTTCTGATTTATGACAAACCTAAAGTGAACCTATCACAGGGTTTTCTTGGCAAGGTTTGTTCAGAGGAAGTTTGCCATTGTCCTCCCCTGAGGCTGAGAACATGTCATTTGCCCAAGGTCAGCCAGTGGGTTTCATGGCAGAGCTGGGAATCAAACCCTGGTCTTCAAAACCCCTCCAGCATACCTTGCACTTGTCAGAACACTAGTTGGAAGCAACAGACAAGAGGCTTTCTTAGTTACTGGGCCTACTCTCTGGAACCTCAACTCAGAAAACCCATATGGCCCCTTCCTGAACATCTCTCTTCCTTTAAATAAAGCTCTCTGTTTTTCTGGGTTTTATCAGTTGTACACGTTCTTCTGTTTTCATTGGCTCGTGGCCAAAGTGTGCAGAACAGAACTCTGCCTAACTTCATGAGCTCATGGGAATGGTGGGCACAGAAATTATTTTGAGTTATTCTATCTCCTCTCCTGCAACACCTCTCATGTGCTTGAAAATAAAGTCCCTGGGTTGGAGGGATCTTCAGAAGAATGAATTAAGTACTTTGGTGCTAGCAAATGGGACAGGGAGAAAAAAATAATCAGCAAAAATTGATTCCCTGTTCCCTTCCACCAATGGGAATGCTCCACAAGATACAGTTCCTGTTAAGGAAAATGAACATGGGACATACAGTAATAGAAATAAAATATGTATGTGATAGTCACAGTGACTAAGCAGGAACAATCATGAAGCTACACAGGTGAAAAGGATAATGTAATTTGGAAGCCTTGAGAGCCAAGGACAAAGTTATAGAGTGTATATTGAAAACACCTGTTATAGATTGCAAACACCTGAGATTCATTAAGTAGTCAAGGTAAAATGATGAAATACTTGGGTTGGTCTTAAGTATGGGATGATCTATGTAAACCAATCAAAATGAATGTACACGCCCACTGGGTGGAAACTGACTAGTGGGTGGTGACTAACAATGGCTATAAGTGCAATGTTTGCCAATGCATATGTGTGGTGTAGTTTTGGAGATATTGTGAAGTGTAGAGATTGTGATTTGTAGGGCATATAGTATTTGTGTATATAGTAGAATAAAGTAGATCTTTTATATAAGATTACTGAGTTGTCTGGTGTCTTGAGTGAAGATACAAGAGCCAGAAGAATCCTGGAGAAGTTTGGAGACATCTCAGGAAGAAGAGTGAGAAGGCTTGGAGAGTTTGTCAGGGTCTTCAGCCTATTCTCTGAAACTCTGCTGCTTGGTAAAGAAGCATCAACCACTGATCAAAGCTGGTCAGCTCTGCTGCATAACAAGGTGGTGAGTTAGAGCCAGAGGTGAAGAGCTACAACTCCCATCATCCCTGACAAGGGTTATGGTCCCAGATACTAGAGCAACCAGCATCCACAGAAGCTGAAAATTCCAGAGTGTGGAAGAAAGTTTTGTGGAGCATTGTGAGTAAATCATTTTGTATTTTGTCTGCTGTGCATACTCAGAAGGACTGTGTCAAATTGAATCACTGCACAAATTAAGATGGAGATCCTAAAGTTTAGTAAATTAAATAGAAATAACTACTCTACCTGGAAAATATATGCCCAATCTCTACTCATAAAGGAGTCTCTGTGGTCGACAGTTGAAACAGGGCTGGCAGCTGATGATAATGCAGCCACTCGAGAAAGAGACGCTAAAGCAAAAGCATGTCTTTATCTCATGCTAGAAGAAAACTTGATTAACGACGTAAGAGATAAAGTGTCCGCCAAGGATGTGTGGGATACTTTGCAGAGATTACACACACCTTCAACTGCATTTGCAAAAATGCTTTGGTCTAAAAGAATTTACAGACAAAAGATGACGAAAGGACAGTGTGTGATAGAACACTTAAAAACAATGCAAGATTTATTTGTGCAAGCTGAACTGAGAGGAGTGGAAATTAGCAAAGAGCAGCAGTGTTATATTTTGCTGGAATCGCTAGATCCTTCTTAGGACAACATTACAAATAGCTTGCAAAATTTGCCAGAAGCTGAGCTGAACAGAGACTTAATTGTTGCCAGAATATTGGAAGAAAACGTGAGAAGAAAGTCTGAGCAGGGTGACTCAGCAAGTTTAAGGACTGTGCCAAAACAACAAACAACGCCTGAACTACGAAAGCAGGAAGAAGCAGCTTCTACAAGGGAGCAACGGAGGTGTTTTTATTGTAAAAAGATTGGTCATCTACAGAGACAATGTAAACAATTCGCTGCTGAGAGAAGCAAGCAAAAGGAGAGCAGATGGCAGATGCGGCAGTATCAAAAACAGTCCAAACCTCCATTTTTGAAGGACAGTGGTAACAAAAAGGGGTTTGCAACCATGATTAAGGAAAAACAAAATGCTAATTGTAAATGGTTAATTGACTCAGGAGCATCATCTTCAATGTGTAACAATATTAATTTGATAAGTAATAGAAAATCAGCTAATGTAAATGCTGTAGTTTTAGCTGATGGGAAAGAGCTCAGTACTGTAAATCAAATGGGTACAGTTTACATTCCAGGGCTAAAGGAAAACTTTAATGATGTGTTACATGTAAAGGAGTTAGAAAATAATTTGTTATCAGTGAGTAGATTAACAGACAGAGACTACAAAGTCATTTTTGAAAAGAACATGTGTAAGATAAAACTGAATGGGGAATTGCGAGGCATAGGCTTGAAAAAGGATAAACTTTACTATTTGGAAGAGAATATTGATAGCTACAGTGTTGAAAATGCTAATAACATAGACAATAGTCCAATTCACAAAGACTGTATACATGAACTCCATAGAAAATTTGGTCATGCTAGTTTCAAATGTTTAAAGAAGTTAATCAGTATGTGTCCAGATTTAAAAGTTGCTGAGTGCAAAAATCACTTAGATTGTACTGTATGTAATCAGGTAAAGGTCCGAGCTTTTCCAGTAGCCAAGAAAACCAAAAGAATTGCTCAAAGACCATTTCAGTTTGTACATGCAGACGTGGCCCAAGCTAATTGTTTATCTTTAGGGGGAAGCAAATATTACCTAGTAATCGTTGATAGGTTTACAAGGTTTGCTTTTGTAAGAATATTGAAAAACAAATCTGATGCTGGGCAAAGTTTAAAAGCATGGGTGAGAATGGTGGAAAGACAATTTGATATTAGAGTAGGCACCATTGTTACTGACCGAGGAGGAGAATTTCTAAGTAATCAATTGTTTCATTGGTTTCAAAAGTTGGGAATAAGGCATGAAACTACTAATCCCGCTTGTCCTAATGAAGATGGTTTAGCGGAGAAAAAAATACAAGATATAAAAAGAATAACTGCTTGTTTGATGGCAGATGCAGAGGTAAAAGATAGTTTCTGGGCAGAAGCAACTTTGACAGCAGTACATATTAGTAACAGACTGTATCATTCAGAAATTGAAGACATTCCCTACAGGGTATTGTATGGGAGAGTGCCAAATTACAAATATTTGAGGGTCTTTGGACAGTTTGCTTATGTATACATTCCAGCTTGTTTCAGGAAGAAAGGAGAACCCAAAAGTAAAAGGCTTAGGTTTTTGAGTTATTCAGGAAATAGCTACAAGTTTCATTTGGGTGGAAAAGAAGTGCAGTATTCTAGGTCTGCAAATTTTGAGAGACATGCTGGTTGGGACAAACTGCATGCCAATAAAGAAGTTTTCTTGAGGTTAGGAAATTCAAATGAGCCAGAAACACAAACTGAACCAACTTCAGGAAACGGAGGGGTTTCAGTTAAGCCAGAAGCATCCACTAGCAGCAGTGATAGTTCTTCTGATAATGAGACACAATGTAGACCCATTACTACCAGAATGACTGAAGACAAGAGATTTAGTCATAGAACTATAACTCCCAGTGAGGATGAAAGAGGCAGATCAGCAGAGTTTATTCCCAGACGTAGTCACAGAGTTAGAAAGCCTCCAGATAGGTTTGTTGTGACAAATGCAAGAGCTTGTTTAGCAGTGGAAGAGCCTGAAAGTTTTGAAGAGTTGGAAAGTTTGTCTAGAGAAGAACAGGAAAGATGGATTGATGCAATGGATGATGAGTTTGGTTGTCTGGTAAATAAAGATGTTTTTGAAGTTGTTGACAGACCCAAGGACAAGAAAGTAATTGGTTGTAAGTGGGTGTACAAAAAGAAAGAAATGCCAGATGGAAGTATTAAGTATAAAGCTAGGTTAGTAGCTAAGGGTTTTGCACAACAGCAGTATGAGAACTATGATAAGACATATTCTCCAACTGCAAATCCAGAAAGTCTGAGAATGGTTCTAGCTGTAGCAGCAAAAAGAAATTTAGTTGTAGAACATTTTGATTTTGAAACAGCCTACTTGAATGCTAGTTTAGATGAAGAGATATTTATGGAGCAGCCACAAGGTTTTGAAGAAAATAGTAGTCAGAAAGTTTATAAATTGAAAAAAGCATTGTATGGATTAAAACAAAGTGCCAGAGCATGGAATTTGTGCATTAATGACGAGTTAGTTAAGCTAGGATACAAAAGGAGCATTGCAGATGCTTGTGTCTATACAAAAGGAGGCATAGTGTTAGTAATTTATGTAGATGATTTGTGCGTGGCAGCAAAGTCAAAACAGGAAATTGAATCAGTAAAAAGAGAATTGTCTGAAAAGTTTGTCTTAAAGGATCTAGGTTTATTAAAGTCTTATTTAGGTATTAGTGTTGAATGGACAGAAAAAGGACATTGTTTGTTAAGTCAGAGAAAGAAAATTGAAAATTTGATTGAAAAGTGTGGATTACAAAATGCTAAAATAGTAAGAGCTCCAATGACAACTGGTTTTGTATCTGAAAAAACAACTAGAGATTTTGAAGACAAGACTTTATCCAGGAGTATAATAGGATCTTTACAATTCATATCTTGCCACACCAGACCAGACATTTCATATGCTGTAAATGTATTGTCTAGAAGGGTTAATGATCCAAAAATCGAAGACTGGACAGCAGTAAAACACTTATTAAGATATTTGAAAGGAACTTTAGATAAGAAATTGATAATTAGAAACAGTAGTTCAGATTTAGATTGTTATGTGGACAGTTCTTTTGCATCAGAATTAGGAGACAAGAAGTCAGTTACAGGAATGATAATTAAGTACAGTGAAAGTCCAATAGTCTGGAGAAGTAGAAAACAAACTAATGTAGCGTTAAGTACGACTGAAGCAGAATTCGCAGCTTTAAATGAGATAGTGAATGAGGTACAGTGGGTTGAGCAATTGTTGAATGATTTAAATGAAAGTTACAGGATACCAGTAGAAATTCTGGAAGATTCACAGTCATGCATAGCAATGGCTGAAACTGAAAGTTTGAAGAACAGAACAAAATATGTTGGAGTAAGATATCAAAATGTGCGAGACATGGTTCAAAAGAGTAAAATAGAATTGAGATATATAGAAACACAGCACAACATAGCAGATTTGTTCACAAAAGCATTGACAGCGGAAAAACATGAAAGACTGACACAAATGGTTGGAATGACATTATAAGACACATACAATATTTTATTTCGGAGGGGATTGTTAAGGAAAATGAACATGGGACATACAGTAATAGAAATAAAATATGTATGTGATAGTCACAGTGACTAAGCAGGAACAATCATGAAGCTACACAGGTGAAAAGGATAATGTAATTTGGAAGCCTTGAGAGCCAAGGACAAAGTTATAGAGTGTATATTGAAAACACCTGTTATAGATTGCAAACACCTGAGATTCATTAAGTAGTCAAGGTAAAATGATGAAATACTTGGGTTGGTCTTAAGTATGGGATGATCTATGTAAACCAATCAAAATGAATGTACACGCCCACTGGGTGGAAACTGACTAGTGGGTGGTGACTAACAATGGCTATAAGTGCAATGTTTGCCAATGCATATGTGTGGTGTAGTTTTGGAGATATTGTGAAGTGTAGAGATTGTGATTTGTAGGGCATATAGTATTTGTGTATATAGTAGAATAAAGTAGATCTTTTATATAAGACTACTGAGTTGTCTGGTGTCTTGAGTGAAGATACAAGAGCCAGAAGAATCCTGGAGAAGTTTGGAGACATCTCAGGAAGAAGAGTGAGAAGGCTTGGAGAGTTTGTCAGGGTCTTCAGCCTATTCTCTGAAACTCTGCTGCTTGGGAAAGAAGCATCAACCACTGATCAAAGCTGGTCAGCTCTGCTGCATAACAAGGTGGTGAGTTAGAGCCAGAGGTGAAGAGCTACAACTTCCATCATCCCTGACAGTTCCCTCTGTCAGTAGAAGGATCCTACAAAGGGTAAGGAGCAATTATATATGTGTTTGTTGTTATGTTTTACATTATTAAGTTAACTTCCTTCAGATTTTCATGTTCTGAATCAGATAGGCCAGGAAACAAGAATTCCTAGTAAGTAAATAATAAATTTCAAGACACCTCTTGTACAGATTTTGAAAATTCTAAATTTCAGTTCAGCTACTGAAGGGCTGGCCTAAATCCAGTTGTTAGTTCCAACAGTAGAAACACTGAATCAACAAAACGTATGTCTATGTGGATTTACCAAGTTTCCACTGACTTAATGAGTTTATTCTATTGGGACCAAAACTTGCATTTAGGCCCATATTTTATTGAATTCCCCAGTGACAGCTGCACTATATTTCCCCTTGCAGGGTTGGAGCAGACCTTATTAATGCAATCTTGTTGGATTTCTGGTGGACTTTGGCTCCTAGTGGTAAGCAGAAAGAACTGTCATGCCTGTCTATGTAATCTCACTAGCTCATTTATGTAAGATTCAGAAGAGTTTCAAGAAGCTTTGGAAGCCACCTCTATTTTCCCAACAATTGTCAAATGGTTCCAAAAACTTCAGAGGGATACTTGAATGATGATAAAGAGAGAGATATCTGAGGGTAAGTTGGAAGGCAGTCACTGCTGAATAATAGCTAAGGCTTTCCATATATCATGGATTGCAGCTCCCATTAGCCCTAAACCAGCATAGCCAATAGTGATGAATGCTAAGAGGCCTGCAAGCTTCCCACTCCTGTTTCAGAATGTGTTCCAAAGACACAGAAGTTTATGACAAAATATAGTAATTGAAGTGATGAGAATTCATGAACTGAGGGTAGAACAGGGTTCAAGCTACAATGATTCTTAGAACATCGCTTTGTTCCATGCATTGGCAGATTGTGTTGGTACAGCAATATGTAGGCATGCAAGATTCTCCAGGGAATCAACTGTGAAATCATATCAACTGGAATTGTGTTCTGAAGCACTCAGTTTTCTAAAATACAAATTTTGTAAATGTGTAGCAGCCCATAACATATAGGCCATAGCTACATGTAGCAAATACTGTGACACCTACAGTTGGCCCTCCTTATCCATGGATTTTTTTATCCACAGATTCAAGCATCCACAGCTTTGAAAATATTTTTTTAATTTTTATTGAAAATACATACATATAAAAATAACACATACTTACATTTACACAACAAACACAAAACAGACACAAAGCATTACAATTAAAACAAGTACACATATAAACATAACATAAATTCATCAAATCTTGCTTATCTTCTTTCTTCGTCTTCTGAGTGTGACATCAACACAAAAAACAAAAGAAACATGGACATACAAACTTCCTGAACTTCAACTATTGTTTTTAATAATATTCTTAAATCGACTTCAACGCAATCTAGAAAACGAAACAAAAATTAATAGTTTCGATAGCCTTACCTCCTATTTACTTATTATAAACACTTCGGATGCTAACTATCTCTCCAGAAGGTGTGTATTCATAACTTAAACACTAGATCACTATATTCGCTTGGCTTCAAATACTTAATCAGGGGTTCCCATGTTTTCTTCTGATCTTCCCATGAAATGTCTCTTAAAAGTAGAGTCAATTTATCTGCAGTCATACATTCTATCATTTTATACAACCAGTCTTTAATCTTAGGTAATCTGTTGCTTTTCCAATTTGAAGCCCATAATATCCTAGCTGCGGTTGTCATGTAAAATAGTAATTTACCATATTCTTTTTCTATTTTTTTATTTTCTATCATACTCAGTAAATAGAATTTTGCATCTTTCCCTTTTATCTCAGGTATAATCTGTTCAACTACCTTATGTATGTTGTTCCAAAATTTCCTGGCTAAACCACAATGCCACCACATGTGTATAAAAGTTCCTAGCCTTTTCTGACATTTCCAACATTTTGGACTCACATTTTTTTTGCATCTTAGATAATTTTATAGGTGTTAAATACCACCGGTGACACATCTTATGTATATTTTCCCTTAACACAAAGCTGAGTATTTAATTCTACAAGACCATGTTTTTTCCCACTGCTCCAAAGGTATATTTTGTTTTAAATCAATAGCCCACTTTACCATATTTTAAATATTTTTTAAAAGTATAAATTCCAAATAGCAAACCTTGATTTTGCCATTTCATATATGGGACACTATTTTGCTATGCCACTGTATTTAATGGGACTCGAGCATCCATGGATTTTGTTATCCATGAGAGGTTCTGAAACCAAACCCCAGCAGATAACAAGGACCCACTGTATACCAGTAAATCAAGTCTTTAGATTAAAAGTGTCATCCAAAATTCACAGCTATAAATTAGAGTTTATCTGGAAACTTCTTATACTGACTGAGCTCCTGGAGATAAAATATCTGGAAGACATTTTTTTTCAAGCTAACTGAGGGTCTTTGCAGACTGCCAGAAATAGTGTAAATTGAGTCCACTTTAAGGGTTAGGGTTAGGGAATCATGGGAACTGTATTTTATTGTGGCACCAGAGCTCTCTGACAGAGAAGGCTCAATGTCTCAGAAAAAAAACAATTCCCATTATTCCCTAGCACTAACTCTAACCCTTAAAGTGGACTCAATTTGCACTATTTCTGGCAGCCTGCAAAGGCCCTAAGGAGCTTATTACTCTGCTAAAATAAATCATCTTACCTTTCCCAAATTCAATTCTAATTCAGGTGGCATCCAGATACTATCACAGGGATTTTGCCCCCAAATCTGCCACCCAAATACAGCCCAGCTCAAGCCCGGGATCCTGGCGTGCTGAGCACGCCTCTTTTCCAAACCAGGAGTTTTTCGACTTAAGAAAATAGTCGCCGGAGCACTCCTGGGACCTGGATTGTATTCAGGTGGCAGATTCGGCAGCAAAATCCCTGTGATGGTATCCAGATGCTGCCCGAATTAGAATTGAATTCAGGAGAAGTAAGATGCTTTATTTAGTGGAGTGATAAGCTCCTAAGACACCTGGATATGAAGTAATGTATTCAAACAGGAAAAGAGAATCCACCTAAACATTAGGAAGAACTTCCAGATGGTAAGAGTTATTTGACAGAGGAACATGCTGCCTCAGAATGTAGTGGAGTCTCCTCCTTTGGAGGATTCTAAACAGAGACTGCATGGCCATTTGTAGAGATTGCTTTGATTGCTTCTTCCTGTGTAACAGGGGGCTGGGTGGCCCTTGTGGTCTCTTCCAACTCTATGATTCTACGATTCTGTGCATGTGTCATTTATATAAGAAATACTACACAATAAAAAACCCAGTGGAAATATCATTCTACAGCATGGGTTCCAGCGAAATCAGAGAGTCTTCATTTGGATAGTTCCAGTTTAGACCTAAATCATTTTTAGAGCAGAAAATTTTCAGAGTACTTTGCAAACTATCAACAAGTTTTTCAGCTATCTATTTGAGTACTCCACATGCACAAAAGTCTTCCGCTCCAGATGAAAGCAAAGAATGAAAATTCGATAAAAATAAATTACATTACATAATAGGGACAATTCCTTTTATACATATTATCTACTTTTACATGAAGAATAAGATTTTATTTACTTTATTGTAAAATATTTATCCAAGTTCTTTTCCCACTTGGAAGAGAATACCATCTGACTTTGAAATCCTTATCGGACATCTATTTCAGCACATTCTTGAAAGTGTTCTAAAGCTACATACTAAATAATTTAGTATGGGGGAAAACAAACATCTATCATATTGAAGTTTCAAATATAATTTTATTGCTTCATAAATTTGTTTTCATATTCAGATACTCATTCAGTGTAAACATGTTTCTGTAGCAGACTGACATTCTTCACATCATTCTTAACTTGTACACAACATAACTAGATTTGTTGCGCTTATACTTTTGGCTACATATATTCTGAGTATCTGATTTTGGAAATGAATCCATTTTAACTATTATAAAAGGAAAATAAGTAACAAACACAAGGAGTTATGAACTCAGGAATTCTGGAGAACTAGTATTATATGAGAATGAATTATAGCTGCCCATTCTTTCTCTATTTTCCCTTGATTGGGACATCTTCAACACTACAATAGCAGTGTCTCAGGCATTATAGCAGTGTAATACATAGTTCTCCAGAATTCCTGAGTTCATAACTCCTTGTGCTTTATTCTCCTTTTACCAGTGAAAGGTGAAAGGCAACAATGGGAGTTAATAGGGTGCCTCTAGATTGATTAAGATGACCAAAAGTCCCCGATTTTGTTCCAGTTTTTTCCAATTTTATTGTGGAGATTCAAACATCTTGTGTTCATCCCAGAATACTTTATGTCAGGTCTCAGTACAATCATAAACTTTTTTATACCAGCTCCTCAGTATAAACCCAGTATAAAATCAGAAAAGACAAGAACAAAATCTGGGCTTTTCAGTTAGTCTGGATAAATCTTATGTTTGGGTATTTAGGATTTTGGGGTATTTTGGTCTGCTCCTCACCCCAAATTTGGAAAGAGTTTTGCACTTCCTGCTCATCCTAAGTATCCATCAAATAGAGCCCAAAAGAGATTCCACCACAACATTAGAAGGAACTTCCTGACAGTACAAGCTGTTCAACAGTGGAACACACTCCATCGGAGGGTGGTGGAGTCTCCTTCTTTGGAGGTCTTTAAACAGAGGCTGGACGGCCATCTGTCTTTGATTTTGAGTTCCTGCATGGCAGGGGGTTGGACTGGTTGGCCCTTGTGATCTCTTCCAATTATATGGTTCTATTATCTATCAAACTAAATTACAGTACTCACAAATATATTCCTTTATTTATCCATTTAACCTTTACACAAAACAATTATATATTCAGCCACACAGTACAGATCCAAAGAATTGATGGAGAAAAATTGCGTGTGCCTGCTTGTGTGCCCGTGTGTGTGTGTGTGTGTGTTACTATAACCGGTTTTTATTTTTTATGATTTTTTTTAACTTTTGTATTTTGTGAATTTGTAAAATGTTATTTAATTGTTGTAAGCTGCTTTAAGTCTGAATGTGAGAAAAATTTGGACAGTGAACTAAATAATGGGAAACAAAACAGTGGTCAATAGACTGGAAGCAATATACATTCCCAACCACAGAAAGGGAGACACAAAAGACTGCAGTAATTATAGAATCATAGCATTAATTTCCCACGCAAGCAAAATCATGCTCAAAATTCTGCAGCATAGACTCCAATCATATATGGAGAGAAAACTGCCAGATGTCCATGCAGGGTTCTGGAAAGAAAGAGAGATTGCAAACATACAATGGATAACGGAGATTGCAAACATACAATGGATAACGGAGCGAGCCAAAGAATTCCAGAAAAGCACCATGTGCTTTATAGACTATAGCAAGGCCTTTGACTGCACAGTTCATGAAAAACTATGGAATGTTCTTAAAGAAATGGGAGTGCTAATACATCTGATAGTCCTAATGAGGAATCTATACTTAGGACATGAAGCTAACAATATAAACAGAATGGTTCCTAGTGGCAAAGGGGTCAGACAGGGCTGCATTTTATCAACCTATCTTTTCAACTTGTATGCAGAAAACTTCATACGCAGAGCAGGTTTAGACATGGAAGAAGGAAGAAGTCAACTAAGATATGCCAACAACACCATACTACTAATGGAAAGCATCAGACTTGGAACAATCACTAAAGAAAATGAAAGAAGAAAGCACCAAGGCAGGCCTAATGTTATACATAAAGAATACAAAAATAATGACCATGGGGGATTTACATAAATTCAACCTAGATAATGAGGAAATCGAAATATTTAAAGATTTCTCATACCTTGGATCAAACATTGACCAGAATGGAGACTGCAGTCAAGAAACCAAAAGAATATTAGGAATGGGAAGGGCAGCTATAAAAGAACTAGACAAAATCCTGAAATGTACAGATAAACAACTGAACACTAAAGTTAGAACAGGCCAAGCCATTGTATTCCTCATTACCATGTACAGATGCGAGAGCTAGACAGTGAAGAAGGCAGATAGCAAGAAAATTAATTCATTTGAGACATGGAGAACAGTGCTGAGGATACCGTGGATGGCCAAAACCACAAACAATGGCATCCTAAAACAAATCAAGCATGAACTCTCCCTGGAAGCCAAGAAAAGACAATGATGCTGGGGAAAGTAAATGGCACATGCCAGATGGATAGACTCAATAAGGAGACCATAGGCCTGAGCCTACAGTACCTGAGTAGAGGGGTAGAGGAAAGGGGGGGTTGGAAATGTCTCATTCACAGGGTCGCCATGAGTCAAGGCTGACTCGAAGGCAGCTAACAACAACAATAACTAAATATAACAATAACAACCACAGCTTTAACAACAACATCTTAAGTGTTTAAGTGTTTTGGTAACCATCTGGAGTCAAAAATTCCATGACAACAGTCAGAGAAGTATGAAATCTAATTCCGAATTCAAATCAGTGCACAAAAAACAGGTTAGATGTTTAACAAGATATTACTATTAACTATAGCTAGATATAACTAGATATTAACTTTTTGTATTGGGGAAAATACAAGTGAGTGACCCATGGTAGTAGTGGACCAGGAAGCCAAGTGGAACACCCATGCAGACAACTGCTGCCACATGGAAATGGAGGCTGAAGTAATGGGAGCACATAAGGAAAGCTGCAGGCCTGGTTGCCCCTGGAGTAACCTGAACAGTGCAGACAAGGCCTTACTGTTACCACAGATATTTTTTTTCCTTCTTGCAACAATAAAATATTAATCATGCCTGCCTTCTCCCCTTCAAAAAAATCCACCAAATTTACTAACATTATTATCCAAATGAGATTTCTATTTTTAATTTAATGTAACTGCTTTGAACATGGTTAACTAGCAAGCTATTCTCAACATTTAAAAAAAAGATTTTCAATGCAGTTTGCAAATTCTTCTACAAAGCAGAAGCATCCAGTTCTTGAGTCAGTTGCATCCTTACAGAGATCATTAGCATGCATCATGCAGATATCTCAAACAGAACCTTTGCAAACCAACATACATCAGGGGAAAGAAGGGAGAGATTTATGCAGTGGCAAGTGAAGGCTCAGATGCCAATAAGGATGCTGCCACACTGCAGAATTAATACAGTTTGACATGGCTTTAACTGTCATGGCTCCATCCTATGGAATCCTGAAGTTTGTAGTTTGTTGTGGCAACAGAGCTCTCTGACAGAAGGCTAAATTTTCCATAAAACTACAAATCCTAGAATTCTATAGTACTGAGCCATGACAGTTAAATCAGTGTCAAACTGCATTAATTCTGCAATGTAGATGCAGTCTATGCCAGTGAATCTATTCCAGGTTTTAGACTAAAATTTCCAAGGTGCTGAATCTATTTGGAGTAGAGTTCAGTATCTTAGATAATTTCCTTCAGAAAAAAAACAAAATGGATTTACTACTCTATTAACACTGGAGCCACCAGCTCCCACTGGAAAGATCTCCTATTTGATTCATGCTTCTTAATATTTTACTTTTTCTTTCTTTATAATTTATTTGTATATATTATCTTCCAGCCACATACGCTCTTCTAGGTGATGCACAACAGGTAAAAATAATTTAAAACAATACAGAGATAAAACCCTTTGAAGCAAATTAAAATATTCATTGAGAACCTTTAAAAATAATCTAAAATAGTATTTAAAAATAATTTTAGAATAAACTATTAAAACAGAGAAGGGCCTTTTGAAGCCCTCAAGGCCATGTGGAACATCACTGTTTTAGCTGTTCACTGGAAGCTGCAGTTCAATAGTAGTTATCTTCCAATATGCAATTCCAAGTTCATTTGCAAAGGAATTTTAAAAGCAAACTTTGGATCATTTAGCTTGAAAAGCAAGTTCAGATAAAACCACTAACAATGCTTGTTTCTTGCTTCACTGCTAACATGAATAACCTTACTGGAAAACCACAACAGTCTCACTCCATTTTCCAACAAGTAATTTATTAGCAGCTGGCTGTTTTAGGCATAACATTACCAACACTCATACTGTCTTCTACACAATGCTAAACTTACACTACACAGGGAATTGTTGCTGTACAAAATGCAAAACATCTGTCAAAATAAATGAACAAAGAACTTTGACTTCCAACTTCCTATGCTCTTTTTTTAAAGTACTATCTGCTTGTCCTTGCACAAGTTCAGAGGAATTGAGATGAAGCAATGATGAGAATCTAATTATTTGGACAAATAAAATACAGTTTTTCCCCATGTTGCCTCAGTGTTGCTTTTAAAAACTCAAGCCAAATCCTAATTCAGCAAAGAAGTGGGTGTATCTCTTGAGAGGATCCAGAAGCCTGGCTCAAAAGCAGCTTTCTTCCATGGAACAGGGCAAAAAAGAAAAAAGAAAAGAATGACCATATATTTAAATGTTTAAATGAACTTTAAATGTTTTGACAGAAGAATCCCATGCAGAGGTCCACAGAGGAAAGTGAGAGTTTAGTAGAACTTACACCCTAGTTGAGGATGCCATCCTGAATTCTTCCTGTTCCTCAGTTAAACCAACTGACCCATAAGCCAGCAGAGGTGGTCACTATGCACAGAATGGTGATGTCAGGAGTAAAATGATCATCAGTGCAGTTGCAAAGGGGTAGGAGGCAGAAAAAAACATTGCTGTCAGGAGAGAAAGCTGAACAGAACAGGAGGCTTATGAGAACATCTAATATACTGGGAGAAGGAAAAATGACAATGACCACAGCGGTCTACTTTCCAAGTGTACATTTTTCAAGTGCAATCTCCAAAACATATTTAAAAATAGTGGACTCAGACTATAATTTTCACAGGACCTTTTTTGGAAGTTACTTTAGGTTAATGGGTTTTGGGACATTGTGGCAAGAATTTTCATATGCACTTACTGAGTTACATTCTCCCACAATGTGCTTTTTGTATATGTTTATTCTTATATCCTTTCTATTATTGCTGCACTGATTAATTATATTTAGTTCTCATAAATATATATACATTCAGTTCTATATGTTGAACTTTATTTTTTATTTTTTGAAGTACTTAGGGATTTGTAGTATTTTCCAATTTTTATTTGTCATTTTTCCTTCTCCCAGTATATTAGAGGAGAGAAAGCTGCTCTGCTAGCTCTCAGACTCCTCAAGAACTGGCAAGGCAGCTTTCTGTCTGGAAGATTATAATTTTTTCAGCCTTTCTCACCACCGCCACTACACACCCTTGCATAAAAGTGCACTATGTCAGCATAACACACCAACTGCAATCCAGCTATTACCGTATATACTCATGTATAAGTCGATAAGTTGAAGTTTGGGGAGGGGGGTAAATTACGGATTTTGATATGGCACATGGATAAGTCAAAGGTAAAACTTAGGGATATGTACAATAGGATGTAAATGATGAAGCAAGAGAAAATGATGCCAAAGAACTTACAAAATTCCAGCAGGCATAACTGTCTGTGCTCGTCCTAAAGACTGAATGAGTGAGGAGAGAGCTACAATAAATGGTGGCTGTGTGACATGTAGAGGAGGCAACTGGTGCAGGCATGGCTAAGAAAACAGGCACACATCAAAAAGGTTGTAGAGGAAAAGCAAAAACAAAATGGTGACTATGTTAGGAGTTATTACAGCCTTTAATGTGATAACTTTGCCTGATTTGAACTAAGAAAAGCTGAGAAATATACACAAATGGCTTATTCAAATATTTCAAAGGTCAATTCTGCATTGCTGGAATACAATCACAGGAACCCCATTCTCTGAATAGAGTGACAAAAGGTGAGAGCTTAATCCATCCTGAGAGAACCTTAAAAAAGCCTAAAACCCTCTCTATGCTTTCATTGCTCCTTTGCCAGGAAATGTCAAAAGGTCGCCATCACCATTTCTCCACCCAGGTGTTCAAAAAAGCCAGAAGCAGCGCCACAACAGAGAAGGCAGAGGAGCTTGGTGCTTCTTTTAGGATAGTGCTTCTTTTAGGACCTCCCAGGATGGACAGCTTTAGCCACTCTACTCAGAGATCAGGATAGTTCCTTTTTTTGATCAGCATTAAGGTATAGTACTTGCATTGACCTGTAAATTGATTCAGATTTTTTGGTCTATTTTTACTACAATTTCTAGACTTATACACAAGTATATACAGTACCCCTTTATTCTAATTTTAAAGTAAAACTTTCCTTTACAACAGAGAGGAGAAGACTTCTGGAAGAGATCCTTAGGTGCTTCCTTTATCACTTGATAGACCTACTTGGTAAACATTTTGCAATTATAGCTCTCCCAACCTTATACTCTCCTCCTAAGCAAAAGAGACAACAGTCATACCCAAGTTAAGGTTTTCTCCTTGAACCTCTTTTATGTTTCAGCTTCTGGGATGAACTGGTGTTGTGTCAAAAGGTCCCTTAGGTGCTCCACCCATGGATTGGGCACTGGATATGGTGATTGCCAGCTTAAAAGTTTTTAATGCAGTTTTTAATGCAATCCATGAAATTGTTTCCCCAGCATGGGAAGCTCAGAGGATTACTCCATTTGAGTCCATTTCCAATTTCTTGTACTCAAAGCATGACTTAATGGAAACAGAAAGCCATCTTACAGTTCTTTCTGTTTAAGAAGAGGCAATGGACAACCTAAGCTAGTGAGGTCAGTTCAGGGCAGAGGACACTCAATGGCCTGTGAAGAAATGGCAATGCACAACTAAGGAGATTATCGCACTATACTCTTAAAACATTGCTATCCCACTTTAACTGTTCTGACTGCCTCTTGCTGCATTTTGGGGTTTGTCGTTCAGTGAAGCCTAAGCGCTCTCTGGCTGAATATTCTAAATGCCCCTTCCTAAACTGCAAATCCCAGAATGCAACAGAAGGCAGCCAAAGCAATTAAAGTGGAATAGAATGCTTTAAGAGTGTAGTTGATAATTTCCTTAGTGATTCAACACCTGGGCAGCCACACACACACACGAGACCAACAGTTGGTAGCTCATGGTAACAGTTCTCTAAGAGCTAGGACTAGAACCAAACAGAAGAGAAAGTTTTTTGTGGGTTTTTCGGGCTGTGTGGCCATGTTCTAGAAGAGTTTCTTTCTGACATTTCACCAGCATCTGTGGCTGGCATCTTCACAAAAAACTATGGATGCCAGCCATGAAAGCCTACGACTTCAGAAGATAAAGTTATAAGGGAATGGTCCAGTTAACCTGTAATTGCAGGATACCCCAAGAATAGTTTTACAGTGGGCTGTTGATATCCACTGGGGTTTGGTTCCAGAACCCCTCACCCCCACCCCCATGGATACAAAAATCCATAGATGCTCAAGTCCCATTAAATACAATGGCATGGTGAAACAGTGCCCCTTATATAAATTGGTACAAATCAAGGTTTGCTTTTGGAATTCATATTATTTTTGAATATTTTCAAGCCATAGATGGTCAAATCTGTGGATAAGAGGGTTGATTGTACTTGCTGCTTACTACTGTCAGATGCAAGAAAAACAAGAAAAGAAAGTATAGAGGTCAACTCCAAAAGCACCAATGGGATGTTACATTGCCACTAAAATATGTAATCTCTAAACTCTAGAAGATTCTGAAACAATACAAGCAAAATACAAAGGTGGTTTCCTGGGCACGTTCAGGGCATCTTGGGGGCATGTGGCATCAAAACGCCACACTTCCATGCCACCCGGAAGACAGCTTTTGCGGCTGGTCTGTTATGGCCCCATGATGAATAATAAGCCTGAACAACTGCTCCCACACAACCAAAAGAAATCAATAAGTGTGCATGGTAGCCAAGCGAAGGTCTAAGAAAGTCTTGGTTTTATTACTCAAAGAGGATGGCAGAAATCAGGGAATTGTCAAGCATCTCACAGATCTGTCACAGATATCTTCCCCATACCTTAAAACAGGGGCCGGCAACCTACGGCCCGTGGGCTGGTTCCGGCCCAGGGCCCCGCACTTACCGGCCCAGGCGGACCCCTGCCGCCGCTGCTCGCCACCGCTGCCGTGCGGCCGTGCGCACCGTGACCACCATTTTCATTTCCAAAATGGCGGCAGCTACTCATTTGCACATGCGCAGTACTCCTGCGCATGTGCAAATGCGTCACGGCTGCCATTTTGGAAATCAAAATGGCGGGCGCGACATGCGTGGAGGAGGAGGAGGAGGCAGCGCACGCAGCGGTGGTGTCGGTGTCGGTGGCAGCGCACGTGGGGGGGGTGCGCGGCGGCGGGGGTTGTGCACACGCGCGCATGCCGCCATTCCCCCCCCCATCAGCCCGCCGGAAGAAACGACTTCGGGGGACCGGCCCCCAGCTCAAAAAGGTTGCCTACTCCTGCCTTAAAACATTGAAAACTGCTAAAGAAATGAGACTAACAGGAAATTTTCCACAGTGCTCATGTTGTATTAACAAATAATCATATTTGTTACACCCTTTAAAAGGGCCAGTAAGAAGCAATTAGGGGGAATGGAGAAGAAACCTCTACCAACTAGATCAAGGTGGAAATACTGCAGAACAAAAACTTGATGTCAATAGAAAGAAATAACATTTCACACAAACTCAGGCACTAAAATCTGGAGAAAGATGGGTTTCCAAAACTGGAAACAAGTTGCTACAAGTCCTGAGTGCAAAGGACTTTGAAGACATGGTTGCATTCCATCTCTACAATATTCCAACTCTTTACCATCCAAAATAGATGCACCATCTAGTGAGTCAGTTTTTTATGTGAAGGGCAAACTCACATTCTAACAAGAGACTTCCAAAGGTGAACCCCAAACATTATTAATATCACAGAAAGTTTGGGGGGACAGAAACATTGTACCCATTTAGGCCATTTAAACCCTACTGACCTTGATCAGATTTAAGCATTCTGTGTGCAGAAATGCACCTTTTAACATTCTCTTGAAATATGATGTACAACTGTGGTAGCTAAATAATCCCAAAATTGGGGGGAGGGGTTTCCTGTCTTTTGGATCCATGAACTGCCTGTGGTCTACAAATTGCTTATGGCTTTCACATTCCAAACCAGGACCCCACTTATAAATAATGATGTAATCCATCAAAATCCAAATTAATGTGGTTTGGACAGGGATAGGTGTTGGTGGGCTGTGGTCCAAACATTTTGCCAACTTATATATACACCAATTATTCTATATTAAAAGTGAATTACCACAGTTTGGAATTGGCTTCTCCATCAGAGATATCCTCTGGTTGTTGTCATTCATACAGTAAAAATCCTGAGTTTCAGTTTTTGGAGTCTTGGAGTCTTGGAAAACCTTGATCCACATAATGTCACAGGAACACTTGAATGGATTACCTTCTAAAATCCTATAGCAAGGAAACATATAATTGTAAAAAAAAAATTATAATAAGAAAGGAGAGATATTAAAACAGTTTTTTTTAAAAAAAAACTATTCCAAAAAATAGATCATAAATCCTACACTTTAAAATGTGACTGGGCAGGGTAATAACCTGCTTAACCAGCACTTAAATGGAACTGAATGATACCTCTTAATGAATAAGCACATAAGCACTCTGTTCCTACTTAATGGGGTTGCATCTCCAGACATTCCTAGGATTTGCATACATTGTGCAAAGACCCATGAGTCTATATATATTGATACATTCAATCTTTATATTAATAAAACAGTATTTTGGCAAGTCTGACAGCAGTCACCATTTCAGAAGACACTCCCTCATGTTTTTATGTCCATACTTGTGAAAGAGAAAAGTGCCTCTTTTATACTGATGCAAGCTATCCATACTTTTTGTAAACTCTTGTACTAACAATGAACATTTTTCTAAAATTTCTGCTGCCCAAATAATTAGGGTAATTTCCTTGGTCAATCAAAAGGCTTTTACTATATTAAACAAAGTGATGAATTGACCAAATGGTTCAGCCAAACAGACCTAGAATTGAAGGAAATGCTACTGAATGCAGCAATGTTTTGTCAGCATTTTGATAAACCCTAGGAACAGAATCAGCTTCTTGAGTAGCTCAATTCTCTTCAGCAAAATCATTCTAGACTGAGAATGAGAACAGTATCTGATTCACTGTGTATTTTTGTCTAGAACAGATTTTTACATCTTTTCTCTCTTCTGGGATAAAGTGAGCTCCCCCTTATGGTCAAAAAATATCTTTAAGTGATGTGAACACCTAAATCTCTTGGAACAGATGTTAAGAAGTTTTAACTAGTATTACCACAGCAACAACAAAAATGGAGTGCATAGTGATGAGTGTATAAGCACATGTTCAAGAATTATAATGAAATCTTTGCAAAGACTTCAGTTGAACTGCTCTTGAAAACAGCTCAGTGTAAATACAGAACACAAGTGAAACAGCACAAATTCCAGACGTTCAGCTCAGGGGTTAAACTTTCTTTCAGCTTTGCTTACAAAAGCATACCTATGCTTCATGATGATAATTCTCTGGTAAGCTACTTGATAGCCCTAAGACATTTCATTTAAAAAAGAAGAAACAAACGAGTGCTAATTATAATAAACTGCAGGAGTTATATTTGATATGACCACAGTCTTCACAATCCTTTTGCAGATACAATCTCTGCAGAATATGCATACCACTTCAGATGCTTTCAAAGCTCTAACTGGACTCAGGCCAAAATAAATATTCAGATCAAACAGCTTTTACATATTCTTGCAAACAGACTGACAGCTTTAAGCACCCAGTCCCAGGGGAAGTTTTTGTGGTTTAAAACAAGAAAAGGTTCTTTCCAGTGCAGCATGGGAGACAGTAAAAAGGTAGAATTCTTGCAATAAAGATATTACTATAAGAAACTGCCTCCTCTCCCACCTGAGCTGCCTTTTCACAAGATGGAAGATTGGGTCTTCTCTTATGTTCCTCTCCTCCATAGTATGGCAATCTCTCCCCCCCCCATTTTTTTTTGGGGGGGGTTCTTCTTCTTCAGAGGCATTGTTAAATGACAGCTGTCAACCTGCTATTAAGCCACTGTTACAAACTAGGTTTAATAAACACTTTTTTCTCAAGCACGTGTGTACTCCACACTACGTTCACAAATACAGAGATCTAACTTGGTGCAGTGATTTGAGTTCTGGACCTGGACTATTGAGAGCAGAATTCAAATCCCCACTCAGTCATGGAAACCCACTGGGTGACCATGAGCAAGTTACACTCTTTCAACCTCAGAGGGAGGTAAAGGCAAACTCCCACTGAATAAATCTTGACCAGAAAACCCCATGATAGGTATTCCTTAGGGTTGCCAGAAATGACTTGAAGGTACGCAACAACAACAACTCTAATTACAAGTCCCAAATAGACAAACCAAACTGCTGAATTATGAGTCACATAAATCCCACTGATTTAATGATCTTACTTTAATAGGACTAGCAGCTGGATTTAAGCCAAACTGTCTTAATACAGCCAAGATGTGTCAAGAGGAGGAAGAGAATAACAGGATTTTATTTTCTGACTTTTTAAGTATGTCCTTATATCTCAACCAAGTATCCACTGTCCACCACTGTCCATATTCCAAAAAAAGCTTCATGTGGAGATATCCATAACAGAATTTTTCTATATATCATCTTCTTTGTTTCTTCCCATATCCTTAAAAGTGCTCTCCTTATCACATGGTGTTTAAATTCTTTATGCATATCCCATTCCATACATATCCATGCCACCCAAATCAGTTGTTAAAACCTTCAATATTTAATATTCTCGTATTTTTAATAGGATCCAGTCAAACAACCAATTGAGTGCATTGGCATGATGGTATAATTCTAGATCTGGAGCACTTCTCTCTGTTGCTTCTTTACGTTGCGTCATCGTTAACCAATTAACTCTCACTCTTTTTCCCTTCCAAATAAATGCTCTCAAGTCTCTATGCCATTCTTTGAATACTTTTGAATAGTGTATAATCAGGATACACTGAAATAAAAAGTTCATTTTAGGTAATACTACCATCTTAATTGCTTCAACTCTCCCTGTCATTATCAAGTTCAGTTTATTCCAATTTATCAAATCATTCTTCATTTCTTTCCATTTTGTTTTATAATTATTATCAAACAAGTCCGTATTCCTCTTGGTTAACCAAATTCCTAAATATTTAACTTTATTTTTCACTGAACCCTTAGGAGTCTCCTCTAAATGGATCTCTTCTTTTTCTTGTCATATTCTTAATCATTATAACTGTTTTCCCCCGATTAATTTTAAAACCTGACATTTTACCAAAATCTTCTATTATTTGGAAAGTTTTTGCAATCTGTAACTTTGGGTCCTCTAGAATAATAACCAAATCATCTGCAAAGGGTTGTAATTTGTACTCTTGTTCTTTAATTTCATCCCTTTTATACCATCCTCTTGCCTTATTCTGTTTATTAGTACTTCCAGCACCATTATGAATAACAATGGTGATAATAGACAACCTTGCCTTGTTCCTTTTGCCATTTTAAATTTATCCATATGTTTCCCATTTATAATCAACTGCGCAAATTGTTCTCCATAAATCTCATTTATCCATCCACAAAAAATTGACCCATCTCCATTTTTTCAAATAACTGCTTCATAAAACTCCAATTCATGTTGTCAAATGCTTTTTCCACATCAGCAAATATTAATGCTCATTTCTTATCATTGTTTTTTTCATAATACTCAATGATGTCCGTTATCAACCTGATGTTGTTATTTTAATTGCCTCGATGGTAAAAATTCTGACTGATCTTCATGAATCTGATCCACTAAAATCTTTTTAAGTCTCTCTGCCAGTATTAATACCATAATCTTATAGTCGTTATTCAAAAGGGATATAGGTCTTTAATTCCTGATTTCTTTCTCGTCTTTACCTTCTTTTGGAATCATTGTGATATTCGTGCTTTCCCAAATATCTGGAATCCCTTCCTTAATGACATTGTTTAATGTTCTCAATAAAGGAGCTTTGATCTCTTCTATAAATGTTTTATAATAGATTGCTGTAAAGCCAATCTGGTCCTGGAGCTTTATCTTTTTTCAGTTTCCCAATGGCTTGAATTAATTCATTCTCAGTCATTTCTGTGTTTAATAACTTTTGTTGTTCTGTTCTTATTTTATTGATCCTTTGTTCCCCATTGCAATCATCTTCCTTATATAATTTTTCGTAATATCTCTGAAATGCTCCCTGTATCTCCTCTTGTACATGTATGATTTTGTTACCTTTTTTAATCTTAGTAATTGTTCTCTGAGATTTTTCTTTTTTTAATCTGTACGCTAACCATTTCCCTGGTTTATTAGCAAATTTGAAATGTCTTTGTTTAACAAATTTCATCTTCATTACTACTTTCTCAGTTATTTTCTTATCTAGTTGTTTTCTAAGCCATTGTAAGTGTTTATTTTTCTTGTCGCTTGTCGGATCATTAGCAAGTTCTAATTCTGCATTTCATATGTCCTTTTCCAATCTTTCCATATCTTTTACATGCCATTGTTTCAATTCTGCTCCTCTTTGTATCATCACCCCCTCATCACGGCTTTACTAGCATCCCAAATAGTTTTAGCTTTAATAGAGTCAGAGCTGTTTTCTAGAAAATATTGATTCAATGTCTTCCTAGATTTTTCTCTTAAATTTTTATCATTCAGCAAGCTGGTATTTAATTTCCAAAAGAATTGTTTTTTCTCTGTTTCCAATCATAGTACAATTGGGTTGTGATCTGATATAATTTTTGGCATTATTTCCATTTCTTTAATCTTGGCTATTAATTCTGATGTTACCACAAACGTATCTATTCTTGAAAATGATTTAAAGCTTTCAGAGAAAAAGGTGAAACCATCTTTTTTGGGAGAAAGATTATCCCATACATCAGTCAAATTAAGTTGTTCTTGCAGTTCAAAAAAGGAGATCAGTAGTTTCCCTTGATGGTTTTTTACCTTCCTTGTTGAGAATCTGTCCTTTTAGGGGTCGATTACCCCATTCCAATCATCTAGTAAAATTAAATTTGTATAATCTTCTTTTTGTATTTCTTCATTTATTCTTTTGTAAAATTCCATCTGTTTCTCTGCTGGGGCATAAATCCCAACCAAAAGATATTTAAGATTTTGTATTTGTATCTTGACACCAATATAATGACAGTTTTGGTCCTTAAAAAAAATTCTTTTGCTCCATATTTATTCTGAACATACATTACCACTCTGCCCCCCCTTTTTTTTTATTTGCTGCAATGAACATCTGACCAAGTTTTGGATTATTCAAATAATTTGTTTCCTTTTTCTTAATCTTAATTTCTTGTAAACAGATCACATCCAATTTCTTTTTGCTTAAGTAGTGGAAAACTTCTTTTAAATTTCGAATTCAGGCCCTTCACATTCCATGAGATGATTTTGGTTGCCATTTCTTATTTCAATTAATTAACCAATATATTCTTCTATATCTTCACCCCCAGGAGATTTTTCTATACTTTTGTCCTCTTCCAAAAACAGCTCTCCCGTTATATTTACTTGGGAGTCTTCGTTTTTCTCTTCTTGCCTTGTCGATTGTTTTAATTCAATGTCTTCCTCTACTCTCGTCTTTTGTTTTCCTTCATGCTCTTCTTCAAACTTCTCTGATTGAAGTTTTCTCAAGAACTCTCTAGCTTTCATAATGGAGTTTATTCTATATCTTCCTTGGTTGTACCAGAGCAGAACTCCTTCGATTCTATCCCACACATATCTAATTTGCCTTCGGGTCAATTCCTGTCTTAAAAACCTTCTCAATACTGCCATTGGAATGTCCTTATAAATTCTTATAGTTTTCCCTTCAACTTGAAGATCTTCTTGATAACTCCTTTGCAGAATCTGCTCCTTCATCCTACTTCTAATGAATGAAATCACTATATCTCAGGATACATTTTTCTCCCTCACCACCACTGAGCTGATTCTGAAAACTTTATCGATATCTCTCATTATCTCTTCCTTGGATATTCCAATAAAGTTTGCTAGAATAGATGTGACTCTTTCATATAGATCTTGTGCTGGTTCTTCAGGTAGCCCTCTCAGCTTCAGGCATTTCCCCTATAATGGACCTCTTGCATTAAATTTAAATTGCCCTCCCGTTTTTGTTGCTCAGCTAGCACTGTTGATGTCTTCTTCAATTCATTTGTTTTGCCTTTCAAATCCTCCACATCTGTCCTTAAACCTTCAACTTCATTGGAAATCTTGTCCAGCTTCTTTCCAAATTCTCCTAACTCTCTCTGTAGATCCTCCTTTGCTTCTTTTCTAGATTGCTTCAATTCACTCTTCACTTCCACCCTAAGTTTCTGAAACTCCTCTAACAAAACATGCATAGGATCTGTTGTTTTAGTCGCCATGTTTGTGGATCCGCTTCTCTGAAGCATGGCCTGAATGAATTGAGAGGGAAAGATTGTTAAACCTGTTAAATTAATTGGTTAAAACTATTGAATTTGATATTGATATTGAATGAAACACCAGGAGTGAATTTTGAATATTTAATCTTAGTGAATATTTTTTAGCATTTAAATATATGGAAGACCTTTTAAAAAGTAAGTAGATTAAGAAGAAGAAGAAGAAGAAAAGAATTTAAAAGAAGTAAAATATTGGAATTAAAAGGCAAAGGCCTATCAAAGATACAGAAGAAATGGCAACTGGAACTGCGTCTGGACCTTAAAAAATTATTCCTAGTGGAGCCACGCTTCAGAGAAAAGCCATGCATTTTTATATGTATTTATTTATTTCTACTCTAATGTACATTCTACTGAATTATTCCTTTATAACTATACATGGGATTGCAAACTTAAATTTAAAGGGAATGCTAACTATGGACTAACCTTTTAATAGCATATAATGATGATAGATACCTGTATAAAGAAAATGTCAAGTATCTGTCAAACTCCTGCAACCAGAAAGGTAATTTTAGTATTTCCCTGCCATGGTAATGCCATTAACCAAAACTGAAGTTACCCTGACCTAAGCAACAAATATGAGAGCAAAGACTGAGGGCAGGGAGGAGTCTTGCCACCTTGCTTAAAATAATCAGTGGGCTTTCCTAGACTTAAATTATTCCCACTAGGAAATTAAGTGCAGACAGCATTTAAAAGAACAACAAGGATCTGTGGCCTCTCCCCATTTCAAGCAAATAAAGTTAAACCTGAATGTCTAGTTGTAACCAACTGTAGGGAGTAGTGCTCATCTCCAATACAAGCCAAAGAGCCAGCGTTGTCCAGACGACTCCAGTGGTGATGTGGCCAGCATGATGGCACAGAACACTGTTACCTTCCCACCGAAGTCGTACCTATTTACCTACTTGCATTTGCATGCTTTTGAACTGCTAGGCTGGCAGAAGCTAGGAGGAGTGATGGGAGCTCACCCCATCATGCACCACTTGGGCCTCGAACTGCCAAACGTCCAACCTTGTGATCATTGCAACTGGCATCTTAACCACTAAGCCACAATACATCTGTAATATGACAGTGTCTTTAAGACTAACTGGTTTGTTATTTTCGCATGAGTTTTTGTGGGTATAAAACCACTTCTTCATATGAAGTACAGAGTGATAATAAATGCGCAGAAATGAAACATATTTACACAGTTGTGGGAGTGGGATGGAATGACCTTTATAGCATTATGCAGTCTTTTGAAAATTTATGACAAGAGTCATTATTTGCATCTTTCTGGATACTGCCACTCACTCCTACAACTGTGCAAATGTGCTTTATTCCTGATCATTTGTTATCATTGTGTACAGCATCCAAAAAGTAGACAAAAGCTCATGTGAAAATAAAAACCAGTTAGACTTAAAGGTGCTGTACATTTCTTTTTCTGTCCCTCCCTCCCCTCCCTCCTTCCTTCCTTCCTTCTTTTGAAAACTGCCACATGGCTTTCTGTGTATGTTGGTTAGCATACATTAAGTTGGTAATACTTTTCTCTGATTGCCCTAAAAAAGTTACATCACTTTTATATCTCTAATGCATATGCTTCCTGCCCCAAGCAGATTTAATGGGCTAGTTGTAAGCAATGTTTCCTCTGCCTTCCATACACCAACACAAACTAGCAGTAAATGCATCATAAACAGCAGAAGACACATCTGCCTTGAGTCCAGGTTTTGTAGGGAAATGCAGAATATAAATCACCATGAACAACACCATAATCATTACCAACTTCTTACTCCATGCTCTGTGCACATCAACTGTGGCTTATTGTTACCTCCTCTTTTCTCTTCCCACAGTAATATATCTTCTTCCTTCTCTTTCAATCATACTTCCTGCTGTTTATTGTTTCTCAATATGTACTTCATTCTTGTTTTTCCAATACTTTCCCATCTCCTCTCAAATTTTGACTTTATTAAAACAGCTTACTGCTATACCAACCAAATAGCTCTTAAAAGTTATTTAAAGCTATGGTTTTTTATGAACTTCTTTCAGTTCCTATCTACTGATAGAGAAGTTGATGGAAAGCCAATGCAGCAGGTTTCACCTTTTTTGTTAAAATAATTCTACACATAGCCCACATTTGTTATACAGAAGACTTAAATCTGTTCATTAGGTTATTCTCCTCCCCACCCGCTCAGATATGTAAGACGAACTGCCTTATCAAGCTAATTTATATAATAAGGGTTATATGCTCAACTTAGTCATGAAAAGAATGGGTGACTCCCACCTGTCCTTTAATCCTAACTGAAAAATGGCATTGTGCTTGCATAAGCTTTTTAAACTTTCAAAGTTAATGTGCACCCATAAGGAAGATCAAAAGGAAAAATTTAAAATGCCAACATTAGGCATTTTATGTCAACAACTGACGTTGATATGAACTGACAAAATTATCACATTCATCTGAACAATATTAACTTTGCTATGACGTTATATCAGATAAAATACTAGAAGCAGAATAATTATTAAGAAAAAGTTCATTTTCATGCAATGGTGGATAAGTTTTTTTAAAGAGAGACATCTTCAAATATTAAAATATTACAGAACAAGGACTTGAGTGGTTTATTGGCTAATGAACTTTGTCATGATGTTCCTGACTGCTTAGCCACTATGGATGTGGAATCCCTGTACACCAACATCCCATACAAAGATGGAATACAAGCAGTCCGGAACATCATTACTGATGAGAACCTATCAGACCTAGCCACCAAGGTCTGCCAGTTTTTCCCCACAAACAATTACTTCATCTTTGGTAACAATATATATCTTCAAGTTATGGGCATGCGCATGGCACCACAATATGCCAATATCTTCATGGCCGACCTAGAACAATGCTTCCTTAACTCGTGCACCCAGAAACCGCTCCTCTACCTGAGTTACATTTGATGATATCTTCATAATTTGGACTCATGGAGAGGACTCAATCAAGACATTCCACCAGAGTTTCAAGAACTTCCACCCCACCATCAACGTCAGCCTGGAACTATCTACAGAATAAGTTCACTTTCTGCACACCACAGTACAGCTACAAAATGAACATCTAAGCACCACACTATATCGCAAATTCACAGACCGCTACATGTACTTACATGCCTCCAGTTTCCACCCTGAACACACCACCAGATCCATAGTCTACAGCCAAGCCCTCCAATATAATCGCATCTGCTCAGATCCACAAGACAGGGATGCCAAACTCAAGAAATTACAACAAATATTCCTCAAACTACAGTACCCACCACATGAACTAAAAAAACAAATAAACAAGGCAAGACTTGTACCCAGGACTGATCTATTACATAGGAATTTGAAGGGGGGAAATGACAGAATCGCACTAATGGTCACATACAGCTCCCAATTGGGACCTCTCAGACACATCTTCAATGAACTACAACCCATTCTCGACAATAATGCTACTCTTTCAATGGCTCTTGGTGGCAGACTTTTACTCGCCTACAGACAGCCTCCAAATCTCAAACATGTACTCACCCACAGGAAGACACATGACACAGATGGGGACACAGGTACTAAGGGGGATGCAGACCGGCACTTTAGGCCAGCCTGGGGCTGGAGTTGGGGTGGGGTGGGGTGGGGTGACAGCACACTGGCCACCCCGACTCCACCCCAATGCTGTACGCCCAACCAGACAGCGCGCAGCATCAGGGTGCCCTCTAGGTGCAGCGTGCATACACGCTGCACCAGAAGGGTACAAAAGAGCTGTGGTGGCTTTTTACCACCCCAAAAAGGAGTAGCACTTTGGAGGCGGCAAAAAGGAGGATCGGGGCCGTGGTGTGTGGTTGCCGCAGCCCTGATCCACTGCTCCAAGGGGCAGCACAGAGCCGCCCCTTACAGGCTGTCTGCATCGGCCCTAAGCCTTGCTGCAAACCTAGATGCCAACTCTGCCCCCACATTTATCAAGGAAATGTCATCACAAGACCTAATGGCATCACCTACAATATTAGGAGGACCTTCATGTGCTCATCTTTCATGTTATTTATGCCATACTATGTCATCAATGCCCATCAGCACTCTACATCGGGCAAACAGGCCAGTCCCAGCGCCAGAGGATAAATGGATATAAATCAGACATTAGGAATGGGAATACACAAAAACTGGTGGCTGGACATTTCAATCTCCCTGGGCATTCCATCTCAGACCTCAGAACAGTGGTCCTTGAACAAAAGAATTACAAAGGTAAATTGGAAAGAGAAACAGCAGAATTAGAATTCTTCAATAAACTGCACTCCCTTGGTCGTGACTGAACAGGGACAATGGCTTCCTGGCTCACAACACACGTTTCAGCACTATCTGACCCCATCCTCATGGGGGCATCTTACACTCATCTATTCTCCCCATCTACAGGCTGGCTTCCAAAGCCAAACTAGTTTTGCCACATTTCCATACCCAATTGCTATATCTTTGTCCACAAGCAACCATCGTCATGCTACCAACATCTTTCTTTTCGTTAGTCTCAAAGGTGATACAGCAGTGGTTCCCAGACTTTGGTCCTTCAGGTGTTTTGGACTTCAGTTCCCAGAAGCTCTAGCCAGCTTGGCCAACAGTCAGGAATTCTGGGGCCTAAACTCCAGAACATTTGGAGGACCAAGGTTTGGGAATCACTGTGCTACAGGATCCCTTTTCAAACAAAGGGACCAATTAAATGAAATTCTTGAATATGTAAGGGGGGTATCGTAAAGTAATAATTATCACCCAGAAGTTATAATGGTATATTGATGAAATTTTGTCAGTGTCATCATCACCAAGTGACTTTTTCTTTTCCCAAAAATGAAAAATCCATCGCAGGGTCACGGATTTGACAACACAGAAGTGGAAGAGTGGTTTAAGGCACAATCTGCAGACTTCTACAATAACGGTATTTGGAGGGTCAAGAAACACTGGGGAAAATGGGTAAATCTGGATGGTGACTATATAGAGATACGTTAACAACTACAAATCAAAAACAAACTTTCTGTCAAATTTTTTAAAGGGTGATAATTAAAACTTTACAATACCCCCTTGTAGCTGCTGCTGGCAATAATGATAACAACAATCATAACAATCCTCACCCTTAAAAATAAATCTGTTACTTACAGATCGCTCAAATTCAGATGCCGGAAAGACTTTCGGGACAAACTTGAAAGTTTATTTCTTGACAAGTTACTGTAAAGAAAAATAACAATATTGTGATTAAAAATTAAGATGGTTTGAAACAATAACTAAAACATTACAATCCAGATCCCATTAAACTTTATACTTCTGCTGGATTATAATGTCCAAAAATCATACAGTTTGTACTTTCTCTTGACATCTAGTATGAACATAATGGAAATGTATTAATTCCAAATGGTCTTAGAACAGGTTTATTCATGTAAAGGAAAAATGGTGGATAAAATGTTTTCAAAAGTGCTTCTCAGATGTTGACTACATGCTCAATTTATTCATAAACAAAACACACATTTATCATATCTTCTTTGATCCTTCATTGATGCCTGACCATGTGCCAACTATGTTCATCTTAAGCCTTTTAAGATATCCTTTTCAAACTGAAAGTACAATGTGTGCCCACATGAAAGATCACAGCAGTCATTAGGCCTTTCACGTCAATTAAGCATTTACTGCTTCATACGATAAGAACTTTAATACCTTCCACCAGACTGAAGATCAGAAACATTCTTGCTCTAGACTATGTTCACATGGGCACCTACACTGTGGGACACACATCTTTACTAAAGGAGAAATAAAGTGGCAAAATATCAAGATTTCTGAAGCAGAAAAATACTTTGAGTTTTTCCTCTTTTGATTTTAAGTGGCCCTCAGACTGTTGGGCTCTATGCCTGAGCAAAGTGGTTTTATCAGGGAGCCCTGGTGGTGCAATGGAACTCTGGGGTGCAGTGGTTAAATTCCGGTACTGCAGCCACTCACTCACAGTCACAAGGTTGTGGGTTTGATACCAGCCAGGGGCTCCAGGTTTGACTCAGCCTGGTATCCTTCTGAGGTTGCTAAAATGAGTAACCAGTTTATTGGGGGGCAATTAGTTTACACATTGTAAACTGCTTAGGGAGTGGTTAAGTGCATTACTAAGCGGTATGGAAATGTACTTGCTATTGCTAATGCTCTGTAGTAGCTTCTCTTGTCTCTCCTTTTATTTGGTTCACTCCCGCCTCCACTCCTTATCTAGTGCTGAAAGCAAGTATATGCCCTTTCATGACTTCCAATTATGATCTTTTGCCTACATTCTAGTTCTGTAGTTCTGGTGGAACCAAGAAAAATGCTACATAGCACTTTCAGTTACAGCACACCATGATAAGCAAAACCCTGAGTCTTCTATGGCACAAGAATGGCATAGACATCATCATGGCCACCATTTTGAGTAACCAGAAATGGCAACACATCAGTTTGGGTTGCTTCCCAGGTCATGACTGTCTGGTGTTGGGGCACTTCCCAAATAGCTTGCAAACGTTTGTTCCCTTCATTTAAAGACACTTTTCAGAAAATGAGTTTATCAGCTAAAAAAACCATTGGTGCCAGGGTTTGGGGAACTAGTACAAGTCCAAAGGGCTGAAATGGATCCAGAAATGGACACATGCTTCCTATAGGCGACATGATTCCTAACCCCACTAAAGAGGAAGAGACAACGGTACAGTCATTAAAAGTGAAAATGTGAAAGCAGCATTATGTCAACTCTTAAACTATTGTTATGCAGATCCTAGTACATTGGGACATAAAAGGAAAATTTTAAATTCATCTAAGAGAGCAAAACATATTGGACTGGTCATAATGAGATTCTGGCTTGGTTTGTACATATTATTAATTATAATTTAACATTATGTGTATGAACCTCAGGATCATATGCTCCACCACACCCTTATCCTCTGGTATCGCTTATGAGGAGCAGATTGGAGGCCTTTATGTCCATTTTCAAGTCCTTTAAAAATTCTCCTCAGTTATAGAGGGCCCATTTCTGCTTCTAGAATTCTGCTTGGAATTTGAAAATGGTTACTGAAACTTCGATGACAACAAAACATTATGTCACATTTTAAATCTTCTGTCATGATGTCTCAAAGAGTTATGGCTGACACCCTTTTTAATGTTGACTTGAAATCTGGACACTATGAGGACACTGCAACTTGAATAGCAACCACAAATACTCTGTTAAATTTGAAGACATCTAGCATCATTTCCTGAAGAGTTATGGGAGCCTTCTTTTTGGATCTGAAAGTGAGCACTACAACTTAGGTGAAACTTCAAAACTCTCTTAGGCTGCTGCTAGACTGCAGAATGAATGCAGTTTGACACCACATTAACTGCCATTGCTCAATGCTATGGAGTTCTGGGATTTGTAGTTTTGTGAGATACTTAGCCTTCACTGTCAGAGAGCTCTGGTGCCACATGAAACTACAAATCCACAATTCCAAAGGATGGAGCCATGAAAAAGTTAAAGTGGTATCAAAATGCATTGATTCTGCAGCTTGTCAGCAACCTTTGCAATTTTTTTATTATTATTATTATTTATTGTTCATATGTATGAAATTCCATAATTGTAGTACAAAAAAAATCAAGATTTCCAGCTTATTATAAAGATATCTTCATATATATATATATATATATATATATATACACACACAAAGTTTTCCATAGCTGTATGATTATCCAAAAGAGAGGGGGGGGGGAAAAAAACTCCAAAAAGAAGCCAAAACCAACACAGCCGTGTTACTTATATTAAGTCTATAGTGTTTTACTTTTATAACATAAATCTTAGGGTTTTGTTTAGACTAATCAATTTCTAACTTTTTTCTTGTCCTTTCCCATTTCTTGTTATATCTTTGTTGTGATTTTCCTTCTAGATACATAGATAAATAGTCCATTGTGGCCATTTCTGCAACTTTTACCTTCCAATTATTTAATGAAGGAATTTGCTCCAATTTCCAACATTGTGCATAAAGAGTCCTAGCAGCTGAAATCATGTATAAAATCAAACTTGTCTTATCATGGTTTAACCTAATTTCTATTTCATCCAAGATATTCAACAAGAATAATTCTGGTTTGAAGGGAATATGAATTTGCAATATTTCTCTCATCGTTGCACATATTAAAGACCAAAATTCTCTAGCCTTTTTACAGGACCACCACATATGAAATAAACTCCCAATCTCATTCTTACATTTCCAACATTGATTATTATATGTAATATTCATTTTTGCTAAAATAGTTGGTGTAAGATACCATCTATGAAAAACTTTTGCAATTTTTGATATGCATAGAATGATCTCCTCATGAGCTATGGCTGCCACAGATGTTATTCATAGGTAAATATCTGATCCAGGATGTGTAGTTAACATCTTGTATGTTGAAATGGAATTCTGGGATTTATAGTTTTGTGAGATGTTTAGTCTTGTCTGTCACAGAACTCTGGTGCCACAACAAAATCCAATGATTCCATATACCAGGATCACTAACCACAATCAGGAGTAGGCTTGTGTTAGTCAAGTTAACATTAACCACAATTGGGTTTGTATATGAGTAACCACAGCTAGCTGGAAATAAAAGCAAAACTACTCTTTGTGGATGTGCCAGAGAAAAATACAATAAATATAACAAATATAACAACAGCAGAAGGAGGAGGAGGAGGAGGAGGAGGAGGAGGAGGAGGAGGAGGAGGAGACATCAGCTCAACAGTCTTGCATATGACCATTTAATTACAATTAGGTGTGAATTATTTTATTTTGATCCCAATCTGAAGAAATGCCCTTCTGATAACCATGAGATGAGTTCCCTAAGACATTTGTATCATGTGAATCAATCAACCAAGTTCTGAGTGAAAGATCCTATATAAAGCTCCAATAGCTCTTTTCCATTTTCACTTGTTGCCTTCTGAGGGGCTGCCTTCCTCTTTCATTCATGTCACTGTGCTTTTTCTTTTTCCTTCCTTCACTGCAATCTCCACAAGTCCCTTTAGAATTTATCAGAACTTTGGACTAAATCCAACTGCTAGTCCCAACTAGACTCAATAAGAATTAGAAGCAGTGTCAAACTATATTAATTCTGCAGTGTGACAGCAGCCTTAAAGTAAGAAAACAGTTATGTAAGTTCCATTGATTCCATAGATCTCCTCCAGTTGGAACTAGAAATAGGATGTAGACCCATGTCTACTTTATTGTTAGGAAAACATTTAAGAAATGTGTGAGCAGAATTTGGAATAGTCTAGAACGTCTAGATTCTTCCAAAGTTAAGGTTATACAGAAAGAGATACATGCACATACATACATAAAGTCACACTCCAATCCTCTTTTCAAAGGACACAGAGCAACAGAAAATAAGGACCTATCATGATATTCCTTCTATTTATTTTGGACCATTGTATTTAAGAATTAAATGGGTCAGACTATAGAACTCTAATTATTCCAAAGATATTCATTTTTTTCTGATAGAAACTCATGATGCATGTGGACACCTGGCCCGAAGTGAAGTTTTGTGTGATGTATACAGTGAGATGATGGAGCCAGCTTTTCCACAACTAGCAGGAGCAGTCCCTGATGTTGGGGGGAAGCAGATGGCGCAAAGTGCCGTTTTGGGGGCAAGGAAGGGGAGGGGCAGCCACACGGTGGGCACCCCAACCCCTTCCCAAAGACATCGTCGGAGCGCCGGACCCTCCGCACGATGATGTCTTCCCGCCACAGCGTCCACACATGCTGCGGCGGAAGAGTTGCTGAAGGTGCGCCGCCAGCCTTTTGCGGTGCACCTTAGGTGACTTGTGGAAGGAGCGCTATTTTAGCATGCCTTCCTGGGGCGGCGAAGCTGCGCCGCGGGGCCGAGGTGTGGGGGCAGCCCCATGCCGCCCGTCTGCTTCCCCCCATTGTTAGTTACATTTAAGCAATATCTACAGGAAGGTTATTTTCCTTTATTTACATTATGGCTGATTTCTGATAATCATGCATCAGCTAGGAGAAGGCATTTTGGCTACATAAATTTCATTTACATGGCAGGATAAGAAGTAATGGTACGTATATTTTAGATAAATATAAATATAAAGGTTCTTTAGCATTTAGTGTCAATGAAATTGTTAAAAGTGCTCACTGCTGTTGTTAGCAGACTTACATGATTTACACTGTGGGAGATCAGTTTATTTTTTAAAGGGATTTTAAATGGAGTTAAAAGGCTCCTCCTGTGAGATGTTTAAAGCCAAAATTGTGTTTTTTTAAGCTGGAAAGTTCATGCAGTATCATCAATCTTCATTACAATGTCTGCAAAGCAAAACAAGTTTCCAACCCAAAATGTGCACAAATTGTTCTATGAGAAGAAACAGAGAAATGCATAAATGCAAACTCTTACCATGATGATGTAAATGTCACTTTTAAAAAATTGCTTCCAAGGAAAGTAGGATTTTCACCAACAGTGTTAATTAGCATATACTCTGTTTTCTTTGGCTTAATAAGAATTGAGGATACCAACCAACTTGCCATAACTTTCCCGGATAATTGTTTTAGCACTTTCTATAGAAACTTGGGGGGGGGGGAGTTCTCCACACATTTATATACTCACAAACAAGGATGCCAGGGAAAATGTATTTACATAACATTTGGCCTTAGTTCCCTGAACAGCCATGACCACATTACTTACTGAATTAGAAACCATGCATATACATGAGATATGTATCCAAATATACATGTGCAACTGATTGTGGGTGTAGGATATTTTCATCTGTAGGATATTTGCTTTATACTGCAGTACCTATTTGAATGTACTGTACTTCTGTATTAGTCTGGAAAGGGATTTTGTAAATTTTTGGCAAAGGGATCTTGTAGCAACCGAAAGAAAGAAGCTGGTAGCATGAGCTTTCATAGACTTCAGCCTACTTCCTCAGATGTATGTTTGTATCAGATGCATATTTGAATATACATTTAAATGGTTATCTCCACATCAACATTCTGATGAAATTGGTCACACAAGCATACTTTTTTTTTTTTTTTTTTTTTTGTAAAAGCAGGACCAGAGTTGATTAAGGTACTGACTGTGAATCACACAGGGCTAGCACCTTAAGCACAGTGGGGTAGACTCATGAGGCAGCAGATTCTGGGTTTCATTAAAGGGCAGCAAGGACTATATCTATCCCAATACCCTGCCATATTGGAATATAAAACTAAAGCATTTCCAAAAGACCATTTAACCTCTGTTTAAGGACCTCTAAAGAAGAGACTATTGAACCCTGAAATAATCTGTTCCACTGCTGAAGAGCTATTACAGTCAATAAATTCTTAATGATTAGGTGGAATCTCTTTTCTTGTAATTTGAATCCACTGCTTCTCTGGAGCAAAAAAAAAGCAAGCTTTTTGTTCCATTTTCTACATGATATATCTTCAGCTATTTAAATATGGCTATTATTTCATCTATCAATCATCTCTGGTCCTCAAACTAAACAGCTCTTTAAACCATTCCTCATGGGCCTTGGTTTCCAGATCTTTTACTATCTTGGTCTCTCTCCTCTAGACACATTCTAATTTGTCAATGTCCTTCTTGAACTATGGTGCCCAGAACAGAACACAATATTCCAGATGAAGTCTGAACAAAGCAGAATAGAGTGGTACTATTACTTTGGTCAATCTAGAAACTAAATGTTGATGCAGCCTGGTAACATACTGTTGACTCATGTTTAACTTGTGGTTGACTAAGTCCCCACTAGTCACTTATCTTGATGATGAAGCAAAATGATTGTTGAGCACTCTTTTGGTTTGATCCATCAACCAGCTACAAATCCACTTAAAAATAGTACTGTCTAGCCACCATTTTACCAGCTTGTCTGTCAGAATATCATGGCCTTTTAAGAAGCCTTCCTAAAATCAAGGCATACTACTTTCACAGCATTCCCCTGATCTACCAAGGTTGTAACTCTATGGGGGGGGGGGGAAGATTACTCTGGAATGACATCTTTTGGAGAAAACCATGCTGGTTCACAGTAATCACAATCATTCCTTTCTAAGAACTCACAGGCTGTTTAATGATATCTTCTGCAACTTTCCCTGGTAGTTGACATCTAGCTGTCATCAAGCCCTCTTTTTCTCTCCTTTTTGAAGATGGGGAAACAACTCCAATCTGCTAGGAGTTGTTCTGGATCTGATCTCTCATGTTCTCCAAAAAATTTCAATGATTATTGACAGTGGCTCTGAGAATACATCTGCAACACCCTTGTATGCAGTTCCTCTAGCCCTGGAGACTGTAATTCATTCACAGTAGTTCTTTATATATTCTAGACTGAATTCCTCTTACTATATAATTTGTTGTATTCTCACTAGGTAGACAACTTTCAGGAGAACACCGAGGTAAAGAAAAAGTTGAATAGTTTCATCTTCTCTTTGTCCCCTATTAGTATTTCCCCATTATCTCCATGCTGTGCCCCTAATGTAATATAATTAATTGTTTTACTGCCAGAAGTAAAGAAAGGTGTTTGTGGGACTTTCAGCCTTGTGTAACAAAATTACATGGCTGGCATTGTATAATGCACCTTTATTTGGGTAAATGAGAATCAGGCATTCATTAGATTTCTCTATGAAATTGTTAACAATCCAAAACCAAAAGCAAATCAGCAAACCACTTATTTATTTAAAACATACTTTCGGTGTATAACTAGAGTTATCTGGACATTTTCCAGTGAGCATCCTTTCTTGATCATTCAGACTTCTGCAATAGCCTACTGCTAACAGTTTAGCAGTAAAATGGGGCCATCACAGGCAGAGTATGCCCCCCAAAAGTTGGTAAATGTTTTTTTTAAAAAAATCTCCAACACACATAAATGTTCAGTTCTCCCAAGGACTGTATAGTACCAAGGGTATCAGTTGAATGTTGTTATTAACTGCTGTCAAGTTGACTTCAATTTATGGTGACCCTATGAACAAGACACCTTCAAGTCACTCTATCATCAGGGTGGGATCATGGGGTGAGGGATTGATTTTTAACTCTGTTTTGTTTTAAACTGTTGTACCCCGCTCCGATTGCCACGCAGAGGGGCGGGTTATAAATAAAAATTATTATTATTATTATTATTATTATTATTATTATTATTATTATTATCAACTGCCCTGCTCAGGACTTGCAGACTCAGGGGCATGGCTTTCGTGTTCCATCTGGAGTACAGTCTTCCTCTTTTCCCGTGCCTTCCCCCTTGCCAAGTATTATTATATTTGCTAGTGAGTCCTGTCTTCTCATGATATAGCCAAAGTATGACAGCCTCTGTTTAGTCATCTTGGCTTCTAGGGATAGTTCTGGCCCTAGGACCCATTTGTTTGTCTTTTTTGCTGTCTGTGGTATCTGCAGAACTCTTCTCCAGCACCACATTGCAAATGAGTTTATTTTCTTCCTATGAGCTTTCTACGCTGTTTGGCTTTCATGACAATACATAGAAATCAGAAATATGATGGCATGAACTAACCCCACTTTAGTATTCAGTGACATATGTTTACACTTCAGGAGCTTGTTTTATGAGTTGAGTTAAAGAAAATAAAACTAAACACATAAAATAGGATGGGGGTTGTTCTCCTTAAGTCTCTGACAGCTTACAGCATTCTTGAAGGGGCAATCTGGGTCTGGATATATACAAGCAAGACCTTTGCTGGATTGGATGAATGGCCTATCTAGTTCACAATTCTATTCACAGAATGGTCAAACAGGTGCCTATATGATGCCCACTAGCAGGTCCCAAGTACAACAGGACTGATATTTAGAAGCATATTGGTTTTGGTACTGAAAGCAATATATAAGCACCATGACTAGCGTATGTGTACGCACCTTCAACTCACCTGATGACTCACTGTAACCCCATAAATTTCATAGAGGATTTTCTTAGGCAAGGAGCACTCAGAGGTGGCTTTGTTAGTTCCTTCCTCTGAAATATAGCCTACAGTACCTGGTATTCATTAGCAGTCTCCCATCCAAGTATTATCCAGGGCTTACCCTGCTTAGCCTACAAGATCAGATGGGATCTGGTGTCTTTAAAGGACCGTTTTGACTCATAGAGCCCTTATTTCTATGGCAGAGCCCCTAAGAGACTAACCCTATGTCTTACATGTTAATGGTGTTAAGGAGTCTATATAAGAATATATTCTTATTCTTTAATTTAATTCAATTTTTATTTCTTTCATTTCCCTGGAGCAGTCGCAGAGCACCTGGGAGGTGCACGTGGAGCCCTCAGGTCTCTTCAGAGCATAGGTTGGGAACCTCTGCTTTAGATTATTTAGGCCCCTATAAAATCATAACAGACACCTAAAACACATACTGTATGTATAAGTCTAGAAACTTTAATTTAAAAAAATGACTAAAAAACCCCAGAGTCAACTTATCCATGGGTCAATGTAAGCATTGTATTTAAACTCTTATTTAAAAAGGAATATCCCCTGGTGAAAGGCAAGAATGAAATCTGTTCTGGAAGCACTACTCTCTATCTATCTATCCAGACTTTAGTATGATCATAAACAGTTAAGCATGCTGGAATTCTGTAAGTCACCGTATTTTTCGCCATATAAGGCGCTCCGGCATATAATACGCACCCAATTTTAAAGGAAGAAAATCCAGGAAAAAAGGATTCCTCCCTTTAGCCGCGGCCGGTTGTTCAATGGGCTGGTGCTGGGATCGGAGAACTTCTCCGATCCCAGCACCAGCCCACTGAACTGAGGTCGCGGGGGGAAGGAGGGCTCCTTCCCCCCGCAACCTCAGTCTTTGAATCGGCTGGTGCTGGGATCGAAGCGATCCCAGCACCAGCCCATTGAAAGACTGAGGTCGCAGGGGGGGCTCAGTCTTTCAATGGGCTGGTGCTGGGATCGCTTCCATCCCAGCACCAGCCGATTCAAAGACTGAGGTCGCGGGGGGAAGGAGGGCTCCTTCTCCCCACGGCCTCAGTCTTTCAATGGGCTGGTGCTGGGATCGCTTCGATCCCAGCACCAGCCCATTCAAAGACTGAGGTCGCGGGAGGAAGGAGGGCTCCTTCTCCCCGCAGCCTCAGTCTTTCAATGGGCTGGTGCTGGGATCGCTTCGATCCCAGCATCAGCCCATTCAAAGACTGAGGTCGCGGGGGGAAGGAGCCCTCCTTCTCCCCGTGGCCTCAGTCTTTCAATGGGCTGGTGCTGGGATCGCTTCGATCCCAGCACCAGCCAATTCAAAGACTGAGGTCGCGGGGAGAAGGAGGGCTCCTTCCCCCCGCGGCCTCAGTCTTTCAATAGGCTGGTGCTGGGATCGCTTCGATCCCAGCACCAGCCGATTCAAAGACTGAGGTCGCGGGGGGAAGGAGCCCTCCTTCTCCCCACGGCCTCGGCCCTTCGCCTTATAAGGCGCACTAACTTCCCCACGCACGTTTTAGGGAAGAAAAAGTGCATGTTATAGCCTGAAAAATACGGTATTTAGGATAATTTTCCTTTGCTTCATCCTTTACATCCATTGTTACATGTCCCTAAATTTTACCTTCGACTTATCCATGGGTCATATCAAAATCCATAATTTTGGCCCCCAAACCAGTCCTCGACTTATACAGGAGGTCAATTTACAGTCGAGTACTACATTTGATCTTAGCCAAAAGGCAGAGAAGCGATGTATATATAGTACCTTTCCATTTATACATACATGACAATCTTATATACAAACATTACATATTAAATAATACTGACATCTCTGTCTTCACATTCTGCAGCCATGTTTCCACTATTTTTTTAGCAAAGATTTCATCATTACCTTTATCCTTTATCCTTCCACTCTTTAATCCTCTTTCTCTTTTTCTCTTTCTTATCTTTCTCAACCATGCCACCTCCTTCTCTTTTCCTTTATCCTTCTACTTAATACTTCCATCTCTTATCCTCCTCAATCATACAATTTTCCCTACACTCACTCCAACCTTCTCCCACATTTCTCCTTCTCACTCCTTTTATTGCTTTCACAAACCTTCATTCAACTTCAACATCCGTTCTTACTTACTTCTCATAAGTAAGTATGAGTCATATTTACTTCTCTTACTGACTTCCTTGTAAAGTACAATCCTATGTTACACTATCTACTTTTAAAAAAATAAATTTACTATATATCTCCTTAAATTTCTCTTTTTTCCCCTCTTATGCTTATAATTTATAATAATAATAATAATAATAATAATAATAATTTTTATTTAATACCCCGCCCCTCTGAGCTCAATCGGGGCGGCTTACATCATAAAAATTCAGCAGTAGTTAAGAATATATACAAATATATTATCACTATTTGTTCTATATTTTATATTTGATCAGAAAAAGGTCTTAAGAGGACAGGTAACATGCCTTTCGCTTTTCCCTCTCCTGAAATTATATCCTCACACACCTTTGAGTGAACCCCCAATGGTGCAAGGTTCTTATTTCAAGAAGTTTGGAGCCCTGATCTGGAGGCCTACACAGCTAAGGAAGCATTTCAACATTTTGTTGCAGGTTCCCACTTGCATTTTTTAGTAAATTCTTTTCCCATCTCCCCATATGATCAGAAAAAATGTGTTGAAGTCTGCTATAACTTTGTCTGTTCTGAAGCCATGAAGTGGGTTTTTACTTACATGTACTGCAGGTTGGTATTCTTCAGAAAAGCTTGACGTGAAACAAATTTCAAGCCTGAATCCACAACAGTTCTGCAAAAATACACAAGTGTATGTGAGAATTGTCAGATTTTCTTCCTTTATATTTATGTACACACATACGTATACATATTAGTTACATTTATATCCCACCTGAATTCAGGGCAGCAATGACTCTCCTCATCCATCCCAACTGAATCCTCATGACAACCCTGCTAGGAAGATCAGGCTGAGAAGGACTGGCCCAAAGTTCCCAATGAGTTTTTTTGCTCAGTGGGGACTTAAACCTAGATATTCCAAGTCCCAGTCCAGCACACTCACTGCTACTCCACATCACCCCCATGCAACTCAAAGGTTTTCAAAGCCCTGATTTAGGAATCACAAAGAATCCTATAGTATTCTGACTATTAAGCACTATCAACCCAGCTGTGGCCCTTCTGTGCCTGGATAGATTTCTCCATTCCTTGCAATGAGGAAAGGACAGCTCCATCCACACAATCTTTTAGATGTATACAGATTTTTTCTTTCACTGAAATAAATAAGGGTCCACGTATGTAGAAACTCGGTGGATGCCATTATAGAGCAATACTGAACCAAAGCATAAACATTACAATAACAAATGTAAACAATTAAATAATATACTCACAAATTTCTTAATCCAATGTACAGCCCAACGTCTATTTCATTTATGCTTTCTAACTGCCGCTGGTTTGCAATATAACTATTTAAAAGAAAAAGAGGGAGGGAGGGAAATAAACATCAGTTAAGAAAGCTGTGTTACTCTATTCTTTCCTTTTTCAAATGTGTGTATGTGTATGCCATTCACAGACACAGAGAGAGCTCCCACATTTGACTATGAAGAAGGAAGGTAGAGGAATAAATCTTTCTCCATTACCAGTCTGGTCACAAGACAGACTTGCAAAAACACATCTATAAACAATTACCATAACTTGGAAGAAAGTCTTTTGCAAGATATTAGCACAATAGAATGTCAGATGTCAAAATCTAGCTCACCATCCATTACATGTTTCACATAGTACTCCCCAGGTTCACTATTTTCCTGGTAGAATACAGAGATATAGCCATGTTAATCTGTAGAATCAGTATGTAGAGAGAACTTGTGGCACCTTTGAGACTAATCTGACATATTTCAGTTAGTCTCAAAGGTGCTACAAGATCTCTCTACATATTTTCCTGGTGAGCAGAACAGGATAACTAGCAAAGACTATGTATGCACTACTGAACTCTGTATGAGATACTAGGATAGAGATAAATTTGAAATTTTCACACTTTAATGTGAGCCTACCTAATTCACACTTCCTGAATCAAAATGCAGTTACCCTTAGTATCTGAACTTTTCTGAATTCTGCAGTGCTACCTCTCTCAAAAATGCATTGTTGTTGTTTGCCTTCAAGATATTTCCAACCTATGGTGATGCTAAGGTGAACCTATCATGGAGTTTTTCTCAGCATGATTTCTTCAGAGGTGGTTCGCCATTGCCTTCCTCTTAGACAGAAAGAATGTGACTTGGTGAAAGTCATCCAGGGGTTTTCCATGGCTGAGCCGAGATTCTCCCTGACTCCTTGTCTAAGATTCAAATCACTATGCCATTCTGGCTCTTCCACACAAAAAATGCACAAAGGTAAATAAAAGGAATGCATTTATTTTTTTTAATATACAGAAGATGTTATGCTCTGTAGCCATCAGTGTCAACTAAAAACCAACTCCAAGAGGTTCTCCCTCCATAACAGGTTTTTTTTGTTTGTTTGTTTGTTTAATTTTTAAAAACTTTATTCTTTAAAAACACATTCACATACACACATTCACTAATTCGATCTTACATAATATTATTTCATTACATTATTATATTGCTCTCTTATACTGCTTTCTTACCCTCAATATACTTTTCATTCTATCCTCTTCCCTCTCTAAAATTATCAGCTATTACATCTTTTCACCCACTTATACTTCCATTTCCATTCTTTTACTTTCATTCTTACTCATTTTCATCTTTCCCTATCTCCATCTTTTCTCATTTTCTTAAACCTAATTTCCCCTACTTCACTTATTACCTTCCCCAATCCTTCTCTTACTACACCTACTTTCTTCCCTTCATCCTCTCTCTATCTCCTACCTTTTTCTACATACACTCACCTCCTTCAACTTTCCTTTCCTTCTGTAATTCTAGTCTCAATCAATCTCTTTCTCATTTTCTCCCCTTCGTTCTTAAACTTCCTTAATGTCTTATCCTATCTGGATTATTTATTATTGTACTTTGACCCTCTTAGATCTATCTATCGTACGCCATTTTATAAATTTGTTTCTTTCTATACTCTGTTCCATTTGTGTTTAAACAAACCAAAAAAAACAAGTGTTTGTTTTTTTGAGGGGGCATAGTGGAGAAAGGAAATTGAGCCTTTTATGGTTTTGTTTGTGAAAGCTGCTGTATCACTTCCTGTCCCCACTCTGGATCCTGGCCATTATATTACTGCTTGTAAAAAATAAATTGGGTAAAATTTATATATATTAAGCAAAAGTATACACAAAATCTGTTTAAAAATTAGTCTTGTATCAGAAGAGATACACACAATAAAGCATGTGGATTTTAAAAGCACTTGAGAATCCATACAGCATTGAATAAAGCCAATTTAAAACAGGAAAAATGAGAGACTAAAATGGTGAAGGTTCTGGAAACCAAGACCTATAAGGAATGACTTAGGGAGCTGGGGATGTTTAGCCTGGAGAAGAGAAGGTTAAGAGGTGATATGATAGCCTTGTTTAAATATTTAAAGGGATGTCATATTGAGGAGGTAACAAGCTTGTTTTCTGCTGCTCCAGAAACTAAGACCTGGAACAATGGGTGCAAGCTCCAGGAAAAGAGATTCCACCTCAACATTAGGAGGAACTTCCTGACAGTAAGGGATGTTAGACAGTGGAACACACTCCCTCGGAGTGTGGTGGAGTCTCCTTCCTTGGAGGTTTTAAGCAGAGGTGGATGGCCATCTGTCGGGATGCTTTAATTGGGAGTTCCTGCATGGCAGGGGGTTGGACTGGATGGCCCTTGTGGTCTCTTCCAACTCTATAATTCTATGATTCTATGGTTCTATGAGAGAAATTGGCAGATTTGTTTGTGCACATATAAGAGTACCCCAAACATAAAATGCTTTTGATTGGCAAAAGTAAAGAATCACTTGTTATAATGAACTAGAGAGAAAATATACCCAGAAGAAATCTGGAGAAAATTAGCTGAATTTAACTTTAAAGTTTCAAAATAAATAAACATTGAAAGAAACCAAGAAAATCAAAGAAGTTAGAGGAGAATGATAAAAAGATGAGTTATTTTACAAAACTACTCTTTGAAGATTTAACAACTTATTGCTTGGCTTCAACTCAGTTTAAAATGACCAGGCATTATAACTTTTTCCTAACATTTCTGATTCTCAAACATCTATTTTAAACATATCTGTTATGATTTACTGGCTTTGGATGGTCTCAAATCCATCTGTCATATATATCTCTAATTCGGTTTAAACAAAAACTCCTTAATCACTGTAAAACTAAGCCAAAATTGGTCAATGCAGAGACTTGTCAAGTGCTACATAGGTATCCTGTGCTTCATATAAACAGTGACAGAATAGCAGAACATGAATACTAATGAGACAGAAAAATAAATGTAAAATAAAATAGAAATTGCAAGAGAGGTTTATTCACAATCTCCTCCCTGCAGGCCATCAACAGCAAACTCATGTATACCTTTATTGCTCATAATGAAGGAACAGTGCAAAACTAATAAAAGTATGCTACATCCACCTTGAATCCTATTGTGGGAGAAAAGTAGGATATAAATCCATGAAATAAATGAATAAATAACCCCAAAAGGTAGGGGAAGGACTTGAAAAGCCCCACTAGCAATGCCACTATCTTTTTAAAATGTTGGGGGATTAATTGGCTGAAAGGCTTATCAGAGATTGGGTAACATTTGCAAAGATCTTTACGCTATTTATACCAGGAACAACCACAATGAGACTCCAGTTTCAAGTAACTTAAGCCCAAAACATATGAGCAAAATGATATGGCTTCAGGCCACATTTGGGGACATGCTGTTTACATGACGCATGCACCAAACATGGCCTGAAGACACACCAAGGCCATGTCATTTGCAAAGAACTGGGCTAAGAAGTATCTGCTCCTTCTAGTGGCCCAATTCAGGACCACACTGGCAGCCCAAATTAGAAGTCATTGGCTTTCATGGCCAGCATCCATAGTTTTCTGTAGGTTCTTCAGGCTGTATGGGCATGTTCTAGAAGAGTTTCTTTCTCTGAAGATGCCAGGCACAGATGCTGGCGAAATATCAGAAAGAAACTCTTCTAGAACATGGCCACACAGCCCGAAAAACCCACAAAAAACTAAGCCCAGATTAGGACTGGGTATGTGTGGTTGCTACAGTCCTGGCATGAATGGTGCCAGCGCAGCCTCCTGCCACTCCATTTGGCCCATCTGTTTGGGGCTTAAGAGGTTTTTACTTTTGCAAAAGGTGTATGCTCACAACACACAAAAGAGCAGAGCAAAACAGCCAAGATTCACAGAAGGATATGGAAAAAGAGGTTTGAAAAATTGGATAGGGGGCAATTAAGGGGTTAAATGGGTAACAATTACCAATTCAGCAGAGATGTCTGTAGAAAAGACACCACTCAAGCAAGCAAGGCAGTTTCAATAAAGAGCAAACATGGAGAAAAATTTGGAACACTTGAAAAACTGACCAAGGAACAAGTAAGAGTGGATCCTGAACATTAAAGCAGTATCTGAAGATTCACATGGGGGGGGGGATGAACACCAGGGTATTGGACAGCAATCCGAGGGTAACCCAAAAAGAAGTGAACCTAAGAAAAAACTAAATGTTTGGCTGCAGCTGAGGATACACCCATAACAGCTGAGATTTTGGAGGTTTTTATACCCACAAACCTTCATTTTTTCCTGGGAATGGACAAACTTTTCAGAAAACTTAGTCCCAAAACAGACAGGCCTAATGACATAGTTTCCAGCCACATTCGGGGCATAGCATTTAGATGACCCACATGCCGAACGTAGACAGAAACTGTGCCAATGCCATGTTTTCCCAAAAAAATCAGGTCAAAAAGGAATGGGAAATCTATTCAGTGCAGATGAGTTAGGCCTCATCTGGACTATAGAAATAATGCAGTTCAACACCATTTTAACCACCAAGGCTCAATTAATTTATGGAATTCTGGGATTTTGGTTTAGTGAGATATTTAGCCTTCTCTGTCAGAGAGCTCTGATGCCACAACAACTACAAATCCCAGGATTCCATAGGATGGAGCCATGACAGTTAAAACAATGGGGGGAAACAGATGAGCAGGAAGGAGTGGCCAGGAGCCACTCCCAGATTGATTGTCCCAGGGCCACAGTGACTACATGGCGCAGCCTTGAAAACACCTCCTACCGTGGTGCCAAAAGGGCCACAGCAAGAAGCAGAAAGGATCCACTTCTTTTTGGCCCATCTTAGGTGGCCCTGGCACCGCCTCAGCACAGCTTCTGCGTGGGTTAGGGGCATGTGTCATGTAATCGCCATGCCCCCAAGCTGCATGGAAGCCAGCTTTTTAAGCCTGCCTATTTTGGGCCAGTGTCAGACTAAATTATTTCTGCAGTACGGCAGCATCCTTACTTACACCAAACTGCATTATTTCTGCAGTGCAAATGATGCCTATGGAGGAAAGCAGACGGGCGGCCATGGGCCGCCCCGGGAAGCCGCGCCGTGGGGCTGTGGTATCCCCACACCTCGGTCCCGCGACGCAGCTTCACCACCCCTGGAAGGAGCGCTAAAATAGCGCTCCTTCCACAAGTTGCCAAAGGTGCGCCGCAGAAGGCTGCCGGCGCACCTTCGGCGATTCTTCCGCTGCAGCGTGTACGGACGCTGCAGCGGGAAGTGATCCTCGGAGCACCAGCCATGCGGAGGGCCGGCTGCTCCGAGGACGACTTGGGCAGGGTTGGGGCACCCACCGTGCGGTTGCCCCTCCCCTTCCTTGCTCCCAAAACGGCCCTTTTCGCCGTCTGCTTCCCCCCTTAGTTTCTTGATGAAAGACAACTATGAAATTGGGTACCTGAAACCTGACATGGAGAGTGAATCCACTTCCATATAGTATTAATGCATTCCAAGCAGGAGGGAGGCTGAAGGTTCATTTCCCCCAAACAGCTGCTGTTTTTAGGATTGGTTTGGCAAAGTGTCCTTGGATGGGGCTCCTCTTGAGTCAGTGGTCCCTGGGATCAGCCCTCTGGACAGCTTTATATTGATAAACTTCACAAAATGGACTATGAGGCATGAGGCATTGTAAGAAAATAACTTGTAGATAGATCCAGAATCAAAAAATATTTTAGAGGGCAGGCATCAGCAGCATACAGTCCTGCCAGAGAGCTCAGATGTGAGGCTATGAAGATGGGGATAAAATTTCAATTCTTCCAATGACAGAAATTCAGGAACATTAGAAACTTTTCAATTTTGGGAGCTTTCCAAATTTATCAGAAAAGAATGCTGTTGAGATGTTTTCTTTTGAAGGCTAAGAGAAATGTCTTCAAAAAGAAGGTTTGACTGAGGGCTTCTGCAGACCGGCCCAAAGGGTAGCCGCAAGCCAGCCGCCCCAACCCCACGCCGACACCATTCTGACGACCTTCCGGCACAGCATTCTGACACGCTGTGCTGAAAAGGTGCTGAAGAGCCACGCGCTGGCTCTTAGGGCAGCCTTTTGCTGCTCCTGGAAGGAGCAGCCTTTTGCCGCTCTTTTTGGGGCGGCAAAAGGGAGGATCGGGGCTGCGGTGTGGAGTTGCTGCAGCCCCAATCCGCTGCTTCCCAGGGCATTCCCGGGGCCACCCGTCTGTAGTCCCTCTGAGTCAAAATGGAAGAAATGACATATTAACACGTGTTTGTAAAACTCTATAGAAATAGAAAATTACAACTCCTGCCTATACTGTTTGGGTTTTTTTAAATAAAATTTTTATTAAGAACATAAATACATAGAGGTAAATAGTCATGTGCACTTGAGTATTGCATACATAGTTACATACATTATGCATACCAAACCATACATACACCAAGAGCACACTAAAAGAAGGAAAAGAAAAGAAGAAGGAAGAAAGAACAAGAACAAGAAAAAAAAAAACAAAAGATAAAGGAAAGAAACAACTCCTGTCTATACTGTTGACTCTGATATCCAAGTAGGGATGGAAAGAATATACAAAATATTTTTTAAAAATGAAACTGTGACAAGAAGAAGCCTGGAGTGATGAGAATCTTCACAATTAGGGAATTATTATGTGCAAAATTCATAGGTGGTTGTTTTGCACAGAAATCAGAATTTTCTGTGCAGGAAACAGTCTTTTCTGTGTGGAAAATAATGCTTCAATGCAGAAATGTTAGTTCCTAAGCACAAAAGCTGTTCTCTGCACAGAAAATGCTGTTTTCTATGGAAATCAACAATATATGTATTTTATACAGATTAGACCCCCAATTATAGCATTTTCTGTGCAGATAACATCTTTTCTGTGTGGAAAATAATTTGAATGCAAAAAGTCTAATGTGCAGAAAATGCTGTTTTGTGCCCAGAAAAAAAATGTTTTCTATGCAGATCAACCATGTGTAAATTTTAAACAGAATAAATCTTCAATTACAGCATTTTCTGTATATAAAACAGTCTTTTCTGTGTGGAGAATATTTCCACACACAAATGTTAACTCCTGTACAGAAAATAATGGTTTCTATGCAAATCAACCATGTGCAAATTTTATGCAAAATAAATCCCAATTATAGCATTTGCTGCACAGAAAATAGTATTTACTCTGCAGAAATTAATATTTCTGCACTGAATATTTTCCACACAGAAAATGTAGTTTCCTGCACATAAAATGCTTATTTCTGGGGGAAAAACTACATGGGATTTGTTCACAGAATAGGTCCCAAATTGGTAATAGCCTTTGACACCTGTATTTTTTTAATTTTTATTCACAAGCAAAAATCAAACAAACAAATAAAATAAAGCATATATCTCAACATTTCATACAAATTACATATCATTTCCTTTCAGTATTTACTCTCTTTACATTTTGCAATATTCTTTCCATATTTTCCTCTTCTGTTCTTCTTTTCCTTCTTCCATTTTTGTTTCTTTTCTTCCTCCTCTTCCTCTCCCTGAATGGGAACACACATGCCTTGTTTTCAAATACTTTCTTGCAGCAGGAAGAAAATTGCTGTGAAGAATTGCATCCCTAAATCCATGAAGCATTCCAGAGCCAAGAGAATGCTGCCACCCTCAAGAGAGAAGCTTTTACAGGACTGGGGCTTCACTGCTATAAGTTATAGCACTGCTATTTCAGCGTACTTTTTTCTGGAAACTAATTTTCTGGAATCAATCACAATAGTAGCAGATATCCTGTGTCTTCCAACCTTCAAAACTTTCTGGAAAGCAGCAAGAGTGGTAGTAAGACGGATCTCATCCGGCAGGCCATTCCAGAGTCTGGGAGCGGTTGCCGAGAAGGCCCTCTGGGAGGTCTGAGACAGCCTCGTTTTTATTGGCTGCAACAGATTCCTCTCAGAGGACCGCAGGGCGCGAGGGGGGTCGTATGGGGAGAGGCGATCCCTAAGATAAGATGGACCCAAGCCATGTAGGGCTTTAAAGGTCAAAACCAACACCTTGTACTGAACCCGGAAACTAATTGGCAGCCAGTGGAGGGATTTAAGCACTGGTGTTATGTGCTCCCTCCTTGATGTTCCCATAATCAGCCTGGCTGCCATATTCTGTATCAGTTGAAGTTTCCGGGTTAGGCACAAGGGTAGCCCCATGTAGAGTGCATTGCAGAAGTCCAGACGTGAGGTTACCAGGGCGTGTACCACAGCTTCCAGGTCCCTTCTATCCAGATAAGGGCGCAGCTGGCGTATCAGCCGAAGCTGATAACAGGCGCTCCTGACCACCGCATTCACCTGACTAGTCATGTGAAGCGATGAATCTAGGAGCACCCCCAGACTGCGAACACAGTCCTTAGAGGAGAGTGTGACTCCATCCAGGACTGGAGACTGTATTCCCAGATCTGTTTCAGGCCAGTAACTGCAAGTACCTCCGTTTTGACTGGATTCAACTTCAGTCTGTTTTTCCTCATCCAACCCATTACCGCTCTAAGACAGTCATCAAGAGGAGAGGCGCCATCTGAAGTCTGAGTCGATAATCTGGTCATGGAGAGGTATATCTGGGTGTCATCAGCGTACTGAAGACACCACGCTCCATGCCTCCGAATGATCTCATCCAGCGGCTTCATGTAAATGTTAAATAGCATCGGGGACAGGATGGCACCCTGAGGGATGCCACAATTAAGCTCAATTTTGGATGAGCAACTGTCCCCGAGCCTCACCCTCTGAGATCTGCCCGAGAGGAAGGAACGGAACCACTGCAAAGCAGTGCCTCCAATTCCTAACTCCCTCAGGCGATCTAAGAGGATGGCATGATCTATGGTGTCAAAGGCCGCGGAGAGATCCAAGAGCACCAACAGGGTCACACTAGCCCTGTCGATACTCAGGTGGAGGTCATCGGTCAGAGCAACCATGGCAGTCTCCACTCCGTATCCTGTCCTGAAGCCGGTTTGAAATGGGTCAAGATAATCGGTTTCATCCAAGACTGCTTGGAGTTGGGAAGCAACTGCCCTCTCCATCACCTTGCTCAAAAAAGGGAGCAAGGAGACTGGCCTATAGTTGTTTCTATCCAGGGGATCCAGGGAAGGCTTTTTCAGGAGTGGCTTAACCGCCGCCTCCTTTAAACAAGATGGTACCTTGCCTTCCCTGAATGACGCGTTGATTGTGTCCCGAAGGAACACCCTCAACGCGTCCCCCCCCGGACAACCAGCCATGATGGACAAGGATCGAGGGGGCAAGTTGTCTTTCTCACACTTCCAAGCAGCTTGTCCACGTCATCGGTACTCACAGATTGTAATTGATCCAATAAAGTGCCATCAACGGAGTTCCTGGATACCTCGTCTACGGATTCTGCCAAAACAATGGCGTCTAAGTCGGCTCTTATCCGAGAGATTTTATCTGCAAAGTGAATATTAAAGGCCTCACAGCAGGCTGTCGTCGGGTTAAGTAGGGGATTCGGCGCAGGAAGAACCTTCGTCAACTCCCCCACCACCCTAAACAGCTCTGCCGGGCGGGACTCTGCAGACGCAATGCGTGCAGAACAGAAAGATTTCCGCGCTGCACGTAAAGCCTCCCTATAGGAATCAAGGTGCTTCCTAAGGCGAGTTCTGTCGGATGAGAGACGAGTCTTCCGCCATTTGCACTCTAGTCGTTGTCCAGCTCGCTTCATCCTCCTAAGCTCCTCGGTATACCAGGGCTTACGATTCGAAGCGGGCTGGAAAGGACGCTTGGGAGCGATTGTGTCAATAGCCCTGGTGAGATCGATGTTCCAAGTGTCCACCAAGGCCTCGACAGAATCACCGGCATTGCCAACCATTAGACCCTCCAAGGCTTTCTGGAAACCAATTGGTTCCATGAGCCTTCGAGGGCGGACCGTTCTAATGGGTCCACTACCCCCGGGAGGGTGGGTAACAGCCTTTAGTTCCGCCTTGATCAGAAAATGATCCGTCCATGACAGGGCAGAGGTATTTTTGATCTCTGCCCACGGATATTCCTGCTCCGTACTAAAGACCGCATCGAGGGTATGACCAGCACAATGCGTGGGCCCGTTGACCAATTGGGATAGGCCCATGTTAGTCATAGTCTCCATGAACTCCTGAGCCGCGCCTGTTAGATCTTGCAAACTGGTTTCGAGTGGGATGTTGAAATCACCCAGAACCAAAAGTCTGGGCGATTCCAGCAGCAACTCAGAAACCAGGGCAGTCAGCTCAGTCAGTGAGTCTGTTAAGCAACGGGGTGGCCGGTATACCAACAGGATCCCTAAACTATCCCTGGTCTTCAGGCTAAGGTACATACACTCGATGTGTGTCATTTTCCGGATAGGTTTCCTCATCAAGGTCAAGGTGTTCCTATGGACCAAGGCTATACCACCCCCCCGCCCACTTTCCCTCACCTGCTCGCTAACTGAGTACCCAGCTGGGAGAGCCTGCGCCCAAGTCGCGGAGCTGGCATCCCCCAGCCAGGTCTCAGTGAAGCATGCCAGGTCGGCCGCCTCATCCACCAAGAGGTCGTGGATGATGTGAGTCTTATTTTTGACCAACCTGGCATTGCAAAGGAGCAGATTAAGGGTCAGTGGAATGGATGGCACGTTCCCCAAATTATCTTGGGAAGTAGAGCCAACTGAAGGCGGGATAGATATCAAGCATCGATCCCTCCTTCTTTTGTAACATCTGTTGGCTCTACTGCCACCATATCTCCCCCTCCCCCACACCACCTGAATATCCGCTCCCAGACTATTGTCAGCTCCAGTATATAAAAGAGGGGATAAGCACCCAGCTGACTCCAGTCCTTTGTTTTAGCCGCAGCTGCATGAAGGTCCTTGGAATTATAAATGAGAGGTGACTCTCCAAGGTCATCAGGTGGCTAGAGTAAGGTCAGCTGCAATAGGGGCCAAGGACAGTCCCAGATGTACAGTCCTGCTCCTACGCCGAAGAAACAGGCCATGAGGCCGGGCGTAATGGGGCCCAGGTGGAAGGTCCGGTGGCCGCTGCTGGTGGGGGGGGGGGAAGAGAAGGCTCACAGGGGCCTTTAAAGGCCTGAGGATGGTCCCGCCCTCCTTCTCCTCCTCCTCTGCGCCGCCGGAGACGCCGGGGAAGGAGGCCGCAAGGCCGGGCGTAATGGGACCAAGAGGGGCCCAGGTGGAAGATCCAGTGGCCGCTGCTGGTGGGGGGGGAAGAGAAGGCTCACAGGGGCCTTTATAGGCCTGAGGATGGTCCCGCCCTCCTTCTCCTCCTCCTCTGCGCCGCCGGAGACGCCGGGGAAGCAGGCCGCAAGGCCGGGCGTAATGGGGCCAGGAGGGGCCCAGGTGGAAGGTCCAGTGGCTGCTGCTGGGGGGGGGGGAGGGAAGGCTCACAGGGGCCTTTATAGGCCTGAGGATGGTCCCGCCCTCCTTCTCCTCCTCCTCTGCGCCGCCGGAGACGCCGGGGAAGCAGGCCGCAAGGCCGGGCGTAATGGGGCCAGGAGGGGCCCAGGTGGAAGGTCCGGTGGCCGCTGCTGGGGGGGGGGGAAGGGAAGGCTCACAGGGGCCTTTATAGGCCTGAGGATGGTCCCGCCCTCCTTCTCCTCCTCCTCTGCGCCGCCGGAGACGCCGGGGAAGCAGGCCGCAAGGCCGGGCATAATGGGGCCAAGAGGGGCCCAGGTGGAAGGTCCGGTGGCCGCTGCTGGTGGGGCACTCTACTAGGCACTCTACTAGGCACTTAACACAGGCACTCTACTAGGAAGTGAGAATCAATCAGCTTATTGCCCTGCCTTGAAAGAGGACAAAATAGTCAGAAGTTCAGGCAGAAAAAGCAAATGTCTCAATCTAAAATTTAAACTGATTAATTAGCAATACACTTCATTACATTTGAGGTGGCTGGCATATTTTTGTGCCCAATGAGCCTTCAAAGTTAACAGTTTCAGATCCTGGGAAATTTATTTTTGGACAATTCCTAGATTCCTCTAGTGTGGAGAATTCAGAGATTGTAATCCAAGAAAATAACTTTTCCAAACTCTCACAATTTTTGCTATAGCCAATAACACCACAGGAAATTGGGAACGCTGCAGGATGGAGAAGATGAAACCTTCTTCTTAGTTTCTTTTAGCTGGAGTGGGAAACATTATTTCTCCTCACAGAGGACAGTATTTTTGACATTTCTTGCCAGGCCCTCTGAAACAAGCACACCATCATGGCTAAAAGACAGTGTGCCTGTTGGGAAATGATACTCCAGATGTATTCCAGATGAACTGTACTAGTTGTTTTCAAATTGTCTTCTGGGAAACCCTGGGGTTACTTGGAAGCTTATCAAGTGTTCTTCTACAGGAAGATCAGTAATGGCAGCCAAACCTCCATGAAAAACAATTGGCTGCTTCTTCTTCTTTTGGTTGGCCACTATCAGTTTCCTGCCTGCAACATACAGAACTGCATGGCAATATTGGATATAATCTAAATTTCCCACTTACATGGCACACAACACATGGACTATCAATCAGCTTGGCCAGTGCCCCATGGGAAGTAAATGTGCACTCTAAAAAGTGTTCCAGAATTCTCAAACATACATCCATTCCATTGCATATGGATTTCTTAGCAGATGTGTAACAGGGATGTAATTCTTCACTACTTTTCTTCTCAGAGGAAAAAACAAAAAAATCTAGCTTTTTTTTTTTAATTCCTGTTGCAAGAAAGCCTTTGAAAACTGAGCAGCTTTTGAGTTCTATTCACAGTTCAAGACTTATTCTGTGCCAAATTTCCACATGGTTGTTTTACACAGAAAATATCCTTTCTGTACCAAAAACTGTATTTTCTGCAAGAAAAAGTAGCATTTCCATTGTTTCCTGTGCAGAAAATACTGTTCTCTACAAAATGACCAGGTGCAAATTTTGCATAGAATAAATTCTAAACTGAAGGTTCTTGTCAATCCCAGATTCTTCCTATCAGGGTTTCACAACACTTAAAGAAACACATTTTTGACCAGTCCTCAAATATTTTCAAATATTTTTAAATATTCTTTCTACACCAACATATAATTGTAAAAAACATTATTTCAAGGTAGAAAGCATTAAAATCCCTGAACTGAACAATAAATATAACATTCTGCATCACTCAGCCAGCAAAATCAATGAAGAAATAATAATTCCATTTAACATGTTATGTGAAGTGCTTTTAATGTTCACTTCAGCTCCAAAATCCCAGAAAATTATAGTTGTCAAGTGCCATTTCTTTAACCAAAAAGGTCACTGAGAAAATACAGATATGGCATCAATGCTGTGGTTAGTCCCATCTTTTCCAATACCTCAAAGGTATATTGCTGTTCATGCGACTGTGAATACAAATCCCAGATTTGTCCGTTCACCTGAAGAGACACAGGAAGTTGATGCAACTGAAGCTATCATTCTACATTACAATTTATTTATCTAAATTTAGCAGCAGATATGCCCCCCCTTGGATTCTTACTGAACAATCACTTGCTTGCTTTCCTTTCTTCCCTAACTCTAACCAGTTGGCTAACATCTGAACTAAAGAGGTCAGCGTGAATTAAGGAACTCTGGGACTTGTTCTGCAGCTTAATTTCAAACATAGAAGCTCTTAGGCTCCATCCTAACAGAATTCAGTGGGGCTGCCCATTACTGGGCTGGTTGCTGGGGGGAGGAGCCAGCGGGTCCACACTGCCTCTCTGGCACAGCCTGGGCCCCGGCGCTCTCCTAACATGTGTTGGAGCTGTTTTGTAGCCCATGATTGGCTGCCAGGGCCTCCGGGGAGGGCAGGACTTCCAACTCCAGCTGGCACTACATCTCTCAGCATGCTGTGGGAGCTGGAAGCACCTCCCCATTGGTTGGCCCTGGTGGAGGGGCCATCTCTGGTTGACTGGGAAGGGGTTGGATTTCCAGCCTCCCCTTTTGCCTGATTTGCTGGTGAGCCTATTTAAGGCCACGGGGTCCAGGCGATAGTTGTCACTGCAGCTTGGCTCTCCCCACCCTCCTTCCCTCCCTTTGTTTGCTAGGAGTGGTGGTTTGCTGCCTAGGGCTTTAGCATAGGTCATGGATCTGGCATAGGGCATGGCTTCTGGTGCTGCAGAACACTGGATTGGAAGTTCCTCGGGGACTCAGAAGTGCTGGGAGCATTGAGGTGTTGCCATTGTGAGGGCAAATCCTGTCAGCTTCCCCCAGTGACAAGGGGTGGAGATGTGTATGTGCAATCAGTCGGTTACCCCCTTTGTCATACCTCAGGCAACTTGGTTCATGAGTGAACAAACAGAATCATGAGTGAACAAACAAAATAGATCATGAGTGAACAAACTGAATTCATTCATGATCTAAAAGAAGAATGAGATTCATTCAAAAAGGGATGGGATAATTATGACAATTCAAGTTCCTTATCTTATTCCTTTTCTGTTGATCCAATGGAAGCCCCTTTAGCCCTGGCAGACATCTCAACATGAAATGCCACTCAGATTCCTACATGAGTTTCAGAGGGAGGAGGAAGGTGTTTGCAGTGTGAAAGGATACATTCACTCCACAGTAGAGAGATATCTGTCTTACATTTGTGTATACATGCAGACACACAAAGGAGGGATGCCTTCTTAGCAGAAAGGAGTCAAGCTTTCCTCCTTTATTTTTCTGGATGGGGTGCTGGATACTAAAGATATGTTGTAACATAAGAGATGATGTGACTCAAAACTTTGCAGGACACTTTTTCTGCATGCATTAGGGTACTCTGCTCATCTTCAGGCAGTGCCATCTCCAGGCTTGGTGTCACCTGGTGTAGGGGGGCTGCCACACTCACTCACTCAGCTGCCCACCTGTCCAGGGATGCAGGCAGGGTGGCTGGGCAAGAGGGGAGGCTTGTCCCCCTTTTGCCTCTGTGTGACTTCCTCACAAGGAGGGAGACAGGCGGAGGTGAAGCCAAGAAGGCTTGGCTCACCCCTCCTTCGTCTCCACATGGCTTCACCATGAGGGAGCCAGAATGTCATGAGCTGCCTGGAGGAGGACTTGGAGAACAAGAGGGATGAGCCAGAACCTCCTCTGGGACCTGAGTCTGCAGCTGTGGAGCCTCAGCCCAGCCCTAGCTCTGCTGTGCTCCAGCAGAGCCTGTGGCCTCTCAGGAGGTTCAGCAGCCACCAGCAAAGGGTCCTTTCGGTAAGCCAAACTGGAGGAAGCAGGTTCAAGAGACCCTCCCAGGTGGTGAACCCGCTCTACACCTGGGAGGGCCCATTTCCCTACAATATGGCAGGACATTCCTGGGCAAAATGTCCCTGGAGGCCGCAATAGAGGCAAAGGCACTCCCTCTTCCTGTGCACCTTTTTGGCACCAGTGAGCCGAGGCTGAACCCCTCCCAGCTGCATAGGTTCCACTACAGACCTGGGATAGGGGACGCTGCTGGAGTCAGTCAAGCAGGATTAGAGAGTGGTGGGAAGGTGCTCTGTCGAGCCTGCCTGTGAGCTGAGAGACGGCAGTCCATCTAGGTGGCCTGCTGGATCAGCAAGGCCAAAATAGCAGGGGGCGCTCAGCGAGCCAGCTCATCCAACACCGGATCTGAAAGTCCAAAATAGAATTGAGCTTGCAAAGCTGAATCATTCCATGACAGGTCCTGAGCTACCAGGTGGAAGGCCATGGTGTACTCTGCTATTGTCCCCTTGCCTTGCTGGAGAGTCCTGATGTAATGCTCCGCTGTCTCAGCTTTCACAGGATTCCCCCAGGTAGCTTGCATTTCCTCAATAAAGTCCTGCAAGCTTTTGAAGAGAGGGCTCTCCTGCATGAGGTAAAGAGTAGCCCATTTGCTTGCAGGCCCAGAGAGCAAGCTGATGATAAAGGCAACCTTATAAAGTCTTCCCCTCTGATTTTAAAATGCAGCTTGCAGCTAGCCAGACTATCAAGCATTGTCCTTTCACCAGAAAACTTTTCAGTCAGAGCTACCAGGCATTTACTTTGGTGAGCCGAAGGGTTAATTTGGCCCTGGAGAGCAGCCAAACTCTGAGTGAGCTGCTCCACTTGGGCGGAGAGTTGCAGATTCCTCTGAACCAGCTCCTCCATAATGACCTGCTATCAGCATAATTAGTTGGCCAGAGATTATTCTGTCCAGGAAAGTCGCCAAAAGTGCTGATAGCAGCTTCTTGTGAGGGTTGAAGGCAAACAAAGGTCTTGTGCTAATGCAAAGCAAGAAAGCAAAGGTCCGTATTACCAATCCAAACATCCAGCCAGAGAATGGTCAGGCAGTCTGAAGGTCTAGGATTCCAGAGAGGCAGAGCAACAAGGCAGTCCAAAGGTCAAGAGTTCCAGAAGTTCGAGATAAGTCAGCAGTCCAAGAGTCAACGTTTCAGGCCAAGGAACAAGGAGAGACAGAGGCTTTCGCTAGGAAGATCAGATAATCTCTGGCACCGAGGCAGACCTTCTGCACCTGCTTAAATTACCAAGCTGCAGGAGCTCAGCTGAGTCTGATTGCTCCAGCGTTTTTCATAAAGTCTCCTCAAACACCAAAGGCCCTCCCTTTCTGCTCGATGCTGGTTGAAGGCAGGTATTGTCCCTTGATCCTCCTCCATGTCTGAAGGTTCTGCTACCAGGAGGCTTGGCTGCTGAGCCTCCTGAGAGGCCACCAGCTCTGCTGGAGTGAGCACAGCAGAGCTAGGGCTGGGCTGAGACTCCACAGCTGCAGGCTCAGGTCCCAGAAGAGGTTCTGACTCATCCCCCTCATCCTCTGAGTCCTCCTCCAGGCCGGGCATGACATGGACAGAGGCAAAGCCAGGAGAGACATGCTCAACTGCAACGGATCAATACTATGGAATTATGGGAATTACAGTAATTTGAGACATGTAGCCTAGTCTGTCTGAGAGCTCTGGTGCCACAACAAACTGCAATTCCCATAATTCCCTCATGCCAGTGGTGTCATTTCCTTAGTGGGGTGCAGGGCTGTGCACCACACCAGGTGACACCATCAGAGGGGTGACACCAAAATGACTGTCTATAAAAATAAAATTTCAGGCTTTAAGGACCCCCTGTATTTACAACCAATATTGAACTAGGATAAAAACATCCCTGATTAATTGACCACAATGGCAACAAATGGCAAGCCACGTACCCAGAAGCTATCCAATCCTCCCTTTCATTCAGATGTCATCAAGGCCCTTCCCCTTTGGGGGGTGGAAAAAGAGGGGGGAAAGACCAGTTTGATACTGCTCTGATCCACCACCTTGGCTGTCTGTATGGTAACACAGTTGAACTGAAAGACTGCAGTATGGCTGTCTGAAACAACTGCTGTCCTGCACTGGAGGCAGGTGAGAAGAGGGGAAGGGGTTACACCATGAGTTACTGGGTGACACCAACCCTAGAGATGCCTCTGCCCCAAGACTCAATTCTGTCACACTTACCTTTTCAGCCTGTCAATAACAAGAGGTTATTCGGAACTTAGAATTTGGTGTCACTAATGTGCTGATGTTGCCCAACTCCCTCTCTCCTTTCCATCCAATTCTAAGGAAGCTGTCTCTGTGCTAAACCAGTGTCTGATGTTAGTGATGAGGGCAACAGGATGAGCGCAAAATACTGAAGTTTAATCCAGACAATATGGAGATGCTCCAGATCAGTTGAAAAGCTGATCAGGAAACAAAAATTCAGCCCATGGTGGATGGGTTATATTTCACCTGAAATCTCTGGTTCACAGCTTGGGTGTATTTGTGGACTCAGCTCTCTCCCTGGATGCCTAGGCTTTGGCAGTGGCCGGGAGTGCATCTGCACAGCTAAAACCAATGTACCAATTGCACCCATGCATAGAGAGATATGATCTGGCTACAGCAATACATGTCTTGATTTCATCCCATTTGGATTACAGCACTGCATTGTGAGGCTATCCTTGAAACTGTATGGAAACCTTAGTGGGTCCAAAATGCTACAGCCAGAGTGTCAACAGGGGATCACTGTAGTTCTATTGGTTGCTTAGAAGCACAGCCAGTCACAAAATGGCAGCAAATGGAGGCAGACTTCATCATTACAGTATATTAGTGATACAGCTCCATGCTGGTATCTACTCTTCTTTACTCTACTCTTCTCTGGGTTTTCTTTTTTCTTTTCTTTTTCTCTCTTTCTTTCTTTTTTCTTTTTTTCTTTCTTTCTTTTTTTTTTTTTTGGTCTGTTTGTGCTTGTTGCTGCTACATTGATGCAGCTTTCTTCACATTAATTTGACACTGATTCCAGTGGTATCATAATGATATTTTTTAGGAAGTGGGTTCAAACTCTACTAAACTCAGCTTTGATGTGAAAAAACAACACAGTTCTGAAATGTCCTGTTATTTATGGTGAATAATACACATGTAGAATACGACATAAGTAAACAGTCCAATATAGCAACAACAGCCTCAATAAAATAAATCACTCAGATCTAATAGTTGTTCATTATTATGAAGAATTTGAAAATGGCAGATGTTTCAGGTTTCTTCTGAAATCTTCTCTCTCTGAGGGTAAAAGGGATTGATTGGGCTTCCTCCCCTGCATTCTCTCCATCTCCTTGGTTACCAGCCACACTCACTCCCAAGGTAACCTACTTCCTCCTGTATCTCCCACATATGTGTCACTATAGATAGCCAACACAGGCTGAGCATGTGTGGGACAGAACCTATGAAGTCCATACAGTAAAAAGAGTGGGGGGAAATCATTTTTAATAAAAACTACCAATAGCCTAGACTACTACTACTAGACCATGGTTCATATTAGTCTTTCTCTCTGATGCACTACAAACAGTTTCACATAAAAAAAAACATGTAGAAACAGACAGTGGCATCACTAAGGGGCGCAGGGGATGCAGACTGTACCAGGTGACACCTTAAGGGGGAGTGACACCACTGCTCCTCAAACACCTACCTTTTGGCAGAAAGGGGCTGTGTCATTCATCTGCTTACCTGTAAAATGCTTTAAGAGATGGTGGAAATGAGGTGAAGCTCAGTGGGAAGAGAAAGGAGAGGCCCCAGAATGTTTTAAAATTAAAATTTCAAAATTTTAAATTTTAATTTTAATATTTTATTCTTTTTATTCTTTTAAAATTTTCTTTAAAAACATCACATTTTAACCAAATCTTCACTAAGTATATGTAAATACATTTAGGTTGTGCTTATCATATTGTAATTTGAAGGTATAATTTTAATTTTGCTAGCTATTTGTGTCACAACTATTAGCATTACATTCAGTGGTATATAAGAATTATGGTTTACGAGTAACATTGGTGCAAAAAGCATTACTAAGGGTTCTGTAGGGTGTGAAATGGGAGGAAAGCAATGGGGGGGTGACACCATGAGTTACCGCACTGGGTGACACCAGCGCTAGGGATGCCACTGGAAACAAAGTAACCAGCTGACAAAACCTAGCCCCCGCAATGTTGGTGGAAAGAAAATGGACAATACCTTTCAAATGGGGTGAGGTCACTCATCAAATTTTAAATACCTAATAATAAGACATTTGTACATCAAAATTAGCACCAATCACCCTCAGGCCAACCTCTCATCTACTGCCAAGAGTCAAATCAATCCATTCAGCCAATTTCTAAGTACAAGCTATAAAACTTACTAACCATCACTCTGATTTCTCGTTACAATGTTCAGTCTTAACTGAACATTAAACACCATGACAGATCTTTTCCACATGATTCCCACTGGATAACAAGTCTATGAGATATACTCTATAACTCTTTTATTTGACTTATTTTATTGATTTACTTCCAAGACTGTTCAGAAGCTCTGCAAAAGTCTTCCGCATATATGCACAACTAGATCCTCTGCTGAATAGAAAGAAGACTTTTGAAACTGGGATGGTAGAAATAATGATAGCAGACTAGGGCAACACATGAATTGTTGTAACTAGCACCAGCCTCATCGCTGGTTGTTCTGCCACTTGTTCCAACAATTCTGCAGGCAACTAGGAACCCTGCCTAGAAGGCTTCTACCACTGCTTTGGGTGTGTGCCTGTGGCCCTCTACTGGGTGATGTGGGAAACGCATTGCCAACTGGCTTACTTTGATTTATGTATTGTGATAAAGAACTATGTGGAGATTGACACATGTTGCAAATAGACTGATATAAACAAAACAACTGTAAAAGGAACAATAAATGAATGTACATTTATACAGCAGGCCAAGCGGCTAATCCTAAGAGACTGGCTTTAAATTTTTGTATATAAAATTCTTTTTTGATGAGGAACCTGAGAAAGAAAAAAGAGTAGTATGTTGACAAACCCTGTAGATAATACAAACATATGTACACTCTTATGCAGTGTATGCAGTACCTCAAGAAATTAATGAACTGAATAAAATTTAGGCATAAGAACATGTGTGTGTGCGTGCACGCATATTAGCTAAGCATCCATCAATGTAAAGACAAAAATCACAAGATATCGATAAACCAGCTTGTTAAATATCTTCATGCATTACATGGGTTGTGAACAACAGGGAAAGGGAGGTCTTACTACTAACACATTAAACACCAGGACATGTTTATTAACAAGAGGGCACCCAATTCTGGTTGCCAGTGTTGACAAAAAGCAAAGCGAAAAGGGCAACAATTCCTGAAGAAATGGACAATTTATACCATGAAGAGAAAATGGAATAGTTTATTTCATTTATATTTAAAAGGCAAGGCCAGGATTTTATTGAAACAATGCTAAAAAAATAATTATACAGTGAGATTAAGGCAATTTAAACTAAAAGATTAGTATATTTTCAATAATTACTAACTATAAAAATATTTTCATACATTAAAGAAAGCTGCAAGTCTCAGGAGTTCAAGTTATTAGAGCACAACTTCTTATCTTTTTCAATTTGGGAAAATCTTTCTCCTAGGTGTAAAAAAGGCCAGCAGATCCTCAAAACATTGCAAACTATCCATCCCATGCACTGGGGGAGGGGGAGATCAGCCTAAATTAAGAAATTGGTGTGAGGGTGTCTAGCCCTTCCAAATTCAGCAGGGGGCACATGCATCCTTCAGATCTCACACTGCTAGCTATCCTACAGTTTTTAAGCATGAGCATTGAAGATGTGGACTCCTGGAATCAAGAAGGGATTCTTATATCTTGTAGGGACTACAGTTTAGATACAGGACATGCTTGGAAGAAGAGGTGAAACTGGTAAAGTTTAAGGCATCTTTCAGTGGACTGACTTTACTGCATAGTCAGGATATCAATTTTGTCAAGGGCAAGTGACAGTATGGAGTTGAATTTGCTCACTTGCCTGAGTAAATGGAATATCAATAACAATAGCAGCTTCATTTATATACTACCGCTTCATATCACGCTAAGTGGTTTACAACTGTAAGCTAATTGCTGCCAACAAGCTGGGTACTCATTTTAGCAACCTCAGAAGGATGCAAGCCTGAGTCAAGCCTGAGCCCTGGCTGGTATTGAACTTGCAACCTTGTGGTTTGTGAGTGAGTGGCTGCAGTACAGGCATTTAACCACTACGCCACCAGGGCTTTCTGCTCTGCAAGCATTTTAGTATCTAATAAAGTCACTTTTGCTCCACCTTATTGGTTTTGGCACACTATGGTTCAGTTCACATGAGTTAATTGGAGGCAGCAGGACAACAAGTGATGTCTGCTGCTGTGAATTCTATGCCCTATTCTGTCCCTACCACATTGTGTAATTTTGTGAAATACTCCTGAGACAGATAAAGATTTGAAGCAAAGCCTCTCCTCTAACCAAGGGCTATTTTTACCTCTGACAACTACTCTACCTTGATGTTACTTATCAAACATTAATATTCCTAAAAGCTCTGACTTTCTGAGGGCAATCTTCAGAAATATAGTGTGCTCTGAGCTCAGAAATAGCCTTCCTTTTATTTAATTGAATAGTCTTTGTAATGTACAAGAAAATCAGTCCAAGGTATGAGTGGATCATTGAAGCCATGTGGTGAGTTCTGATACTCCTTTTATATGCTATAGCAAATGTCAGCAACCCTGAGATCTAAAACTATTTTAACTACCCCACTCATTACCTATACAAATTATTTTAGTTTTCTGGCAAAGCCTCAGCAATCCACAATGGCATCTTCCCTCTCCTTTTTAACTCGAGTATCAATGTAAAGTAAGTATATCCATGTTTTTAGGGAAGGAGGTACCATCTTGGACAGGCTCTTCTCAGATTCAAAAGGAAAAAAGGAAAAAAGAGCCCTATGCATGCCAAAAAACCCCCACAAAAAACCAAAGTTTTAGAAACAGAAACTCTCAGATATGAAGCCTTTGGGCCCAACATACAGAGGGTCCCTTCAGTAGTAAGAGTAGGTTGGCTAAAGTTTATTTTATGCTAATTTTTAGGCATTCTCATGCACGTAGTAATAAAATACAATTAAAAGAGTAAAACAGAAACATACAAAAGTTCAAATTCAAACAGTGTTATCTAAGTTTATACAAAAGCAAAAGTATAAATTATCAGGGAGCGCGAATAATGTTCTTAGTCTTCACAAAATGTCTGACAGAAATATCCACCAAAAAACAAAGGGAAATAAGGGAGCCGCATATACGTCAAGAAGAGTGGACTGCTTGAGTCAGCCTCTGTAATGGAGCCATGACACAGGTAGCTGACACAACTGATTCTAATACAAAGAGCCTGGGAGAGCCCAATAACAACTCCTGAGACAACAAACTCAGAACTGTTCACTGGTATGTAGAAAACTGGATGATATAAAAAGAGAATCTCAATACCCACCAATATGCCCATTTACATATTCTAATCCCATGATGGCGAACCTATGCATGTGTGCCAGAGGTGTCACGTGAAGCCATTTCCCCCGGCATGCAGAGGGTGGGGAGGAGGAAGAAGAGATGTGCGCCTGTTCCTCCTCCTTCCTGATCCTCCCTGATCTCCAGCTGCCTCTCTGGAGACAGCTGAAGGCCTGGGAGGATGGGGGAAGAAGTCCTGCCCCCAGATGACAGACGTCCTGCCCCTGGCACCAGTAATACCCAATGCTGGAAGGCCTTTTAGTTTGGGCACACAGCCCCTGAAAGGTTCGCCATCACTGTTCTAATCCTTTTAGCCTTTAGGCAATGCCTCAGCAATCCGCAATGACAACCTCCCTAACCCCTAAAACTGAGCATCAGAATTTAGTGACTGGGCACCCAGACAAGGCAATAATCTTACAACAGATGACAACTCCACTTTCCAGCTTTCCTGGTCTAATCTGTATTAGGAAACCTGGTAGACAAGACACTAATTCCTTCCAATTTATCCGACCAAGTCTCTGTCAGACATACCAGTTCAACTTGTCGATAATCCAAGATAAAATCCAAATGGTTCAAATCATGCAACCTACTTTCAGGCCCAGAGAAAAGTGTGACTGGGAAGAGCATAACTGTGGGCCTTTATACACTGCCAGAAATAATGCAGATAGAGGTCACTTTAACTGTCCTGGCTCAGTGCTAGGGAATCATGGGAATTGTATTTTTTTCTGGGGCATTGAGCCTTCTCTGTCAGAGAGCTCTGGTGCCACAATAAACTTCAGTTCCCACAATTCCTTAGCACTGAGCCAGGGCAGTTAAAGTGGCCTCAAGCTGCATTATTTCTGGCAGTCTGTAAAGGCTGTGTGACACCTAAAAAAAGACTTCTGAATTTCGTTCTCCTGTAACACCCTTTTCTCCACTCTCTACCATTATCTGTCTACACACCAAACACAGGAGTAGGCTTCATCTTCACACCTGCAACAAATATCCAGGGGAGAATTAACCTTGGAGGGTCTGTGCTCTGTGACAGATAAAATCTGGTCCCAATTTCTCGTTCACTCTTTCCTTAGCAAAGAGTAGCCCCTTGCACAGTTGGTCCTTTGTTAATTTACATGTGTGTGTGTGTGTGCGTCTGTGTCTTTCACCCCACTCAGTTCCCTTCGGCAATAAAGAGCATTCTACTCTTGTCATGGAAAAGATCCACAAGAGAGAACTGTTTTGGAGGTTGCAAACTGCAGCATGGCTCCTTCAAGCCAAAACTCCTTAAACCACATTTTTTAAACAGAGAAAACAATTACCCTCACCACTCAAGGGATATACAGTACTAAAAAGGGAATTTCCAAACCCCTCCCCAAACCCATTTCCTTCAGCAGGAAACACCCATACACATTTCCTTCTTTCTAGATGATTAGTTTTTACTTCTGATCCTGAATACATTATCTACAATTGCCTTAATATTATGTTGTACAGGTAGCCCCCACTTTTTGACACTTTGATTTTCAACAACTCACTCTTTTGATGCTTGCAAATTACAGACAAGTCCCATTAATTCATTAGTTCTTTTTGTCTATGAGGCTCACATGGGATAGCTCACATGCATGTGTATGGTCCCAAGACTTATCTATGGAAAGAGCACACCCCTCCTTGAATTAATGGAACTTATCTGTGTAATTTGCAAGCATGAGTAGAGCTGACTTCCATCAGTTCTTCTTCCTATGGAGGCTCACTTTGAACTGCTTGTGCATGTGTAAACAGCTCAAAGCAAGACCTGCTTGGTATTCCCTCCCTCCCTGAGTTCAGTACATGGTGCTTCACAGATTATGGACAGTGCTCCTTCAGACTATGTTCTATCATTTGTGGTGCTTTGTGGACATTGCATCTCTTACAGTATTACTCTAGTGCAGTGAATAAGGTTGCAAGCTAGGCATATCTCACTTAAACTGCTAGTACAATTGTTAACAATAAAACCAAGATGTTAGACGAAATTAAAAACACTATGCCAGTGCATAATAAAGTTATTAATCTTGTCTGAAGTTGAGAGCAGGACATTAAAGGTAAACTTTTGTTTGTTTTACATTACATTTATACACACACAAATAACACACGATATATCACTTTGGAATGTGTTCAAAAGCTAAACACTCTGTGTGTGTGTGTGTGTGTGTGTGTGTGTGGTGTAGTGTTATTCAGCTTTTGCACACATTCCAAAGTGATATATCGTGTGTTATTTATGTTTTTCAGCAGCCAAATGCATTTGCAAACTAAAAAAAAACCATTATTTTCTTTGTCTTCCTTCTTCTAGTATTAAGAAAAGACTAATGAACTAATAGGGCAGATGACTTAATGCTGCACTTTATGTCTACCATTACAGCACTACTCGATTCTAGTTCCTTCCCTGCCTTTTCTAATTTTAAGAGGAGCTTATCAAGCATATCTTTGTTGAATTATGGAAACAGAAAGCACATCTGTGTCAGCCACATATCATGGCAATGAGGAGGAAGGAGAATATAGTAGGACTGAACAGAGCAAGGACAGCAGATGAACTCCTCCAGAGCCTGAAGCATGCACTCAGCATGAGTAGGGTAGCACTAAAAGTATGTAGGAGACATGCAGCTGGCTGTCTTTTACTTATTCATGCATTCATAGCCTCATGTATTCAGCATGAATTGCTGAAAAGAGCTCTGTAATTACATTTGGCTGAATCTGCTTACACCCAGAGCCTGTGATCAGAAACCCAATCCAATCACCCAACTTTTGGATGAATGGGTTTCCTATATGTATGCATTTAGCCAAGTAAACTCAGAGCTCTTGTCTGATCTTCACACTGAATGCTTGAAGAACTAAAAGGTAGTGAGGTGCACTGGGGAGTAGAACTTTCATCTGCATTCATGTCCCCTACATATTTCACACATGCAGGTTACTTTTTTGGATTACAACTCCTAGGACATTATCACATGGGGGAAATCCTGTGAGGAAATGGGGGTTTAAACTGAAAATAACCCGCAAAAGCGGGTATATTTTCAGACGACGTTGCATTTAAAAGCAGGTTAATCCGAACAGAAGTAGTCAGAAACTGCTTCTTTTTATTTTCGAGGATCTTCCAAAAATAAAAAGAAGCAGTTTCTGCCTACTTTCCGTTTGGAGTAACCTCCTTTTAAATGCGCAGGAGGTTTTCACACGGGGAAAGCCGGGTAATTAATTGCTTCCGCTTTTGCAGTAGCACTTTCACTTTAAAGCTGGCTTCTGTTCGGAGCTCCCCGTGTGATAACGTCTCTAGAATAGCCCAGATAGGATAGGAGATGCTGGGAGCTATAATTGCGCCCCCCCCCCCAAAGCAAAAGACTCCAGACTTATCTGGGGGAATGTTTGTAAGCTGTGACAGTCGATGAGGAGTGGCAGGGATCCACCACCAGAAGATCACCTGAGCACCAACAGTGAAGCTGCTGGCTTCACTCCAGTCCACTTGGGGCATATATATTCCTCTGCTCCTTTCAGGCTTTAATAGCCTTTCCACCTGTCCACCTTTTGGATATCAGTTTATGTACTATTCCTATATCTTTTCATCACAGCTTAAGGATGGCATGGCATGGGGCAACATACAGTGGCTGTGGGAAAGACAGTCCCCTTAAGAGACTAAGGAGATTATCGCATTACACTCTTAAAGCATTGCTATTCCACTTCAACTGCTCTGGCTATCTCCTGTTGCATTCTGGAGTTTGTAGTTCAGTGAGGCCTAAGAGCTCTCTGGCTGAATATTCTTAATGCCCCTCCTTAAACTACAAATCCCAGAATGCAATAGGAGGCAGCCAGAGCAATTAAAATAAAACAGCAATGATTTAAGAGTGTAGTGCAATAATCTCCTATGGTGGAAATAAAGACCATTGCACCCAACTTGGCGGCATGAACCTATCTCATCACCAGAGAGAGGAAATCACACAGAGACTGTTTTCTCAGCTATCATCCCATAGTGACCCCCTGGCACTTGGACAGCAGAATGAGTTTCAATCTAATGACAGTCAGGTCATTTGATCAAGTAATCACTGGATCTGTGTCTCATGCCAGATCAACTTGCACAGCTGTAAATGGCCTTGTTTGTTGTTGTTGTTGTTGTTGGGTGCCCTCAAGTCATTCCCAATTTATGGTGATCCTAAGGCAAACCTAGCATGGGGTTTTCTTGGTAATATTTGTTCAGAGAAGATTTGCCATTACCTTCCCGTGTGGCTGAGAGCATGTGAGTCTCCCAAGGTCACCCAGTAGGTTTCATGGTCGAGCTGAGAATCGGACCCTAGTTGCCAGAGTTGTAGTCCAGCACTCAAAACACTAAGCCAAGTTACTTTGTTTACTTCCATTTATATGGCTGTACATGTGGTTTGTCTAGGCTTCTTTTGCCTTCTATGGTACCTCCACAAAAAACAGTTTTGCCAAGCTCCGCTACAAAAGAATAGGTAAATGCCTGTATAATGTTTAAAGATATGTGTAACAGGAGAATGCTACATGTTTATAGTGGGCATCTGATAAAGTGGACTATAAACCATGAAAACTTGGAACAAATAGAAGTTTTTATTCTTTTTAGTGCCCTAAGACATTTTTACCATTTTTGCTATATTGCTACCTTTACCCACAAATAAATTCTGGTAACAGCTGTGCTCCAATAAGTGTCTTGGTATGCAACTTCACTCTAAAAGATTTACTGGTCTTATTTGTGTAAAAATAAAGGAATTCACATGTGTTTGGCTGTAATCCCCCAAGTCCTTTTACCATACAAACTCAATTAAAACGAATTGAGATTATGCAGCATTAATATTGACAGCCTGCTTTCAAAGACATTAAACATTATTGAAATGATGGTTCTATTATTTACCTTAAATTCTTAACATCATGCAGTTAATAATAGCAAAGTTTAATTAGCATTACAGGCTGTGTTTGCTTTCCTTTCCCAAATCTCTTCTGGTATAAATGTATGATACGACAACCTGATATGAGGTTAAAATAGGGGGGAACTAATTATTAAGTTATCAAGAAGATAGTGGAACATCTACCTGCCTCAAAATATGTTCACACAGAAGTGAGTGGAAGTCTATATGAGGGAATCTGTGTGAAGGCAATGTTACTGTGCATAGAGACCCACTGATTCTTCCTCCTTCATCCCACACATATACTTCACACACTTTTCCCACTCAAGGCATACCATACATGAAAGATCCAGTGTAACCAAGAGACATACAACAGCTACTTTCAAAGTCCACAGAAGCCAGCTCCAAAGGCTAGTTTCAGGCTCCAAACACTAGTTTCAGGCTTTATTAAGGGAACATCAAATCAGGGATCTACATTCAAATAGTAATAGGAAGAAGCATTTGCTTTTGTTTGCTTTTGTTTAGCCAGTCTGACCCATGGCTGGGTGATGTGCTTCCAATGAATAATAATTCAGAGTTTGTAGAAATTCTGATATGTTGTTACATCTGGACACATCCACTGACTTGAGGTTTTATATGCATATACATCAATCCCTCAATTTTCCCATGAGAAAATAAAGAGTTTCCCCCCCTCCCCCATGTGTTCACAATTCTTAAAGATTTTAAATTTATGACTGCTTACATTGTTGATTAGTCTTTCCAAAACTAACTTCAACAAATACAGCCAAACTAACTTCAACAAATACAGCCACCGGCAGAAGCAGCTGCACTCAGCCCACGTATTTTGGAAAAGCTAAGGAATATGAACAAACCCACTAAAAGAATACATTTCATACTTTTAGGACCCTTTAACTTGCTTTGTGCTGAAATAATCCAAGAAAGCAATTGCTTTTAAAACTTGAAACATGGCATGTTTGTGGTCTTTTCCTATGTTTCAAAACATTTGGTTAGCAGAAATATGTCTACACAGTTCTTTTGATGTAATTCATGCTATTTTCCTGGCCAAACACCATTGAAGCTACACTACACTGCTGAAAACTGCAATGACAGTCTGAAAAACCAGTCGCACACTAGCATGAACTACTTAGATAAAAAGGAATAATCTACAATTTGGCTCAGGTTTGGCTGCTATAAACCCATTTTATGAGAAACATATTTCCAAATACTCTCTGCAATTCCCATTCTTCCACAGGTTAAGGGAGAACCTCAGTTATCTATAGTTCATCTTTTGGAGAAATGCATTCTGAAATGAGCAGGTGATCAACCAGTGCCATGTGTCTAAATTGCAGGTGAACTTTCACCTGAGATGTATTGGTACCTGGCTCTTACAAAGTGGGGAGGGGTAGAATGTACAAAACCATAAATATACAGTGGGCCCTTGATATCTGCTGGGGTTTGGTTACAGGACCCCCTGTGGATACCAAAATCTGTGGATGCTCAAGTCCCATTAAATACAATGGCATAGTAAAATGGGATCCCTTATATAAATTGACAAAATAAAGGTTTGCTTTTGGAATACATACATATTTCAAATCTATAATAGGATTCAACCTATGGATTATATATATATATATATATATATATATATATATATATATTCAAGCCATGGATGGTTGAATCTGTGGATAAAGGATTCATAGATATGGAGGGCCAACTTTCATTTAGGGAGCAGCAACTTTTGATGGTGCAAAGGGTTATTGTAACAGACCTTACGGAAAATCCATAGGTTGAATCCTATTATAGAACCATCTACCATATACCAATTCAATCAATGGGATTTAACTGTTGACAAATCATTTAAGAATTCATTCAGTGGGTCTGCTCTATTTGGGACTGCCAACAGTATTCATGCTACAGTCATGCACTAGGATTGTTGGTTATCACCTTTAAAGCCCTAAATGGCTTGGGTCCAAACTATCTTAGGGACCGCCTCCTCCCATATAATCCTCCCCGTGCTCTCCGGTCTTCTGGGAGGAATTTGCTGCAGCCAAAAAGATCTAGGCTTTCGGCTACCTCTCAGAGGGCCTTTTCTGTTGTCGCTCCCAGACTGTGGAATGGCCTGCCGGACATCTTTAGACAGCTTTAAAAAGGCTGTCAAGATGGATCTCTTTCGGCAGGCCTTTCCTGAATAGATAATCCCGGCCTCAGGATATCCCATTAGGAGAGCCTCCTAAGTCCCTTCAGAATTAATGTGATGCAATGGAATGCTGCCGCACTTTATCCTGTTGCCACTAAGGTGGCTGTTTTGTAATATTTTGATCGGAATTGATGTTATTTTAACCGTTGGTTTTAATTTATGCTTAGTTTAATGCTTTTTTAAGGGGAGCTGGGAGAAGGTGGGGGTTGCTGGGGTTCGGGGGTCTTACTCTGTATTCTGTATTTTATCTCTTGTAAGCTGCCCTGATTGTTTTTAACAGAGGGGTGGAGTAGAAATAAATAAATAAAGTTGTTGTTGTTGTTGTTGTTGTTGTTGTAATTAAAAACTCCATTATATAACTAAGACATCCAAAACAAAGCCTAATAAAAATCTCACATTGAAGTTCATGAGGCATAACTGCAACCGTTACCTGGAAGCTTCACAAAACCACATGGTGCTTTTTATTGATAGTGTACAAGTTCAATGGGTAAAATATTAATTTTACCTTGACAGTTATTAATTCTGTGAATGCTATTGAAATGTACATTTTTATCTTCCAACCAGAAAATGCTATTTCTTTATGTAAACAGGAGTCTTCAGACTATTCAAAGTGGAAAGAGTTTTTAAAATGTTGTTGTTGTGTGCCTTCAAGTCATTTCCAACTTATAGTGACCCTAAGCCAGGGACAGGCAACCTTTTTCAGACCTGGGCCAGTCTGCCACTGCCCAGGTCTCGGCTGGGCCGAGGGGGGGGGGAATGGTGGCGCGCGCGCTCACGCACGTGTGCACACCCTCCTCTGCTGAGACCCCCCTGCACACACTGCCGGCGCCGGCGCTACCGCGGCTGCCACCGTAGCACGCGCGGCTGCAGCCGCCACGGCGCATGTCGCGGCCGCCATTTTGGAAGTCAAAATGGCAATCACGATGCATTTGCGCATGCACAAGAGTACTGCGCATGCGCAAACGCATCACGGCCACCATTTTGACTTCCAAAATGGCGGCCACCGCGAGCGCGGCCGAAAACGTGCTCTGATGGCGGCGAGCAGTGGCGGCGGCGCGTGGCGGCAGTGACGGCGGCAACCTTCGGCCTGGGCCGGTAAGTCCGGGGCCCGGGGCCTTAACCGGCCCCCGGGCCGTAGGTTGCCAGTGCCTGCCCTAAGCAAACATATTATAGGGTTTTCTGGGGCTAAGAGTGTGGACTCTCCCAAGGTCACCCAGTGGATTTCCATGGGTGAACGGGGAATCGAACCCTGGTCTCTGGGATCCAATACTCAAACCACTACTACATTATGTTGGCTCTCTTTTTAAAACATATACATACATATTTCACAAATCAGAACAAACACCAAAGACCAGTCTGAAAAGTATACTTTACCTTACAGCTGCATCTCTTAGAAATAGCATTTCAATATGCATATTTATTATTAAAAGGGATATCTTCAAAAAAATAAAATAATTTTTCATGGTTTCAGAATTCCTCAAAGTTTTACATCAATGGGTGTTAACCAAGTACCTTTGCCTACTAGTAATTCATAATGTGGTTCTGATAACAGGAATCCCTAAAATCATCTATCAGTCTGAAATTGCTTATCCTTTCTATCTATCAAACTGAAGTCTGGCTCGACACACAAAGAGTACAGTGGTTCCCAGAGACCAATCTGTCACTTCTTTCTTCGTTAAAAAAAACAGTAAGCTATCAGAGTGGGTCAACTGCTGATAATGCAAAACAGGAACTGCATCAAAATACAGGGTTGCTTGTTGTTGCTGCTGGTGTTGTGTTATGCTCTGAAGTAGTTTCCAACCTATGGTGACTCTAAGGTGAAACTATCATGTTTTTTTCTTGGCATTAGAATGATTTGTGACTTGCCCAAGGTCACCCAGTGGGATTCCATGGCCAGGCAAGTACTCAAACCCTGTTCTTCAAAGTCATAGTCCAGTGCTCAAACCACTATACCATGCTGGCTCTTGTCTACAGGGTTGCTATTTCAACCTAATGTAATAATTTTAAAAAAAAAATACACTGCCAAAAAAGGCAAATAAATAGGTCTAAGAGCAAATCAAACCTGAACTGTCACTGGAAACCAAAAGGACTAAACTGAAGCTATTGTACTTTGGACATGCCATGAGACATATGACTTAATGGAAATGAAGCTAATGCTTGGCAAAGTTGAAGGCAATAGAAAAAGAGGAAGACTGCATTACAAATGAATTGATTCAATCATGGAAGCCATGCCCTGAGTTTGTGAGACATGAACAGGGTCCCCTGGAGGTCTCTCATTCGTGGAATCACTGTACATCCAAGCTGACTTGATGGCACATAGCAAGAAGAAGTTATAATAGGAATTAAAGCAGCTGCAGGTCTCAGCATCAAGTCTGCAGTACAGAAATCTTCACTCGTTTGTCATTATAACAGGCATTTTGCAAGGGCCATTATAATGAGCTTTGTTTCAGTGACCTGAATAGCTGAAATAATTCTCATTAAAACATGTGATAATTTTGATAATTTTGATATTCTCCCACAGATTTTATTGCAAAGGATACTTCTACTTCTATATCACATCCTTTGCTAGGCTACAGCAACAAGTTTGGCCTTGGGCACTGCCAAACTACCGTAGACTGAAAACCTGGTAGCAGAGAATTAGGGCCTTTGCAGACTGCCAGAAATAATGCAGCTTGAGGCCACTTTAAAGACATCCCACTACAAGCCCCAGCATGTATATACTTGATGTATGAGATGCCAGGACACTCTTCTACATTGCTCTTCAGTGCTCTTGAGTGGGGTGCCTCACCTATTCAGGAGCTGTGCAATCTGGTGAAAGGTACACTCTGAGCCTAGAGTGATTCCAAAGGCCATCTTTGGAAGAGGAGAAGAAAGAGGAATCCTTAAGTATAGTATAGTATTGTCAAGTGTGAACTATTGTCCCAGTAAGGTACTGGGAAGCTTGCAACAACCAGAATAATTACAAATGGTCTCAGCTTCTGCAGACACCCTGCTTATTTCTCCCACTGATAAACACTTATTTCTCCTACCTTGCTGGCACTGTTGGACAGCTCCCTTGCTGGACAGTGCTCTACCTGCCAGCCTCTGATTCAAACAATACCCCCACCAAAAAACTAGATGTGAGAGAAGGAAACAAAGATAGAATAGAGAAAAGTGAGTACAAACAGCCCTGACAACCCAATATGTCAAATCATGGTGAATGCTACATGGATCCACAGCATACCTTGAGTGCCATCCAGTCATGCTTGTTGCCTATGATCAAGCAGGGTGATGGCCAATTCCATCTAGTAAACTGTCCTGGATAACTAACACTACTCGCTCTGTAGCAGTAACTAAAGTGAGTTAGGAAACATTAAAGTATTCTGTAATAATTTCCAAGGAAGACCAAGAGGAGGGAGCTGCAGACTTTCAGCTTTGATGGGGTACAATGCCAAATCTACTGTCCTTTTTTCTCAGTTAGTGTGCAACCCATCAGAGAGATATCAAAGGAACCCTGTCTGATAGCAATTATAAGAATAGATTGAGATAATTAGAACAATCACTATATGTACTGAATTCCATCACTTGTGGAGTGAGTACAGTACTGATAATATTAGAGAATGGGAGTGACAACCCCTTTGTTCAGGCAGTGACCTTAGGAGCCTACATGATAAGCAGAGGAACAACAGGTACACCTGTCACCATCTTCCACATCTCCAAACTGGGTATGAAATCACCTCTCTCAAGGCTCTCTAACAAATGCTGAGAGCCTGGATGACAAGCTCGCGATTAATTATCTAACACTTTGTATTGGAGTATGTTGTTGTTGTTTTTTTTAATTGGAAAGAAACTCTGTTATGCAAATGAAACAGATTCCTTCCTCTCCTCATAACCCTCCTGAAAATGTAAGAAAACTAGAGGCAGGGAGTATAACAACATCTCAACTCCTTTTTCTTTCCACAGCTGAGCAGCAAACTCTTCTCCCCACTCACTTCAGTCAAGGTACATGAGACAGAAAATCTCACAATTTTTTCTCCAGTAAAATAACAATTCATTGCCTTTTCATGACCCCCAGAATCTGTTGCCTACAGTGGACAATCCACAATGCCAACTAGCAGGGCAGCCCTATAGGAGAAAATTGGTGTGTAAGTAATAAATAAATAGCAAACTAAGCCAATACTTTTGGAAATTTAAGGGGAAATATCAGGCATTGATTAAACATCAGAAAAGTTTTCTGCTTCCTCATCCCAAGTGTAAGAGTCATGTGCACTAGTACCAGAAGGGGCATTAAAAGCACAGCATGCATTAAAACAGTATCTGCTTCAGATACACAAGAGTCCCTCAGCTTGCACCATAAAGTATAGCTATAGGTATACTGAAAGTCTATTACTACTCTGTAAATTATCTCAAGTATGCAGGCACAAGTGATTTCCTTTGATTTTTTAATTAGGCTCCCACAGAATCCTCATAGGTCAGACCACGTTGGCTGCTTACTCATCAGTAAACATTGACCATATTCTTAACCATATGAGAATGCAGCTTGTTCAAGATGGAGAAGAGAAATAACTATATTCTCTGTTCCAAGGCAGATATCAATGATTCACCGTGAGACCCAAGACAGCTTGCCCAATCTCCTCGCTATTGCATTTGTACTTCTGAAAGGATTTGGGCCCAAAACTATGATTCAGCACAGGGCTTTCAAATCCCTCAGAGTAATCATGAAAGAGAAAAACAAATATGAAGTAAATATGAGAAACAAATATGAAATACTTAATCCTGCATTCAGTTGTGGGTTGTTTTTCAACTAGGAACTAGACTGTGCTGGAGGGTGGGCACATGATCCTGTGTTATTATCAATAAGCAATGAATCTGCAAAACTCTACATCCTGCCCTTCCTGCCCTTCCATAAATCCCCAGAGTTACAGTCAGCAAGATTTCTCTTTTAAAACAGGATCAGGTTCCCTTTTAAGCTGCCGTTTATCATGAGGCTGAGGTTGTGCCACCTTATCTTTTTCTATGGACACAAAACCTGACACTGTATCTGACACCTAGTTAAGATTCTCAAAAATCTTGTTTTTCCCCCAATAGTATCTTTCTGTTCCCATAACCATGGAGACCTATTTATAAATGTAGAAAGCTGCCTTATTGTAGCCAGACCAATAGTCCATCTAGTGCCAAATTGCAGCCCCAAAAGGTCTGCAGAGCAAGAAGGGGTCTGCAACCCTTCAGGAAGGATTCTTTCTAGCCCTACCAGGAGAAGCCTGTTATTTTCATGTCATCTCCCATTCAATTAGTAATCAGTCCCAGCCCTGCTTAGCTTAAAACATCAGATGAGATCAGGTGTGCTTAGGGCAGCAAATATTGTCACTATCAATAGGCAGTAGAAATTCAAAATCAAAAGATTTTTCATACTTTTGTAAAACAGCTTAGAAAAGTTATTTCTGGGCAACAACTCCAAGAATCATCCTATGAAAATAGCTAGGATGCCTGGGGGTCCTGGGAATTCTAGTCTTTAAAGGTGAAATTTCCAAGCTCTGCTGTAAATTTTGGGATTTACTTGGATATATGTCTTGCTAAGTGGCTCCAGTCCCATCAGCTCTGTCACCTCCAGTGTGTGTTGTTGTTCTGCACAGCCCGTCACATGGAACCCATTTTGCAACAGTAAGGTTTGAAGTTCCTTTCCTACTTACAGCTAGGGCCACAGGAGGTATTTCTCCACAAGAGATGCTACATTATTGAAAGCATGTGAGTGTGGACAAGCACACAAGACTTTCTTCTCAACAGTATGAACCAACACAATTAGAACTGTATATTTGTGCCCAGATACCACACGGTCTCTCCACAAAGAATAGCTCCTATGTCACTAACAGTAAGCCCAGGTAGAGTCCAGTACTGGGCATTTCAGAATCTGAAAAAAGTTACTTGCTAGGACTACAGTTCCCATAATCCCAAACCAGCATGGGCAATGGCCATAGTGGCTAGGGCTTTCTGAGAGCTAAGTCCAGAATAGTAATGTTTCCAAGCTCTAGGACAATTCTACAGATAAACACAGTGACAAAGCCATCTTGAGTCCCATTGATGAGTAAGGCAGGGTATAAATAAAGTGACAGATTGATCTATGGATGACCTAAGACAGCAAGCAAAATTATTCCTGGTTAACAATCAATTTCTGAAGCTTCTGTGCTTGCTTAACATGAAATCAGATGTGTTTAGGCCACACCTTTCTATGTTTTATATTGTCTCCGATTTCTTTTAAACTTTTCTAGACCACAATGTTCCTCTTGCAAAAAAAGAGAAACTATCTAGAGGTAGCAGGCTTTACATGATCAATATTTACTCGTGTGAGTGTTCTAAGATACCACAGTCAATAAAGTACAGTCATCCCTTCTGATTTGTGGGAGATCCATTCCGGGGACACACACCTGGCGAATCAGAAAAATTGCAAATATTGGAGCCCCATTGTTTTTAATGGCCGTGCAGCAATGCATGTGGGCGATGGGCATGTGTGCCATTTTGTCTCTCCTGGCTTCCTGTCTGCGGAAATTCAAAACCACAAAAGAGAATTCAGTAAATTCAGAGGAACAACTTTATTAAATAAGAATTTATTTAAAGGCTCTGAGTTTCATACTTCATACAGGAAGAATTATTATGCACAATGCTAAATGCCTCATAAAAACTGCTTTATTCCTTCTCTAGTGGAATTTAGCTGTTCTCAGGAAAATACTATACATCATCAATCCCATATAAAAATAGATTAAAGGCTGGTAGAATGCCATATTAACCAAGACACTGAAAGGGCATGAGTTTTTTCAACACATTACTAGGGACAGCACTGCCTGCTATAACTTGCCTGGATATTGCTTCAGCATGTTCTTTTTCCTTTTCCCCATGTTTTGAAAGCAGAAATTCCAACCCCACATATTTCCCCACATTATTTGTTTTTAAAAAGCCAAATGAGCACAAAGCATGCCTTATTTCTGAGGAATCAGTAGCTCATATCTACTATATAGCAAAAATTGGTCTATGACACTGCATTTGTTCATTTAATTAACAAAACAATGAAAGGGCTCATACATCAATGTACCGGTAATTCCCAACTCAGTGACATACAAGAGCTATCTTTTTTTTTTCTGCCTCATCAGAGTCACATTGGCATGTAAACTACCATGCTGGTATCTCTCCAAAACTGAGCTTCTGTTTTCATTAAGACTGACTGATAAACACTGTCATTCCAGTGCTTAATAAGCAATGCATTCAGTTCCATCCCATTTTTCCAACTGCACATTATCAGTTTTTAACCTGTACTCCATTCCAAAAATGTTCTTCCCTAGATCTTTTTTACTTTTTACACCAACTTTGCAAGTTTTAAAGAGGAATGAACTGTCTTATTAAACATTTTTAGAAAGCAGTTCATCAGAGAGGTATAATGTGGTGGGATAAAAATGCCTGTACGAATTGCTCCTTTGCAAATTTTTCTAGTCTGAAATAGACAGACAAGAGTTTGAAAAAGTTATTTCTCTGGAATAAAATTTCCAGAATCCTCCAGCCAACATCACTATGCTTGCTGTAGGGAATTCTTGGATACGTAGTCCTAAAAATAAATAAATAAATTCTCCAGTTCTCATATAACATGATCACAATGGCAGCTTGTCACTTATCTAGGCCTGTTCAGAGATTACTCATTGGGGAAAATAATGACAATCTACTAAGGCTCACCAGCTCACTGACTGTGCCATCTCAATAAGGAAGTATCCTCTAATCCAGGGGTGGGAGTCATGTTGCCATCCAGACATTGTTGGGTTGCCATTTCCAGAGTTCCTCATCATGAGCTATAATGAGTAGAATTACAGGGACAAGCAACCCATCAGCATCTAGATGGCCACATGATTCCCGTGTCTGCTCTAATACAAACTGTCCTCTCCAAGAGAGGACTCCATTCAGCCTCAGCAATATTTTCTACAAACATTAAAGAAAAATCAGACAAAAGAGTAGTCATTGTTCATACAGTCTTCTACTGTATTACACAAAGTACATAATGAGCAAAACATGGAAGAGTCCCAAGATGTTAACAAGACAAAGCTTCAAATCTCTCACAGTGTAATCTTACCAACCTCACTAAATAATTTATTCTTTAAATTGCATTGTGTGCATTAGTTATTAAAAACTCTAAAGTGGTTTATATAACCATATTACAAATTTGTTTTGTGGTTTTTATACATACACACACACACACACACACACATATGTAATATACACAAACACAATGCCTTTCAGGGCCACTATAGAGTAGTAGAAAAGTTGCCAACCTATTTTCTGGCCTGTCACAACCATCCTGAAATAACACGTTTAATTTTAAACTTTAGTCATCTCAATAGTTACAAATCACCGTAGTAATTCTTTGACATAAGAACATCTAAATTTAGCTACAGTGGTCTGAATCTTATTGGTTTTCTCAACTACAGCAGATTCACTGAATCAGTTGTGGAATGGTGAGTCAATATATAGGTAAATCCCATTTATTCAATGGGAATATTCTAGTTGGGTCAAATTATAAGATTCAGGCTAATATATGTTAGTGTGCAAGGAAATAATTTGATACGATAAGCTATGGACATCTTGTACTCCCATTATTCTAGTGCTTTTGTTGTTAACTGCTGATAAGGAGACTCAGACTTATATTAATCAAGAATCTTTAAGGGGCTCACTGGATTTCTCATTAATATTTCAGCTCTAGAAATTCTGTCTTGAAAACATTTCATTTAACAATACTTCTACATAGGTTCTGCATTCTGCCTCTCTGAGTTAAGCATGTCACACCTTCCTCAGTCCACATTACAAACTGCAGCTATCCAAGGTTTGCATTAGTTTCTCTAGTAGTGTCTCTGTGCAAAGACTAGAAAATTTGTGCAGTCGATAACCCAAAACAATCATACTAGGAGCAGATGGCAATCTATTAAGAAGAAGTAAGTGTAGCATGTGTGTATACATACACAGAAGTTTTCCAAGCCCACACCAGGCCCCATGGAACAAAATGAAATATAATCTCATTATACTCATAGGAACACAAACTGACAAGCCACTCTTAATTCTCTAGAGATCAAAACATGTTTTCTTTTTTCTTTTTAATGATGCTGCAAAACTCAGTGAGTAAAAATATCTTCCACTTCCTATCCAGATCAATAAGTCAAAACTCAAACCAAATAGTGTAAAGACAATGGATGTTTCTCTTTCTAAAGAGTTCTGGCTTAATTTTGTGAGGAAAGGGAAATTTATTTTAGCATTTGGCATAGATAATGCTGTAGCAGCCTATACTTTAAATAGGACTCCATACTCTGCAAATTTACAACTACCTACTCATCATTATGACCTAATCTATGCCTCCCACCCACCTGTGTAGATAGTTCATTCTCTTCTAAAGTCCAAATGCACTGAAACTTTTCCATCAGCTCTATTAGCAAGATCTTGGACTTTCCCTCTAAACCCACTAAGTACAATTGCTTGGACCCTAAATGAGCTTGCTATTTATTAAAATTTCTGGTTTATCACCTCTCAGTCTGCTAATGGTTCCAAGGTGAGGCAAACCAAATAAAAACATTTTAAAAAGTGGATTAATTTTTTTTTTGTAAATTAGTTATAAAAAAGCCATACATATTAGATGAAAATGCATGCAATAAAACAGACATCAATCTCCAGCACTGTTTCAAAGAAAAATACTATCACCATAAGCAAACAGCCTCACAAACAACATGAGAAACTCCACTAGTTTACAGTGATAATGCAATTTATGAGAAGATAAGATAGTGAATAGGAAAATAGACTCTGTTATTTTTATAGCTTTGTGATCTATATACAACAGATGACACCGGTAGAATTCTTATTACATGTCTTTACAAATTTTCTATGCAGCGCAACCACAGTTTGTTTAATTAAGGCGTAGGTGGCATGCATACATTGTACAAAAAGCAACTGTGTGCTTAATTAACACCGAGTGTTAATCTTTTTAGCACCAAGGCCCACTTCAATGCTTCATATCTAAAATTTGTGCACAATGTTCCCCTGAGAAATCAGCCATCATTTACGAGAACACCTAGCAAACAATGTCATAGGGGAAAGAGCAGTTTGTGGTCTATAAAGACATCAAAATTAAATGTTTAAATCGGGGGAAGGCAACCTTTTTAAGACCTGGGCCGGTCTCCCGTAGCCCAGGTCTCGGCTGGGCCGAGGGGGGGGGAATGGCGGCGCGCGTGTGTGCCCCCGCCGTGTGCGCCCCCCCATGCATGCTGCCGCCGCTGCAGCCACAGCGCGCGCAGCCACAGCCACCACAGCGCATGTCACGGCCGCCATTTTGGAAATCAAAATGGCGGGCGTGACGCGTTTGCACATGCGCAAGAGTACTGCACATGCGCAAACACGTCGTGACCGCCATTTTGATTTCCAAAATGGCGGTCGTGGCGAGCACAGCCACAGAGTGGCAAAAACGCGCTGCGATGGCAGCGCACGGCGGCAACCTTCGGCCTGGGCTGGTAAGTCTAGGGACCAGGGCCTTAACCAGCCCCCGGGCTGTAGGTTGCCGGTCCCTGGTTTAGTGACTTGGAGGGGATGAGTACTGCTAACATATTTCAGAAATGTAAAGCAGATTTAAATCTAACTATATAAAAAGGTCTATAATTTCCCTTCAGATTAGAGAAAAAATAGCCAAAGAGCATAAAACAGGGTGGTTTTCAGTAAGGATAGTTGATTAGATCTGTGAAAGTATTTGATGTCAAATCAATGTTACTTATCTCAACAATTAACTAAAACACATCAACATAGACATTCACTATCATGAGTTCATGATGCATTCTTTTTACTGTCAAGCAAAGAGCTATGAAATAAGAGACCCTTCAAACAATGTCCAAGAAAATAAAATCTCCTTGTGGTATACTCAGGCACAGGAAAATGCTGCAGAATAACTACAATAAACTGCTTAAAGGCAATCCAAAGCAAAGAATTAATTTGTCTGTAATAGATTTTTCAGCTTTAAAAGGACTGTAAAGACAGCACTCTGTCCCTTTTAAGTGCAACCTTGTATACTAAATATTTTGCCCATACCTATGCAGCAAAAATAGTCTTTATTAATGCTCTTATACACCTCCTACTTTTATTATTACATCTGACCATCCTCTGGTACCTATTTCAGAAAACATTATCTCTGCACTGATTAAACATTATATACAAAAGGAGAAGTTAATAATATTGAGGTACAATTAACAGTTTTAACAGCAATTAAAATAATCTTGTGGCTGTAATCTGTTAAAATGACATTTTGTTAAAACATTAAGACCCATACAGGAGAGTCTTAGGTGTTTTGAACTTGCCCCTCCCTTAAACTCCATCTTCTTGACACTTTCTCCCCACTCCACCCTCATGCAGCACCAGCTTTCTGTTCATCAAATGAGCATGTGGAGATTCTTGCATGCCACCATCCAAAATGCGTACATTAACTGCAGACTAGATACTAGAAGAGGAGGTGTACAACATAATAAAAGTAGGAGGTGTACAACATCTCTGATGCCCTCTTAAATCCAGATACAAGAAAATATAGTTAGAATAACAGGGTAGATTTTCTTGAATTCATTTAGACTGAGTGGACTGATGATTGCCATCAGACAAATCCAATATAGATCAGTGACTGTCCTGTGCATTTAACCCAGCTAGGTCAAAAAGGGGGGGGGGGTCTACTGTGCTATTATTCCCTTGAATACCAATATTGTATCTTCAAATGTTCTTCCCAAAGTGTCAGATGTAGACAAAGATTTAGGGATAGATCTTTCTGAACATAGAGGCTATCCCATCCTCACAAAATCTGTGTAACCCTAGAAACATCTTACATGAGAAGGGAAAACCGGCAATTCCTTATGCATAGGTAATACTAACATATACCCAATTCCTTGCAATCTGTGAGCAACAAACAGAATCTTAAGAACACAGATATTGGCATGTAATGATAAAATATGCAATCACAGAAAAACAAAAAATGAAAAAATGCTTGAATAGATCTGTAAAGGGGATAAGAACCCCTCATACATTCCCAGTCTGTAAAAATAAAGAGAAACCAGAAGGCTTTTATTAGCATAGTGTTAGAAGGGGAATGCCTGCCCCATACAACTACCTTACATTTGTCCTTTTTTGCCATATTTCCCCCTTATTTTCAGAACCAGAGCACTTTGTGAACAGCCAATGATAAGCAGGAATGTAAAAGTTGTCCAGCCTCTCCCTGGAAAAGTCTGACAGCAGGTTTGCAAGAGAACTCTAGCCTTGTACTAAAACCAAGACCCATCTCTGTGCTTTAGTGCTTTATCATCTAGTTTATTCTCAGGAAATTGGGCAGTGGGCAATTAAGATTTATAAGCTACATGCTTTCAGAATTATATCTTGGGGAAAGTCAAATCTAAATTAGATCAGCCCAGGCTTTTATGCTTCCAACTTGTTCTTTTCCAAGCCAGCGCATTGCAATACAGAGACCATCTCCTCTTACACATCCTTTCCAAAACATCTCAGGGTCTCCTTGGGAAGAATCTGTTTGTCTATTGCCTTTGTTATTTGCACACACATACACCCAATACACAGCCAAGAGCTGAAATGTTTTGATGAAGCTGAAAGACTCACTAAATATAGACCAAAAGGAATGAGGCGGAATTTTTTTTTAATTAAATGAAATCTGATCATCCCAGATGTAAGCAGCTCAGAGCACAAGGATGCCTTCCTCATCTCTGATTTTGCTACCTTGGCCTGTCACATATCAGCACCCAAATAGTAGCTATTCTCCCTATGGCTCTCTCCTCAAGAGAAGCCATAAATGTCGTACAGGTACATTTATGTCTGATGTCGACACAAAAGTGAGAACTATAAAAAGCTGATGGCAGATATGAATAGAGACATTTGGATTCTTGTTTTATAGCTTTGTTTCTATGAAAAAAAGATTATTATTTTTTTAAAAAAGGAGGGAATGTATGCATCTTTAGCATGATCATTCTGCATCCTGCAATGCATGAGCTAAGAATTTTCTTAAATGACAACAAATGAACACACGTGACAATTAATCCAACCTATTTATTTGTTAAAATAAAAGAAATATCCTCCTGCCAAGGAGCTAACACTCTGGATGATTTATATATGCTAGAAATATATGTATCTGACGAATCTTTTAAAAGGAGTGCCTCATAGAGTTTATATTTTTAGCCACACAGACATCTAGATACAGAGATAGGAGATTTAAGCCAGCCTGGCCTAGTGGCTTGAGTTTTGAACTGCGCCCCTGGAAACCAAGTTTTGAATCCATGCACGGCCATGGAAACCTACTGGGTGACCTTGGCCAAGTCACACACTCTCAGCCACACTCCTCTGAGGAAGGAGGCTCAAGTCTACAAAAGCTCATGCTACCAGCTTCTTTCAAAGGTGATCTCTTTGCGCACGGGTTTCCATTCTCTCTCAGCCTCAGAGGATGGCAATGGCAAACCCAGCTCTCTGAAGAAAGCTGCCAAGGAAACCGCCCGATAGGATCGCCATAAGTCGGGAAGGACTTGAAGGCGCACAGAGAGAGATGATGGGCAACATGGGGTTGTGGTTGTTGTGGTTGTTGTTTGGGGGGAGGGAGGAGGGAAGGTTTAGACAGAAAGAGAGTCTCAAGGTGTGAGTTGGGGGTGTCGGAGGACTGTATTGTGGGGCTCACCCAGGACACACACACACACACACACAGAGACACAGACCCCCGGAGGCTTACTCACATGTCGGTGACTTTCTCCCTTTCGCTCCGCTTGCCCAGGACAGGGAAGGAGCGCAGGCTGGGCGTCGTGTCGTTGCACCAGATCCTCTCGGGGCTGCAAGTGCATGGAGTGGGGCAGGCAGAGGCCAGAAGACCCCGCCAGGCCCCCAGCCACACCAGCCAGCAAAAGCCCCAGAAGCGAGAAGCAGGAGGAGACTGCGGCCAAGGGGAAGAAGACCGAGACAGCGCCTGCGAGGGACCGCGAAGCAGCAGCAGCAGCAACAGCAGCAGCAGCGGACCCTGTTCCTCCTCCTCCTCCTCTTCCTCCTCCTCCTCCTCCTCCTCCTCTTCCTCCTGCCGCCTTCGCCTTCGCCACCACGGCCTTGGCCAGGGCCCCATGGCGGTGGCGGTGGCCGCGCTCCCTCTGGCTCTCCTCCTTTCTGGCTCGCCTTCCTTCCTTCCTTCCTTCCTTCCTTCCTTCCTTCCTTCCTTCCTTCCTCCTTCCTTCCTTCCTCCTTCCTTCCTTCCTTCCTCCTTCCTTCCTTCCTTCCTCCTTCCTTGCTTTCTCCGTCCGTCAGCCCAGCGCCTCTGGCCCCGA